>VUYV01000077.1:182158-308100 GCA_008711295.1 Anarhynchus alexandrinus | reverse complement strand
TTCTTCCTAATGTTCAATCTAAACTTGCCCTCTTCCAGTTTGAAGCCATTCCCCCTCGTCCTATCATTACATGCCCTAGTAAAAAGTCCTTCTCCAGCTCTCCTGTAGGCCCCCTTTAGGTACTGGAAGGCTGCAATAAGATCTCCCCTGAGCCTTCTCTTCTCCAGGCTGAACAGCCCCAACTCTTTCAGCCTCTCCTCATAGGAGAGGTGCTCCAGCCCTCGGATCATCCTTGTGGCTCTCCTCTGGACACGCTCCAGCAGGTCCATGTCCTTCTTATGTTGGGGACTCCAGAGCTGGATGCAGTACTCTGTGGTACTCTGTGGTAGTTCTTTTGATCTGATGTATTCCTAGGATTATTCTTGTCCTGGCATCATTTCTTAACAACCCTCAGAGGTTATAAAATAGCTCATCATTCTTTTAGTTCCAGTCCCTCATTTTTTTCTCCTTGTTGTCTGTTCTTTAAATTAAAACTACTTCTTTATATGGCAAGTCTTTTAGTTACTGTCAAACAGACAAAATTTTTTATTTCTCAGTTCTAATTTGCCTCCATTCAAAGGTTTGACCTACCCAAATCTTTTCCTTTTGCTCCAAATAATCAAAAGCTACTTTCTTTAACCTTCTTGTCTTCTCATGCCTGAACCCCACCATACAAGCTTATATTACATCTGATTGCTTATCCATAGAAGATTTTATAAAACATTTGTCTGAAACTCTTTTGACTGTTACAAGTAACTCATAAACTTAGATTCCCCTACCCATATCTTCAAACTCATGTCCAAGCATGCAGAGACTTATATTAGGAAAGCCAAAGCCTACCTCTAACTGAATCTAGCAAGGGATGTCAAAGGCAACAAGAAAGGCTTCTGTAACTACATAAGTGGCAAAAGGCAAACTAAAAAACATGAGGGCCTGCTGCTGAATGGGGCAGGGAACCTGGTGATGCAGAACATGGAAAAGGCTGAGGTGCTGAATGCTTTCTTCACCGTGGTGTTTTCTAGCAAGATCAGCCTTCAGGAATCCCTTCAGGAATCTCAGATTCCTAAGAGAGGAAAAAGCTGAAGCAAGGAGGATGTAATCTTGGTGGAAGAGGATCAGGTCATAGAATCATAGAATTATAGAATGGTTTAGGTTGGAAAGGACCTTGAAGATCATCGAGTTCCAACCCCCCTGCCATAGGCAGGGACACCTCCCACTAGACCAGGCTGCCCAAGGCCACGTCCAGCCTGGCCTTGAACACCTCCAGCGATGGGGCCTCAACAACCTCTCTGGGCAACCTCTTCCAGTGCCTTACCACCCTCAAAGTGAAAAACTTCTTCCTAATGTTCAATCTAAACTTGCCCTCTTCCAGTTTGAAGCCATTCCCCCTCGTCCTATCATTACATGCCCTAGTAAAAAGTCCTTCCCCAGCTCTCCTGTAGGCCCACTTTAGGTACTGGAAGGCCACAATAAGATCTCCCCTGAGCCTTCTCTTCTCCAGGCTGAACAGCCCCAACTCTTTCAGCCTCTCCTCATAGGAGAGGTGCTCCAGCCCTCGGATCATCTTCATGACTCTCCTCTGGACACGCTCCAGCAGGTCCATGTTCTTCTTATGTTTGTTCTTTATGTCCTTCTTATTGTTTGATAAGTTTAAATATTGAATATTTATTTGATCTGTGTCAAAAGCGTTGTATGAGAGAGCATGTCAGAACAGGAAAAAAGAACTTTTGGGAAACTGAAAAAAAGCCTTGCTGATTTTTCAGAAGACAAGGAGGATAAGTAAGGAATTATGAATTATGAAGCCCAAAATCTCCATTCATTTCATCTAAACATAGGGTTTACTTATTTATTTAAAGTGATTACAACATTCAGTTCGTGTGTGAACTTTAAGATTAGCCCTGAATGGTGTTACCAAGTGCTGCTAAAGAGGGACAAGAAAAAATCAAGACTCCCTGTATCCTCTCAGATGATCTCTCCAGTTTTTGCATTTAAAACTGTTTCAAAAGGGCCCATAAGTGAACAATTTCATTTCAGTTTCCTCTGTTCTCTGTAATACAATTTGAGCAGAGTAATACCTTTCAATATATCAGTATTTTGATACCAGCATCATAAGACCAGCATCATAAATGCAGTCATATACCACTTTGTCCTTTCCATTTAGCTTTTCCAACACTTCTTGTCTTATTTTATAAAGCTGTTGCCAAATTAGCTAGATGAATATGACTGAAGAGCTAAGTATTATTTTTCATGCTAGCATGCAAACTAAGGAAGACTGTGGCCTAGAATAATCAAGTTCATGTAGTTCTTGAAATTTTGCAATTCGGGTCACATTACATGCAGTTTATAAAAACCAGATATATAGTAGTCCTCCACAGGTCTGCTTCTCAACAAAAATTTACCTGTCTATAGCTAAATAAAACAATATGCTTAATATCTGTCATGAAACCACAGAAAAATGTTGACATTCTTTTTACTTTTGTTTGAGTAAGCTGTGTTGGATTATGACATGCATCCTTCCTTTTAAACTACACTTTCTATTTGTGCAACATGCATGTCTTGAGTGAAAGTACAGAATAGTGAGAAAGAAAAAAGTAAAGAAGGTTTGAGACCTGAATAACACACAAAAAATTGCATCCTAAGTCTGAAAAATGAACCACAGATCTTCTTTTCTTGTTTTAGCTTTTATCACTAGTTTTGCACCTTTTTTTTTTTTGCTGGTTTGGGGAGGGAGGGGTTTGTTTGCTTCTTTTTTTTTCTTGTCCACTTTATTATACAGGTATAGGTTCTTTGGGAGCAATTCTAGATTTCCTAGCAATACATAGTGTGCTCTCTTTTTTCTGTCATCCGATATCTTAGCTACCCATGTATACACATGATAATGAGAGCATGTCTTTCTGATGCTAGTGGACGCCATTACCATTGAAAAACTATGATGTGAAGTATCATCAAGAGCCAGCAGACAAAAATCCCCACTAAGCTCAGGCTGGCTTTGATTCCCAGAAGCATTCCACTGACCTCCCTTTTACCAGCATCCTGTCTGTCAGGTTTTTCCATTATATATACACTTTGAAGATGAAATACATTTCTTAGATTTGAATGTAGAAAGATCAAACTGCACAACCAGCGTTGCACCCAGTCCACTTGCAAGTGAGACTGGAACTTAACATAAAACTGTAAGTCATCTTCTTGAAATTCTGAAGAAATGTCCAGCAGAAGTAATGAGAGTAGGCTGCATCAATAGGTATTTCCCTAAGAACTGACTTTGAAAAAAAAAAAGAGGAAGATTGCCTTTCCTGTTCACTTTCTATTTAAAAGCTTTCCCAAGAGCAGTGGCAAGAAAGTGTCACAGAAGTGAATAAGCAAGGACACAAGTTGCTGTTGTACCTGCTGCAAGGGTATCAGGACCACCAGTTTCAGAAGGAGTGACAGAATGAGATCTTGTAGACAGAGACAAGTGCTAGCACTTGAGTCCTCACTGAGGTTAGTTGGTTTATATCCTCTGTAAGGATTTGCGTGTTTCTAAATAGTTCCTTCCTTTTACATCTGAGTTTGTCTGCAAAGCTCTGAATCTTAGGGGGATTTAACAATGATTAAGGCAGAGATAAAGAAAACCTTTTTTCCTCACAGCCACTAAGCAAAATACAAACCAAGCAATTTGCAGCTTAAACGACATTACAGTCTTTACCTGTCCTGGTTTGAGGTAAAACGGAACCAATTTTCGCTTCAGTAATTTTACTTTTTAGCTAAGCCTCTTCTAACTACTGAAATTAACAGCATATTGTGCAGAAAATTTTTGCTCTCAGAGTGATAAGGCCTATGTTTATAGTTGATGCCGAGGAATGGTATGCAGAGAGGCTCTTGCTTATGTTTCTTGCTATAACACCCAAGGGCAGCTATCTTTTCTTATTTGCCNCCCCGTTGGAGGGTCGGAAGAACTTAAGCTCAGTGGGGTCGCACCTGCAGGGAGGAGCGGACAGGACAGGTGACCCAAAACTGACCAACAGGGTATTCCATCCCATCTGCCTCATGCTCAGTATAAAAGCTGAGGGAGGAAAGGGTCAGCCCTCTTGCTTCAATGGCCAGCATCGGAGGAGGACTCTGTCTGTTCATCTGCCTTTGATCCCAATCCGTGCATTCCTGAATCCAGACCTGGAATCCAGTTCCCATCCGTCGCTGAGTCCAGTCTGGGACTTTCCCTGTGTCTGCCGGTGATGTGATCATCATCTCAGGAGCTTGATACTGGGTTTGAATATTTTGTATATGTTTCATTATTTCTTTTTTTATTATTTTATTAATATTTCATTAAAGTAGTTTAGTTTCTTCTAAACTCATAAGCCTCTTTCTCTCTCTCCTTCCGCTCCTTGGAGAGAGAGGTGGGGGAGAGCAT
This sequence comes from Anarhynchus alexandrinus, assembly GCA_008711295.1. NCBI lineage: Eukaryota > Metazoa > Chordata > Aves > Charadriiformes > Charadriidae > Anarhynchus > Anarhynchus alexandrinus. The sequence goes on along the minus strand of VUYV01000077.1, from coordinate 303,734 downwards.
CTCTCATTTGTCTCAGTGGCCAGTCCAGCCCAAAACACGACAGACTTATTTGGCGCCCAACATGGGGCATGAGCAGGGCTTGACCAGGGCTCAGATAGATTGCCTGAGTAGTTAGAATTACAGCTTGCTTAGAAACTTAAACAGACAGCTCACATCATGTCATTCTTAAGCGAAATGTTATATCGTGCATTAAGAGAGCTTTGTTTGAAGTTAATTGATGCAACGCTGCTTAACCTGCGAATGTGTTGCATGGTTTATTTGCTCTTTGTGTTTGTATGTGGTGGTTTAAGTGTGGTATTTTGGTGTGGTTCAGAATACAGATGTATAATATGATTACTTGGATAACGATTCTACCTACATATCTCAGGTACCACGTGATGGATTGTATTAGTAATAACACTTCTGATTTTACCTGGGAAAAGCTTACTTTGCCTTTTAATGCTTACGCCAAAGTGACACCATCAGAGCCAGAGTATGGAAACCTTTTGGGCTGTTTCAAAAAGGAATGCTACTTTCATGAAATCATTATTTTTTGTTGATTTTCCTGAATGTGTTGCAGGGGTGGTTTCTTATTAAACATCGGTGCAGGAGTGGGTATTGTGTAACACTCTGCTGCCACTCAAACTCCACAAGCCACCCCACAGCCTGTACCAGCACAAGTCACTCCAAAGCCTGTACTGGCACAAGTTACTCCAGTCGTTCGTCTCAGTGGCCAGTCCAGCCCAGCCCAAACCACGACATCACCTGTAGTTAAATTCTTTGTTTAGAGATAAGCAAGAGTTTTTTAGAACAGGTTTAAATTAATTTTGATTAGTCTATAACCATATTAACCATAGAATAATTAGTGTTCAGGAGGAAGACTTTAAATAATAGCCAGAGACAATTAGCTGAAGTGGGATATGAAAGAAAGCCTATATCACTGAATTAATTATATGAGCATATTTGGAATATCATACATAAATATGCTTATTGAAAAAATAATTAGTAGATATATCTTTAACTGAGAGAACAGCTAACACAAGTAAGGCTGGCTCTGAAAAAAAATATTTCATTTATGATCCTATTCCGCTATTAGTAGTTTATAACAAGATCCACAATAGTTCAGCAATAGAATTTGCTTAATGAACATGCATCTGATCACTTACAAGTATTTCTCACCTCTTACATCAGAAACTTCTATTTCTCTGATTCATTTTAATGAACACAGAGGAATAGATTAATCTAGACCTTAAAAGGTGTAGCAGCAGAAAAAGTCTAATACATACCATTGAATTTTTTGATGGTTTACAGTACTAAAGAAATGTCTGACATATAAATAACCACTATAGTTGATTGTCAGACAGAGCTCCCTGTAGTATGCCAGAAAAGTATTTGTTGCCCTATGGACTAGAATTTTGCATTTATATTTCTGATTTAGCAGGAAGAGGCATAACATTTCAATACTACTTAAATCAAAATCTAAACAGACTGTACATATCAAAAGGTTTATGGGAATGCTGTTTGTTTTGGTTTGCTTTGCTCCCCGCAAAACAAGGACTAAGTTACAATCAAAAAATCCATTCCTATTAGCCTTGTTTCAGGAGGTTGTATAAGAAGATTGTAAAGGGAAAGTAAAAAAAAATTGACATCACAAGGATGGTGCTCAAAGAGATGTGTCATGCACATACAAAATGCCCTAAGTTTCCTCTGCAGGGTTATTTTTCAAGGCTGTGAAACCTTCATATTAGTCTTCAAAACCCACTTAAAACCATCTTGAACTTGCTGCTTGGTTCTCACCACGAATGTTTGTAAGAAGTTTTATACAACTGTAAAACTTGCAAGTCCTCCCTAAATCCCCATGTTTCCAAAAGATGATGATGATGGTGATGATGATGATGATTAGTGAGGTTTTTTTAGATTTCTAATACTTCATTATTTTTTTAAACATCCTGTTGCCTATCAGAAAAAAATATGCTGGTGTTATGTAGTTTGCAACATTCTCTTTTGCCCTTGTCTTCCAAAAGAAAGCGTGACTTCTAGTCTCTGCAGGAACACCCACATCTTGGCATAACAGTGACAGCTACTCCGTTTCACAAGCTCTTTGAGATGGAGCAAGGAGCAGCTCAGGAAAGGGAAGCCATCTCAGAAAGACGTTAGCTGCAGTTTATCAATTTAAATGTCCAACTGGTAAAAATCACAGATTAACTAACTTCTCTCACCACAAAAGTGACATGAGAAGTGTCAGCTTGTGAAACTCAGCAGGAAGAAAACCTTTAAGGTTCATCAGATTTTTGTGTTGCAATCCTAAGAGAAATAGATACTAATAATTTTGGCATACCATGTATTTCTGAAGAATAATAGAAGATTTCATGATTACACAAAATATTTTGACAAAGTAAGAAAAAATTCTCTTTTACTTTCTGTTCATGCTAGAAAGTCCTACAACAAAATAGTATAAGCCCTTCTCCAGGAAGAGAAAACACTGTAATGATAAAGTATTAACTGCCCTGTGCCTCTCATCCTAATCCTGTTGCCTTTTGGGCCATAGCTGTGATTTACAGCTAAAATGAAGTTCCTCTTTAGATGACACAATATCATTCTGCATATCCTAGTACCGAGCCCTATGTTTGCTTATGGTTTCTCTTATTCTCTGTCTGTAATACACATAAGTTAGATTTGGTTCTTCTGGCTCTTCACGCCACTTTATTTAATTTGAAATGCATGATTTGATGCACGTAATTACAGGAGGAATTGTGAAAAATCTGATTTGAAGTGTCTTCAACTAAAACTTGAACAAAATTTTAGTGGACGCATAAAATATTTTAAAGTGATATATAAAAGAGACATTCTTTTATTTTGCAGGGTTTTTTTTTTCTGTGAGAACTTTTTATAGACTAAAAGTTTTGTAAGTTATTCTTTTCAAAATGTACATGCACACGTACACAATAAACCTCCATTCCAGATTTCTGTACTTTAAAACAGCATTCTTTAAAATATGTTTAAAATGTTGCAGAAAAGAAACAGATTTTAGTTGGGTTTTTTCCCCCTTTTTTATCAATTTGGATGTTACTTACCATGTTACTGAACTGAGAACTTACATCTATTCTGGGAAGAGCCAGATTGCCCGTAAATTATAAACTCCAAAAAAAGTAAGTAATTTATTATGTAAGTATTCATTTTGTCTTTTCATCCTTTACTGAAAGGACATGATAAGCGATCCAGGTTAACACAACAATCATACTACAAATCATGTACTGTATGTCTTGATTATTGATGTAATTACCACTAATTTTAGGCTCAGCTGATGCTCAGGGTTTCTAGAGCAGGTTGGTCTCCAAGCTCTCTCCAACTTCACTAACTGTACTCCTTTTTTCATTTTCCTCTCCCCACGTGTACAGGGGTGCTGTAAGTCTGAATGTCTCCTTGGTAAGTTGGTAGTATATAAGAAAAAGCCTGTGAAGGAATGACATGGAGGGACCAGTTATACAATCATAACAACATGAGTATTCCAGCACAAAATGCTGACACACTAGCAACCAGTTTTGCAAGAACCAGTTTGATTCTTTAAAGTAAGCATATGCTTACTTCAGTAACGCAAAATCAATTTCTGGAATTTCAGCCTGACAGTATGTGTCAAATATCTGAGCTTTGTAGCAGCATGCATGGCCAATAATATGCATTCATGTTCAGGGCATATAGAATGAAATTGTATGAAAGACGTAAGCCATGCTTTTGGTCGTGTTTGGTTAAATGTTGTATGATCTGACCACAGTTTGCATAAGAAAGTAAAAAATTTGTCTACTACACACGTCACTGATGCTGGCTGAAGAGAACAGACTTCATGTTGATGGGGCTCTCTGGTTCACTATCAAGACCTTTTTTTCTGCAAGGAAAATTGAATTCTTAATAACCAAAATAAATACATATTCGTCAGCTACATTAACTGTTTCAGGACAGCACGTGAAAAAAAATATTGAGTTGAAAGTTCTTCACTGTGAAACAAAAACACACTGAAGTAAACTAGATTTCTGAAAAAAATACATACTGTGGTTATAACTGTTCTGAACATAGTAGCAGAAATGTGCGTAAACCTATATATTATAGATGAAGCACTACCAACAGCTGTTATTAAGGTCGCATTCAGAATTGTATTGCAAACTGAAAATGTTTTCAGTTACTCAGTGTTTTTTGAAGCATTCATTCATCAGCCTACTCCTTTTTTCAGGCAGAACGTAGCCAAAATCTACTACTGTTGAAATGTCCTCAAGAAAACTTTTCTCAAAGGAGTTAACAGAGTTCGCTTTCCTCTTACAAGAATGCTTATGCCCCATTTTTAAAAACCTCAGCACACAAATAAGTCAGATGACTGAAATTTCAAGGGAATTTTTAAGAAGCAACTTTCACTGTGGATATTAATTTTTGACTTGGTCAAATTTAAGAGATTCATGTATGTGTTTCATGTATTTTTATTGCATGAATTTGCTAACATGAATAGAGAATATTTGCACTTGGGAACAAAAAAAGAAAAAGAAATCTTCATTAGCTTCTCTCTCAGACTTCTTCAAAAGTGGAAAATTATTTTCTAAGGCCTCAATTCAGGAAAGCAATGAAACACGTTTGGATGTTTTGCTGCTCTGAAGCCAAAGGCAGCAACAAATACAAATCAAATAGATGTCCTTGAAAAAAAGTCCTTTTTCTTTATTGCTCACCAGAAATAGATTGCTCACCACCTATATATGACAAGGTGGGTAACTACAAATGTATTTAGATTTGATTATTTACAGAGCCTATAAAGAATAGGACAACTGTTGACAGGATTGATCCAGTTCAAAACAAATTCCAACAGCAAAAGCAATAAATCAAAGACAGACATAACACTGAATAATTCTTTAGCACTGGCACCATTTTATTTGAAGATCTCGTATGTTTGCAGTATGATTTGTGGACTATTTACATATATTCTATATGTATATCTAATAACTGTGCACATACAATATTGGCTGTATTGAAACATTAGTTAAGTGTCTTTCGGAGTCAATAATGACTTTGTTTAGCATCATTTGTACATACTGCATTAAAATAACTATTAAGATTTAGTATGTCTGCCTGAAGAAAATTTTAATGGATGCAAGGCCCAGGGTCCCTACTACTTATTCTCATAGAAAGAATGTATGCTCACTGACTTAGGTAAAATGATGACTAATTTGCATTGGCATCTGTGTTACTAAAATCTGTTGTTATTTATAAAAAAGTATTGTTTGCCTGTGCCAGCTATGCTGTCAGGGCTACAAAGTGCATTTTCCCTCTAAGAAAACATGCAATTTCTGGTATGCTAGTGTAATTAATTAAAATCATAAGTTTAATTTAATATACGTTTTAATGTTTTCAGTATGCATAAAGTTACAAATGTATGTAAGTTTCCGGGAAAACAGAGGTAGGGGATTTTTTAAATCTATCAAATTTTCTGCTTCTAATTAATGATAATTTACAAAACTACTCATGCACTTTTAATTTATGGTTATTTAAGGCCAAATTGTTTAGAGACAAAAAATGTACGTTTTCTTATTCCATTCTGAGATTATTTGATTTGGTTTTGAATTTCTTGTAATATTGTTTTCAGCACCATACCACTATGAAAACCATATGACAATAAATAAGTTATGTTGAAAACAATTATTCTTAGAATGTGGTTTGAACAAAAATAAATTACTTGTGAAATAAGGTAAATTTTGATTATTGTTACTGTGAAAAAAATTTTAGCCTTCTAAATAATGCAAGTTTAAATTTTGAAATTTCTTTTTTTAATGCTGAAGTGTGTAGCTGAGAAACAGGGCACATTTTGAAGTAGAAAAGGAAATAACTTGGAATGTCTTCACAATAGCAGACATTCCTAATGTAAAAAACATCACATGACACTTTAATAATAATGTTTTATGACAGAGTGCATGTCAAAGTATACAATTAATCATAACTAACAACCTTCTCAAAGAGGATGTTGCCTTTCTGCATACTATCAATAGCGTGATTACTTCCAGAAGCAACCAACTTCTATCTAAAAGAAACTATACTAAGTGATATTAATATAATAATATAACAAAGTATAATTTCTTTCTGAGAAAAAGTAAAAAAATATTAAACATTCGACCACCTGTACAATTGTAAATAATTTTATCCTTCTGTGTATATTTAGTATTAGAGTAGCACAAATTCAAAACAACTCTATTTGCAGAGTCCAACTTATTCAACATTTGGTAAAAGCATTGTCCTAGCATAGAAATGAATTTATATCTTACTGTTACAATTTCTGTTACAAAAAGAGATAACTTGCAGAGTGGAGTGAAAATTAATTTGCACCTCAACAGATGTAAGTGAGGACAAAATTACCCATCTGCCAGGTAAGAAATTGCTTTAAAACGGAACTTTAAAACAGAATGAAAAGTGTTAGCTTTCCTTAAAATTGAATTTACACCTTGCTTTTGTGGGGGAGTGTAGTCAATGAGGTCACCCAGCCTATATTTTAAGGACCCCTACACAAATCTTCATCATCCCACCAGGAGTCTTGCCATACATGTAATAATAAGAGTTTATGATCAGAGTTTATTTACATGAGCATCTATGCATGATGTAGATACAGGTGATCTTTCCTTTTGTGTATAGAATGCTCTTTTGCTACAAATTGTCCACAACATTGACAATTCTGTCATGCTTTCAAATACATATTGGTACTGGTCATTCAAAAGAATCTTGTAAAAATGGAAAATTCCAGTTTTTGCCTTTTCACAATTTTGTTGTTTAAAAGATTATTCATGGCCATGAAATAACTGTAGCAAAGGCTTCAATCAACTCACTAAATGTTCATCTCTCAAGCTGCGTTTACAAGCTCAGAAACTGTAAATCTCAAAAGCAAAAAGTATAGCCTCCTTTATTACAGAAGAATTTGGCTAAATTTTACTGACCTGTGAGTTATTTCCATTAGCTTAAAAATGATGATGGAACCAACTAACTTTGATGCATCTCTCTTTCCCTCAAGACAAATAGAATTAATACCAAGGGTATCTCTATCTTCTTAGTTACCGTCCTATCTAGGTCAGTAGTCAGCCCCAAAGGTCTCTTGCTATGATTCTGTCATCACCCCAGTCTCAACATCTTTCCAGTGTACTGCTGATTTGGTCTTTGTACATGTGGTTCTTTCTGCAACACAGGAATTGTCAGCTGTGTTTGTGTCCAGCGAGTCCACGTTTCTGAGTAGTGCCACATCTCCTTGGCAGTGCAGTAATGCCTAAGTTTAGACTTGAGGACAGGTACGATTTTAATAAAAAAAAATTTTGTTGCCTCCTTTAGTTATCTTTTAAACCTTAGCAGCTACCCATATTTGTTCTTACTTGCAACAATAGCATTTGCACATCAAAACTAGCTATCCTCTAAAGTAATGCAGTTGTCAGTTTTGTGAAGTGAGCATATTGATCCTTTCAAAATCACATACCCAAGTTCCTCCAGTTGGCATCCTAACATTTCCTGGGTCCAGGCTGAGGAATCAGAAACCCTAAGCTGGCCAAATTCCCAGTTCCGTGCAGGAAATCTGGGATATCCAAAACAGCCTTCAGTCTGGGCTGCGCTAGAGCTATGGACGTGGGCATCCTAGGCTCCCCAGCACTGACACAAAAGCTAGCAGAGCATCAGTCAGCGTCATGTCACAACCTTACCTGTATTCTGATGTAAAGTGTGTCAAAACAGAAAAGTACCCATTTTGTAAGGACATTTCTGGCCTGAGAAAGCCCTGGGAGACTTGTAATAAGGCAGCACATTGGCAGATCTCTCCCGTGACAGATCCTTACAAAGACAAAGGCGGGCACAGAGCCTGCAGGTAAATTAGAGTGTCTGCAGTAGACAGAAACTCTCTCCCCACTTATAGAGACCTCATCTTTGATGTCCACATTAGAAAAAATGAATGCCAAGCACTTTACTAGTCCCAGTGGTGAAAGTCAGAATGAACGGGAAGTACAAATAAGTCAAAGTACCACAATTTGAGCTGAGTACCACTATTTGATGGGCACAGTACTGTGTTCATTTTAAAATTCTTATTAAGAGAAGTTTAAATCTGTGTTTAAATCTGCTTTTTATTTTCTTTTTCTACAAAAGAAGCTAAAAAGAAGAACTGAAGGTTTCTTTGCCCAGATGGCTAGACTTTGAACCAGACAGATGGAAGACAGCAAATCCTGCCTGGATTTCTGGCAGATTTCTGGGGTCCGCAGGCTGGGCAAAGCTGTGCCAGACAGCCTGTTCTCCCCCATCATGTTTCTCCAGGGCAAGCAGCCACCATGGCTTTTCTATGTTCAATGCGAACTTCAAGGAGTTCAGGAATCCTCATACTAACCAGAATTCAGCTGTCACCTCCAGAGCCCAAATCACTACAGGAAGTTGAGGACTTGGGATGTGTTCCCGGGGCCCTTGATTCTTAGGTAACTCTGCCTTATGGAAAACTTGAGTGCTTTGGACATCCCAGTGGCCTTCCTAGTGAAGTTGTCCTGCAGTTATTGGCCCTGATAGTACCACTCAGCATCTGCAAGGACCTTGGGAATATGTTTTGCTTCTTAAATAACTATTTGCATTTTGAATCACCATCTCAATGCATTCTACTTGGCCATGCTACTTACTGGCATATTTTAGCTTTTCCTTTGACTCAACCATCATAAATCCTCATTATTAGATGGAAACATATTTGTCTAGTGTAGAATCAGAAAGGAAGAAGTGTTATATAGCTGCTGTTACACTCCTACATTATCAATAAAATGGCATCTCTCCTCCATGAAAAGAGCTATTATTCCTATGATGCCCAGAACCATCAACTGTTTGAAAAAAAAAAAAGCAAATATGTATACCCAATGAATAAATTCATATGAACATACATATAAAGGGAGGGCCATAAATGTGATTGGAGAGGCAGAGAGAGGAAGAATATATGCCACAAGAGAATTAGTGTATATGTTGCAATATTACACAAGATCTTTTTATCAAGCTACGCTGGCAGACTTTACATTAAGAAATTCACAAATTAAACCAAACAGCACTACTGTAAGAAATGTTTGGAAAAGACACCAACTCAGAGAAACATGATATATTTGGGTGGGTTTTTTTTAATTTTCAGGGGTTTTTTTAGAAAATAATTAAGGATACTTAAGGTATAATCCACTGTTGAATAGGAATAGACTAAACGAGTTACAGAAAGATAAGGTTTGACATGTATTTTCTCTGCAAATGCAGTCCAGTTCCTGCAGCTCTTTTAAATGTGTGCCTGACAGGTGCTCAGAGGTAAGACTTACGAGGCTCGTAGTGAAAAGCCTTTTTATCCAGAGCACTGTAGAACTAAAAAGTATGAGAAGATGCTTCAAACACTTTGTTTGCTTCATCAGGGTAGTTTTGACATCATTCACCTTTGCACTTTTGATGCGAGAAAGGCACTGTCAGGGCCCCATGGGGGCCATGGGGGCTCCCCATGGTTCCGTCAGGGCAGGGCCTGGCAGCCAGGGCCCATCCCACCACCCCAGCCAGGAGCAGGCAGCCTGGGGGGCACCAGCACAGCCCCAGCCCCAGGCATCAGGAGCCTCCCTGGGGACAGGGACAGGCTAAGGCCAGGAAGGGAGGTGGGCCTGTGGGTAGGTCCAGCTCAGTGGGGCCCATGGCCAGGCAGGGCAGGGCTGTGGGGAGCTGGAGACTGGCCCTGCTGTGGCATTGCTGGGACAGGGGCTGGTGGCCCTGGGGAGCTGACATGGGGTCCTGGGCTGTGGGCAGGGTGGGGGGAGCCCGGGAATAGGGCAGGGACAGGCAGAGCTGGAAGTGCCTCATGGCCGTGGCAGTCGCCATGGCAGTAAGGAATTTAAAGAAAATACCATCATGGTGATAGAGTTGGAGAACAGATGTTGAAAGGAGTTTCAATGTTTTGTTCACCAGTTTTACTTTCCCTAGTCTTATGTATTTGTGGTAAACAATGTTAACCCTCTTACCACTAACATGATTTTTTAAAAAAAATTAAAATTATTAATTCACTGAGAAATCAGATTTTATAAAGCTGATGTAAATAATGTCCCAAAATATAGATTTTTCCACAACTTTTAGTGCTAAAGGATTTTCCATCTGGAAAGACACATTAAAATTTGGGGTTTTCTATTTGATATCAATTCTGACAAAATAAAATCCCAGAAAGAGTTTTGTTATTTGCTCTGATTTTCAAATGAAATATTATTATAAATTTTGTATGATTTTATGGAGAATTTATTAACAATAATAACAGTGATATGTTATTATTTTTCCTGGTAAAAACTGAAAATGTACTGAATCTCTCTGCTCCTGCTCTGTCTCTTGTCCCTTCAATTTTTCTAATACAATAAAATAATAATACATAATAGTACATACATTACATAATAATACATGTTAATACTCACAAAATACATAATCTAGACAGTACCAAAGCACTGTGGAACATAGATTGTAGATGCCTGTAGAAGAACATAGAATCATAGAATGGTTTAGGTTGGAAAGGACCTTGAAGATCATCGAGCTCCAACCCCCCTGCCATGGGCAGGAACACCTTCCACTAGACTGGGTTGCTCAAAGCCCCATCCAACCTGGCCTTGAACACCTCCAGGGATGGGGCCTCCACAGTTTCTGTGGGCAACCTGTTCCAGTGCCTCACCATCCTCAGAGCAGAGAATTTCTTCCTGATATGTAATCTAAATCTACCCTCTTCCAGTTTGAAGCCATTACCCCTTGTCCTATCACTACGTGCCCTTGTAAAAAGTCTCTCTCCAGCTTTCTTGTAGGTGCCCGTCAGATACTGGAAAGCTGCTATAAAACATAAGACTATGTTCTGTAGCAATAGTAGTTCAGCAAACAATTGTATAGGCCCACAAAACCCCAGCTGAGCCTAGGAAAATTGTAAAGGTGGTTTCAGGAAATGTAATTGTTTTCCTGCAGATTCAGGCACAGGCAGCGAGGGCTTCTCAGATAATCTGCCTGGGCACCTTCTACTGTCAGAGAAGAAAGGATGGAGGAGAGAAATTGAGACACACAGCAAGGTCTGGAGCAGAGACTGAACCCTGAAACACCCTCAGGAAAAAGACCATTTCCTGACACTGAAGGTATCATCTGTTACGGTCTATGAATTAGTTTTTGTGAATTGCCCTAACCTGTCACCAGGACAATACAAATAGCAGCTGTAATTGCTATCCAAAAACCTGCTAAACACGTTGGGGGAAAAAAAATCTTTCCATGGGTTGCTGAGCTGAGACATAATGTTTATTGATAGGCCAAATCTCTCCTTAAATAGTTCAAGCAAGTCTGAAGAAAAAAGAAATGGTGATTTGAGAGTAATTGTTGTGAGATAATTGAGATGGTAACTATAAAATCATAGAGAAGATACAAAAATAGATCAAAACTGTGAACTCTTAATGCAATTTTGCAATAACCTCAGTTCTAGATAGATGCCTGTTGTTTAAACACAGTGAAGATCAGAGCTTTAACCACAGCATTTCTACAGAGCTTTATGGGGTTATTGTCCATCCCAAAGTGGCCAATTAGAACTGTGGGGATGAAATAGGTGTTTTAATACCAAAAACTGGGGCAATAGGAAAAAGAAGTCCTGATAAGGACAAAATAAAAAACAGAAGCGAAGAAAAGGGAAAAAGTCTGAAGATGTAAATAAAGAGGGATGGCAGTGAAGCATCTGATGAAATACAAGCAGCTCTTAATGGGGGAAAAGCAGAGAAAAGCAAAGGATCAGGAGAAAAAAAATTGGCTACTTGCATGCTCTTTTTCTCTCTTCCCTGTATATTATGCTTCTATAAATTGCTCACAACCAGTTCGGTTTCTCTTCCCTGGAAAACTGTTAGTTTTGAACTTTGAAACTCCAAACTGGAATGAAAAGTATTTTCAAAAAGTTATTTGGAAATAGAAATAAGCTTTTGGATGATTATGTGCTGTATACTAACTCACTTATTACTTTGAAAAAATAAAGTATTTTCAGTGAAACAATACCATACCATTGACATTTTATATAGCAAATTATGAAAACATTTTATTTCAGTAAAGCTGAAACATATTGCTTTAGACTCTTTTCTTTTAGTTGAGATGACAAAATCAAAACAAAATATTTATTAATTTTCTTTTTTAATTATGGAGTAAACCCATTTCTGCCCATGAAATATTTTATTTTACTCAATCAGTATTTTGTAATGGAAAAGATGTTTCATCTGAATGTTTCTGAGCAGGTGTCATGCTGCATAAGAGAGGAGATGTAGACGTATTTTTGATTTTAAGTGTCTTGAATTCAAAGGGTAAAATTATCATTGTGCCTGGATAGCCATAGGGCTATCCTTGATAGCCACCTTGGGTATGGGTATGAAAAATAACATGTATTTAGACTGATATTAGCATATTAGTTTAAAGGTCATGTTACACTGGTGATCTTCAAGCTACTGTCTGTGGATCCTCAGCTGCCACTGAACATCATTTGAGGTTTCTTCAACAAATAGCTAAGAAGACTATGTCTGTAGTTAATAGGCTTGCATTTATATTATGAGAATCTCACCAGCATCAAATATATTTTAGGGATCCACAACCCGAAAACAGTTGAAAACCCACTATCTATGCTATGTCGCAGTGACAGACATTGAGATGTCTTTCATTGAGAAGCATGATATAGCAGCACACACACAGACCACTACTGCATTATATGTGATAATATCCCGGAGAGCAGTTTTTTTCCCCAAGTAGTTTTACACCATAAGCTAAAAGGTTCGCACCATCATGGTCCTCTCTATATAAATAAGTTTATCAAACTAGATCATGTATTTAAAGACTATGATCGATATTAAAAAAAAAAACAAACCAAACCACGGAAGAAAAAAATATATTTCAAATTACCCAAATGTAAGACCAAAAATTGCGACATTCCTGATATACTGAAATACCAAAATACACTGTTGGTAGCTAAACTAACTTCACCCTTCCTGTCTGGAATTTCTTGCCTTTATATAGCTCAGAATAATCTGAGTTACAATAGAAATAGAGGAAAATACAAGATATAAATAACAGGTACAATAAAACTCAAGATTACCACTAGCAAGCAAAACATTATATTCCTGTATACACTTCCATTAAGACAACCGAAGTCCTAGAAATGATCACTGTTTGTGGAATTATATCCTGACTCAGATGAAAATTTTCTTAAATGGGACTACACAAGTATTGACTTAAAAAGGGCTACTCACATGAATCAGCAGAGTATGATTTGTCCCACAGCAGAGCTGGCAGAAAATTCACCCCTCAGGAAACAACTGCTGCCAACTTCAGCTTCTGAGTGAAAACTGTGCTAATTATCTACATAACATTACCTCTTCTGTCTTTCTTTTATCTTCTTGTCCGGCCTGCAGAAACTTGTGATTTTTAATTTGGATGGAGGGGGGAAGGCTATCTAAAACACTTTCAGCATTCCTTGACTGCATAGCATTAACAGGTTTTACAGTTAATCTATATTTCATTTTCTAAAGGTGTTAGACCAGTGTTTAGATGAAAAGCATATTGTGCACTACTGCTTACTAACTCTGTAGAGGAGGCAACAGTGACTGAGCTTCTTGACCTGTGTCTATCCTAAAATCATATGTCCTTCATTACATGGCAGCTCTGGGAAGCTACTGTCCTAAATTCACACGGAGCAGATTGAAGGGCCTTTCTAAGTCTAGACTAAACCTAAGCAGTCATCAAGATTTTTGATAAGCCAAACTGTTGAATCTTGTCTCATCTACTACTTGCCCTGTATTAAATCAGGTCTTGGCAACAGTCCTGGATCAACAGCAATAGTCCCATATGGATTTCTGATTCTGCTTCCTGAAATTTAGTAGCCTGAACTGGAATTCAGCTGACTTTTACTGAATTTGGTCATATTTTTTCCTTCTATCAGTATTCTACCCATCTTTTCCTTGTGCTGTGCCTACACCACCTGTTAATCCATCTGGTCTGTTTCTGTGTCTGTTGCCTGTATCCTGTGCTTTACTTGCCTAGCATTCAGTAGCTCTTTATCTGTGAATGAAGCCTGCTGCCTTCATCCTGCCAAGCCTGCAAACCCCTACCCTAATTTCTTCTCCTTCTTAACTCCTCTATTTAAGGTGGATCAGTAAGTCTGAATTAGCAAGCATTCTGATATTCAAATGGCTCACCCACATCATTGTCTTTGTGAGGCTGAAACCAAAACACCCCCCAGAGATTCCCCACATTCTTCTGCTGGACCCTATGAGACACCTATATGCTCCCTTACTGCCTATCTGTCTTCTTCATTTTACGAACAGAACAACACCTCCTTTCCTCANCCAAAACACCCCCCCAGAGATTCCCCACATTCTTCTGCTGGACCGTATGAGACACCTATATGCTCCCTTACTGCCTATCATCTTCTTCATTTTAAGAACAGAACAACACCTCCTTTCCTCGTGCCTCAGACTGCAGGTACTCCCCCAATCTCTTCATGCTAGATTCTCTAATGCACCATACTTTTCCTCTGTCCCCTGTCCTAGACCCCTGTTTTCCCTTTCGCCTACCCCTATTCATTCCTCCAGTAGATTTCCACTCTCTATGCATTTTCCAGAAACCTTTTGTATCCCTAATATGTCATTATCTTCTCTAACCATTACACAGTCCCAATTTTTTTTCGCTTATCGCAGGACTCCCTGGGTTTTCTATTTCCTTTCACTCTATTCCCATCACAGCATCACAGAATCACAGGATGGTTGAGGCTGGAAGGCATCTGTAGTCCAACCCCTCTTTGAATCCAACCCAAAGCAGAGTCAACTAAAGCAGGTTGCTCAGGTCCATGTCTAATCAGATGGACAGGAATGGAGATGCCACAGCCTCTCTGGGCAACCTGTCACAGTGTTCGATCACCCTTACAGTAAAAATGTTTTTTCTTATATACAAAACTAATGTCTTGTATAGAAATCTGATGTGACCACTGCCTCTTGTCCTGTCACTGGTTACCACCTAGAAAAGTTTGGCTCCATCGCCTTTGTGTGTATGTGTGTGTATCCCACCCCTCCACAGGTATTTATATGTATTAATAAGAGCCTTCTCTTCTCCAGTCTGAACAGTCCCAGCATCTTCTCATATGTCAGACTCTGCAATTAAATCCTCTTCATGGCCTTCCACTAGACCTGCTCAAGTACATCCATGTCTCTCTTCACAGAATCACATAATGATAGAATCATTTAGGTTGGAAGGCACCTCTTGAGATCACCTAGTCTGACCCCTAGCCTGACCCTACTGCCCAAGTGGGATCACCTAAAGCAGGCTGCCCTCTTCTACTGGAGGACCTAGAACTGGGACCAGCACTCCAGATGTGGCCTCATCAGAGCTGAGCAGAATATAAGATCACCTCCCTCAACCTGCTGGCAATGCTCTGCCTAGTGCAGCACAAGATGTTGGTTGTCATCACTGCAAGCACATGTTGCTGGCTCAAGTTTAACTTGTTGACCAGAACTCCTAGGCCTTTTTCTGCAAAGCTGCTTTCCAGGCAGCCAGCCCTCAGCAGCTACCAGTGCATGGAGTTACTCCTCCACACACCAGAGATTCTCATTTCACCTCCATGTTTCTTTGTCTCACCTTGTCTTCCAGTATTATAAGAAAACATTAAAACATATTATAAGAGTGTAATCTGTTAGTGGACATAAGTAAATACAGATATGTTGAAAACTATCATATCCTTGCTAGATCTGGAGGTCATCAGGCACTACGGTAGCTGAGCTAAGAAGACAAGAGAGTCTCTGCGATTCCTTCTTGGTTTTCCAGGAGTTCTTTCATGGTCTGGACATTGATGTCAATATTTGTCTGTAATGTTGCAATTGCTCAGAAGTTGTATTTGAAACTAATAACTTGCAAATATGACAGAACTGCCAAGATTGATCACAAGGTAGTTTCAGATCTTGTGCCACAGACTGTCCTTAGCTTGTGAGGTGCCTTTCTGACACAGTAATTCCACTAATAGTTTCACTATGACATTGTTACTGCAGTGCCATTTGGGACCTGGCGATAACAGTATTATTTTCTTGGCAAGTGGTCAGAGGAACAAGTCAGAACAATTTATTAGAAACCCTGTGTAGAAATGAGGCAGAGGTCACTTAACTATGAAGCCACTATCCTGCATCTAAATATATTTGCATATTTCCATTGTCTATACTCATTTTCTGGAGGGTAGTCTGTAATTTCTTAACTTGACTTTGTCCCGTTTACCAATACTAACCATAATATCAGCTATCAGACATTTATGCTGAAAAAAACCCCAAAACACAAAAACCCACATGTTCCTCATTTTCTATCTGTTATCTCAACATTTGCAGCTTTTGCAGGGCTGAACTCCAAGCGTGGGAACATCATCTTCCTTCATTCCAATGGATTTCATGTGTGTCTTGACAATAGTTTGCTTTCAAGTTTAGCTTCTCCTTGTGGACTATTCTGTTGGGTGTTTGCAGCTGTTTATGAACATCAAGAATGAAATTAGTCACAGATAAAACGTGTATGTGTGTATGTTTGTGTGTGTGTATATACATGCTTCTAAAATGCTGGAAGAAATAATGAGTTTGATTTGGACTGAGGAGACTTTTTAAAATCTCAAAAGGTGATGCCACTTTCATTGCTAGCTTTCCATATTGTCTGTTTTTGTTTTTCATGAGCAAGTACACTAAGTGTTCAGGTTCTGAGATGGTAGGTGCAATACAAAGGATAACTAAGATGGGAACCCCATACACTGCAAAAATGAGGGTTGTGTAATACACTAGCAAATAAAACTACCAGCAGTCTTTAAGGGTATATCAGTATATGTAAAAGAGCGTGTAAATACTTAATGTAACCTCTCACATTTTTCAACCTATTTCATTTGGATCCTCATTCAACACTAGAAAGTACAACACAGCTTCTCAGAGACCCTCATTAGAGCTGATCAACACATACAGTTACTTATGTCAGACTATTGATAGCCACTCTTTTCCTCAGAAATAGATTATTCAGCATGAGTATATCCTCAGCAATCATATTTTAGATACATTAGGAGTCCAGTCTGTCTGATTTCTGCATATACCACAACATAACTTACATTCCTTGCCTGATGTTTTGTATCTCAGCTGGTACTTAACAGCTGCAAGGGTGGTAAGTTGAGCTCCAGAAATATGATTCCAGATAATTATTCCTCCAGCAGCTCTTTCTTCTCCTGAAGATTTTCCTTTTGGAAAAGCCACAAAAGGGAACCATTACTGTGTGAAGACTGTGGTTAATACCCATAGGTATCAAAAGAATAGGTTTCTATACAGACCATATTGCATCAAAAGCACTGTTCATGCAAGAACTTCCTTTTTGTGCTAAAATATAAGAGAAAGGGGAACTCAAAACAAAACAGACACAAACTGTCCAAAATGAAATTCCAAATGTAATTAGAAAGGCTGTGGAATTGGTCAGTCACTCTTTTGAGAGTTGGAGTTAAGTGAAACAACCAAGAAAGGTCAGAAACCAGAGAGAAGGAGTACAAAAGGCCATATGCATAGATGGAAGCAGTGACCTTGAGAATAATGAGACACAACCCTGAAAACAGGTTAAAGAGAAAGCCTTTAGGTCAGGGTCTGAAATGCTATCAGGATTGCAAGCAAGAAAAATGTCGCCAGCTGTGGTATTCTTTTGTGTTTAGGGAAGCAGGACTTTGTATATTCTTTGTAAATACGCAGAGTTACATTAGGACTCCTGACTCCATTACCTAGTTGGGTTCCCCCTTGCAGCTAGTCACCTGCTCGAGTCAAAGAAACTCAGAATTTGATTTAAGAAACAAAGCAGAGAATACTAATTTCAATGTAACCTAAAACAATGCAGTAAAACCAAGTGCAAAGCAAAATATTATTATTTATCTGCTAAGAAAACACAATAGTGTTTGATCTTCAGGGCTGCAGTCATTAGAATATAAAAAGTTGACATGTAACATCATACACATGATTTGACAAAAGCAGATGCGAGTCTATGGAATCTTGTGTTTATTATTATGATAGACAACATTTGTTGTATTTGTTCCAGTTCTTTAGAGAGTGACTGTGTGATGTGAAACTTGTATAGACAGCAGACCTTTGGTGTTCTCACAAAAGCTCTTTACAGAAGACACCACTAACAGTTGCCTCTTAGAGGTCTAGGTGACTTAGGTTCCTGCAACGATTTTTTTGAAGGTAACAAAATGAATTCCTGATGACGCGTAACAGAAATATACACCCTTTTTCCAAAACTTTGGGATGACAATGAGCTTGTAGTAATCTGTAGGTGCTTCACTAGTTAAGTTAAAACTGTAATATCACAGTATTTTAGAAAAAAAGCCATATTTATTAACAATATTTATCTTTTTACACTGACTCGGCATAAAACTTTCAGTAAGTTTATAATTCAGTGTGTTTCAAAATTTTCTTCTTTATTTCACAGTATTTGGATTTGGTTACCTTGTTTCTCCAAAGCAGAATAAGGTCACTATTTTGTTCTTTCATGAAAATACAGTTCCATTGTTAAAAAAGGTCAAAGTTTATTTCCTTCCATATATCCTATATATGCTCATGTTAGAGTGATTCTTTACTAAGCTATTTATTTTATAACTCCAGCAAAAGGACATTTGTGCCTTAATTAAAATATTATACATGGTACAGCCAAACTTGCTTCAGTCTGACAGTTTTATTGAGTCTCCCAGTTAACCTAAATCTTCACCAACAAGCAATACATTTCTTCCAAGTTCACAAAAAATGCAATAAGAAATATTTTTTTTTCTAGACTGTGATGTATATTATACTATATCACTATATTGTGATGCCTATTAATGAGGACACACTTTATGATTTGAAGGCAACTGGATGTTCAGTCAATCTTAGAATGTATGCAATTTGTTTATTTAACTTGATAATAAGGATAGATAGGAAAGATAGGATAATAAGGTTTCACACAGGAAATACTGAAACCTAGAACAGGACCTTTCCTTCCTGTAAGAAAGCACTTAAAGATAAGATAGTCTTTGGTGTGGTGTTGCCATACATAAGCATAACGTGTGCTTGTCAACTTCTACCTCTTTCCATGCAAGCACAGTTAGGCTTTTAACTGTTGAGTGTTCAATTTCAGGTTTTCTGTAACCATCTATTGAGAAATTTCCAGAGTAGTTTAAGTGAATAAATCTAAGTCTTGATTTGACTGGCCATTTTCTACACACCAAATTAGCAGAGAGTTTGGTGTGGTAAGATATGGACTGGAAAAATGGACCACAGAGTGTGTGGAAAACAGGCTAAGCTACCAAGCCCAAAAGTTAGTGGTTAAAGGCTCAAAGTCTGATTTGGCAGCAAATCACACGTGAAGTTTCATGGACGTTGATGCAGGGTCCAGTGCTGTTCAGTACTCAATAAACATTCTGGGTAATGCAGTTGAACTTGCCCTCACCAAGTTTGTAGATGACACCAAACTGGGAGGAGAGGTCATGTGGAGGGTTGACCTTGGCTGGCTGCCAGGTACTCACCAACCCACTGTATCATTCCACCTCTATCAGCAGGACAGGGGAAGCTCAAGATTCAAGATAAGAGCTGAGAGATTACTTACCAACTACTGCCACAGGCAAAACAGATTCAACTTGAGGAAATCAGTTTAATTTATTGCCAATTAATTGTAACAGACTAGGATAGTGAGAAATAAAACCAAACCTAAAAATATATTCCCTCCACCCCTCTCTTCTTCCCAGGCTCAACTTCATTCCTAACTCTTCTACCTTCTCCCTCTCCGAGTGGCATAGGGGGGCGCAGAAGGGTGGTTGCGTTCAGTTCATAGCACTTCATTTCTGCTGCTCCTTCCTCCTCAAGCTCTTCCTCTGCTCCAGTGTAGGGTCCCTCCCACAGGATAGAGTCCTTCATGAAGTTCTCCAACTTGGGTCCTTACCACAGGCTGCAGTTCTTCAAGAACTGCTCTAGCATGGGCCCTCTCCATGCAGTACAAGCCTTCAGGAACCGACTGCTCCAGGTTGGGTCCATCACCGGCCTCAGCTCCTGCTGTTCCAGCATGGGGTCTACATGGGCTACAGCTTCCTTCAGAGCATGTCCAATTGCTGCAGCATGGGGTCCTCCATGGGCTGCAGTGTGAATATCTGCTCTGGTGTGGTCCTCCATGGGCTTCAGGGAGACAATCTGTGTCACCATGGTCTTCTCCATGGGCTGCAGGGAAATCTTTGCTCCATTGCCTGGAGCACCTCCTCACCCTCCTTCTTCACTGACCTTGGTGTCTGCAGAGTTGTTTCTCTCACATTTTTTCACTCCCCTCTCACAACTGATGCAGAGCATTTTCACCCTTTCTTAAATATGTTCTCATAGAGGTGCTATCAATGTCATTGACTGACTCAGCTTTGTCCAGTGGTGGGTCTGTCTGGGAGCCAGCTGGAACTGACTCTGTCTGACATGGGGGCAGCTTCTGCTGTCTTCTCACAGAAGCCAGCACTGCAGCACCCTCCCATCTGCTAAATCCTTGCCATGTAAACCCAGTACAGGTCAATATGTCAGAATGAAGAGCCACCATACCAGGGAACCTTGACAGGCTAAAAGACAATACAGGCTGGGGTCTGACTGGGTGTGGGCAGCTCTGCTGAAAAGTCCGTGGGGGTCCTGGTGCACAGCAAGCAAGTTTTAGTGGCACTCTGAAGTTCTACACTGGGAGTTTCAAAGTGTATATGCCTGTTCTTGATACACAGAAAATGATCTTTGGCATCAAAAGCGACTGATGCGACTGTGCTGTTACATGTGGAATCTCAGAAGTAATGCCTTCTGAGTACTCTTTTCTGAAAGAGGGGAAAAATAAAAGAGTGGGCCAATGGGCATAGGGGAGGGAAAGAGAGGCACCTGCAGAAAAGAGTAATAGATTGACAAGGTCCACTCCCCATATTACATAATCCAAATGCAAATGGGGTCAAATGAAGACAGGCAGTATGCCCCTTTGGAGACTTAGTTGAATATATATGAGAAATTCTGTGATCTGGATTAAGTATCTTAACATATCACTTAACGTCTTTAGAAGCAAAATGAGGATCGACATTCCTGTCTGAACCAAGCCAATTAGTCAGCTAACCTTGTAAATCACAATTTCTTTTGTGACCTGGAGCAGACAGTCCTTAAATTAACAGAATTAGGGATAGCTCCACAAGGTGTAATAGCTTTGATTTGCAAGGAACAAAAGGTGAATGTCAAAAGATTTGGAAATCCAGTTTAGTTTATTTAAACTCCCAAATCAAAAACACATTCAAATTACACAAACTTCCTTTACTGATTTCATTCTCCCTGCAAAAACAACAACAAAACAACTCAAAAAAATGAAAGTAAGATATGTGTCCTTGTGGTGGGTTGATCTTGTCCGGCTGCCAGACCCCCACTAAGTTGCCTTTTCATTCTTCCTCCTCAACAAGACAGGGAGGGAAAATAAGATGGAAAAGCTCTTGGGTTGAGATAATGGCAGTTTAAAAAGAAAAGCAAAAGCTGCATGTGGATGCAAAGCACAAGAGGAATTCATTCACTACTTCCTATCAGCAGGCAGATGCCCAGCTACTTCACAGAGAGAAGGTCCTCAACACTCATAGCAGTTTCTTGGGAAGACAAATGCCTTAACTATGAATGCCCCCCACCTCCTCCTCCTTTCTCTTAGCTTTTATTGCTGAGCATGACATCATACGGTACGTGATATCCCTTTGGCCAGCTGAAGTCAGCTGCCCTGGCTCGGTCCTCTCCCAGTCTCTTGCCCACCCTGAGCCTACTGCAGTGATTTGGAGAGAAAGCCATGATGCTGTGCAAGCACTGGTTGGCAATAACTAAAACACTGGTGTGTTATCATCACTGTTTTAGCCACAAATGCAGAGCACACCACCATATGGGCTGCTACAAGGAAAGCTACCTCCATCCCAGCCAGACCCAGTACAGCCTTGTACTGTCTTTCCTTCTTTCAGCTACAATTTTCCATTGAGGGTGACTTATCTTCAGTCCTTTAGGTAAAGTAGACATATATTGTATCAAAGAAATCATTTTAATGTTGTGAATTATGTATTTCTTACAACTAATCTATACTTTTCCTGAGCTTTAGTAGATCTGACTAAAATCAATTAAATGGAAAATACTGGCCTCAGTGGTGTCTGGCTATGGTTTTGTCCTCCTCCCTGTCAATACTTATTTTTAATTAAAAATCAGACTTTTATTTTAATTAGAAATTTTATGGGATTATAAAGTATGAGCATAAATATAAAAAAAAAATTCTACACTAGGAGATGGTATTGTCTTTAAGGCATTGCAAGGCCATCTATGGTTTGGGAATGGTATTATTGATACACAAATACATATCCTTTTTTCTGTAAGTGGGCTCTCAAATTTACCAGTTTCCACCAGGAAACACTGAAGCATTGGAACACATCAACAAATGAAAGTTATGTAGTAATTTAAAAGTGCTCTGAACTCAGCACAGATATGTCAGATAATGTAATATTTAAACTGTGTTTAGAATCAATGTTAGTGCTGAAACTGTACTGTGGTTTAAAAATTGATGAATCAAAATGCTGACATATATCCCCTGATTCACTGATATAGTTGAAGTTGCTATGTATATTTACTATAATTTGGAAATCACATGGAGACAAGACAGTTTGATGATATGGGACACTTTTTAATCATAGCTGGGGCTTTTTTGTTTCCTCATTAACTATGTGTGTGATTTTATCCACAAAGAGATGAAAGTATACACTACCTTTGTATCAAAGGAAAGAATTAAAAATAGCCAAGAGCAAGACATCACTTCAGCAGATGAAGTAATGAGAAGACCTAAATGAATCCACTATTTGCAAATACAAACGGAAAAAGTAAAACTCATTGAAAATACAAGTTCATCAGAATAAATACTTTCCTTGAGAGAATGTTGAACAAATTTGACTTGAGAAAAAAAGAAAAAAAAGACAGGATTCTTGTCCATTAGGGAGTAAATTCACTTTCAATTGGCTCTGAAAAGTTTATGTTTTAAAATTCCCTATGACAAGAAATGTAAAAAAATTAAAAAATCAAAATTTTAATTTAGAAAATTTGAAATTAAATTGACACTGGGAGCCCTGACTTCAAAACTTATTTCAGCTGTATTTCCTAAAGTTTCTATATTCCATAATATTTTTGTCCATAAGTGTACCAACTTGGTAGGGTATTGAGTATCTAGAAATCTTGGGAGTCACAGCTAACCAGTGGAAACTGTTTTGTGAAAGGTAGCTTTGGAAGAGCTCCAGCTGAATCTAGACTACTTGATATAGCCAAGCTTCTTCAGACAGGTACAAAAGCTTGGTTGCAATGGTTTCAACTCAGGTTTTCATATATTTTCTATATGTGGTTTCCCAAGTCCTGTGGACTTGGGAAATGAGCCATAGATTGACATCAAATCTCATAAACCTGAGAACTGCAAGCAATGATCTTGAACCTTCCTGTCCAAAACTCCCAGACATTGATAATGCCATAATTTGTCGTTATAAGACTGCCCTTAGAGATCTATTGCACAAAGTCACAAACACTCAACTCCCTCAACGTCCTTCACCTGACCACTTTTGCAGAGCAGGGTTGCCCTGAAGGTGCATAGCCTATGATTTCACACTCCTCCACAAATCAGTAATGAAACTAGCAGGAAAGGAGGCCTAGATGTCATTGAAAGTTCAATTTCTCCAGTGACTATCACATTAGTATGAAGCAGTTGGATTTAGAAAAGCCATTTTCTCAGAATACCCCAATCAGATTTTAAAGACATTAGAATTAAGGCCATTTTTCCATGATATATTTGTTTTCCTGCTATTGTTTCCTCAGACAGATACAAGGGCAATCTAAAGGTTATAGGAATATAGAAATTGTTATACACGATTGGTTTAAGGAAGAAAGCACGATATTTATAACCTCTTCCAAAATTACTATTGCTTGCCTGAGTGATAGTCATATAACTGCCTAAACTGTTTCTGAATCTTAAACTCTCAGCTTCAGGACTTACTGATCTGGGGGCAGGGAGGAAGGGGGAGAAGGGTCCAACAACAATAACAAAGGACTTTTTACTTTCATATCTTAGTAGTTTCATACTTCCTTGTTCCCTTGGTAGAGCGGAAGTTCTATTTTTTTTTGCAGCTCTCATTTGGGGGCGGGCTGCCTGCACACACTGTTCCAGCTGAGGCCGTACTATTGATTTATGTAAAGGCAGTAGAATATTCTTTGTGATATACACCAATCCAATTCTTATATCTTGGCTGCTGATTTTTAAAAGGATTTAATTGAGCTCTTCATGTGGTACCTGGCTCCCTTTCCTCAGTAGCCACAGTTGGTTGAGAACCTTTGTGAGATAAAGTAGTTCACAACTCCAGGGCAGTTTAACTTCTGTGTTCGAATGCTTACTTCACTTGCCACTCTGTAAACCTTTCACTGAACTTAACATTAAGTCAAAGTTTCTCACAGTTCTCTCTGACTTTGCGTATCTAAAGATCATTGATTTATCTGGAGCTCTTCTAGTGTGCATCCAAGTTATTTTACAGATTATTAATATAAGTATTAAAGAAAGCTGGGACCCTGCTTGTTTTTACATTTGGTCCCAGTAACACAGACTGTATAATCTTATGCTCTGCATTCTGTTGCTTGGTCAGGCTTTGATCAAAAAGTACATTGTCTCTTCTGATGACCATTTAGCTTCCTTAGTAGATTTTGGGTGGGGATTTTGGTAAAAGTCTTTGGAAATTACCATGAATCACTAGCTAGTTCTTAATTAGCTCATTTTTTATACATTCAAAGAATTCTGAGAGATCATGGAATTACTGTAATTTTCTCCAACTCTACAATACTTGTTGTTTGTGTTGGACCTAGCAATCTTTCCTATCCAAAGGGAAAATGGCAGGACTTTTGAGAAGTCTTGCTAAAAGTTGTCTTAGTTTCTGTGACAGATGTAAAATCACCTGGCATAGCAAAAATAAATAGAGGACTTCAGATATAACATTACTGTGGACAATCTTTAACTTAGAAGAAGGAATATTATTTCCATTAATGAATTAATTAAAGCAAATGATCTTGTAATGTGCTAATATGGTGCAGTAAAGTGCTTGTCAGCTATGTGATGGAAGTATTTTAGTATCAAGAATCTTGCTGATATTTACCAGGCCAGGGAACTTAAAAATCAGTGTTTCATGTTATTATGACTCTGTAATGTGTGATGTAAGAGCAATAAACATGGGGTGTTGACCAAGAAAATAAGGTTATTCAAGAGTATTAAAATGAGTACATATATTCATATTCATATGTACTGAGGATGATCAGTGCATGTTAAAAGATTAACAAAGAAGGGCTTCTTACTGTAAAACTGGATTTCCAATATCTTTCATTCATCTGCTAATCCAGGTTGTTTATCATACCAATCAATAAAATTTTTATGCTATGTCAATGCTTACTTTATTTTAGAAATAACAAGAATGTTGAACTTCGACTTTGTTTCCAGTGTACGGTCATACTTCCTATTATAACTTCAAGAACTGTCATATAATTGCTTAATAGAATGTACCTTATAGTTATCTACAAGTAAATATGAAGGTAATATGACTAAAAGAGGAACCACTGCTTCAATAGTTTCAATGTTGCCTATAGGAAGAGAAGAGGCCTATTCCTTTCTTTGTCTTTAAAGTTACATTTGGAACAACAGCAACTAACCAAATCAAAAGACAAACTCATTTTATTCATATCAATGAAAGAATGACCCTGATGCATCACCAAAGAGATTACCACTAACAGATATCATTACCAATGAACACATTGTCATTCTTGGGATTTAACCATTATTATATCGTGCTTTGCTTTATAAACACTCACAGGGAGGCCCAGTGGAACCACACATAGACAAAAACACTGGCTTTAGCTAGGTTACAAAAATTTCTTCTTCACACTGAGCATGTAACTACAGCTGCAAATTTAAAAATTAGTGAAAATGGAGAAGAACCTGACCCTCCCCCCTCTCATAGAATCTATATTTTACTGATATGCAGTTTATCATTTTCCCAATCCTGAAAGCTGATTATGTGATAAATTTTCCCTCCTCTATCTCTGGAACTCAGGTTACGTGTGACTTTTGACACAATCTCCCAATCATACTAAAAAACTTGAAGTTACATCTTTTGTGTCATCTGTATGGATTAAAAGTAACTATGCAAAAATCCACTATTGTGAAATTAGCATTTTTAAAGTAGACCACCAACCTCTGATTAAAGAGCACTGTATTCCCAGAAGTGAATATTTCACAACTGGCAAAGTAGGAGAAGATAAAAGACTTCAGAATTTCTAATGTACCTCTAGTTAAATACTTTTCTTACAACAGTTGGGATAGTCAGGAGAAAATTCCATTTGGCAACAAAACATTTATGGAACACACTTGTGGAGATGTTTCATTTCCCAAAGATCTTGATGTGTATTGATTATGCAGCACCACAGTCAATTAATTCTATGGAAAATGAGAGTGAAGACACTTTTGGAAGTTTTCAATAAACAAGGAACAATATTACTGGGAAAAAATATTAGAATACAAAATCGTACATTATTGTATCCATTCAAAAAGTGAAAAATGTGTTCTACAGAAGTATTTGAATAGATCTGGGATAAGTCATTTCTGACAGGAAGAAGTCTGAAGGCAACATCTTAAAAGTAGAGGAAAAGACAGTTTAGGCCAAGTTTTATCCCTCTTTTACAAGTCCCACCCACTTCACTCTTTCCCATCCCTCCCATCTACCACCCTTCATGGCTGGTGCTAGTGGTGAATTCCATCAGAGGTAGGGAGATGGGCTCAGGTTGGCCTCCCACATACCTTCAGAATTTTCAAAACAGGACACCAGCAGTACTGTGAGATCACTGGATGAATGTCTTCGAAGAACAAAGCGGTGACACTTATTTCTACTTCCTACTTTTGCCAGCAAGCAATGCAGTCCAAGCGGAAATATGACAAAAGAAACCAAACAAAAACCAAACAAAAACAAACCCACCAACCCCCCAAATACCTGCTGATGACTTCTTAAAGAGAACACGTTGGAAGCTGACATCCACACACTTGGTTGGACCACAGTATTCCACCTTATATTTGACAGTTTATCACCAATACATATAAAACTTTTGAAAGACAACTTGCAGACATTTTGCATGCATTTTGTATAATTGCTCACTGCTTATTCTGTGTCTATGAAGTAGATGGTATCATATCTTTCCATTTCTAAAGACTTTCAGAGAACTGACAGTAATTCACAAATAAGAATTGGCATGCTTGAAAAGATGAGCTTGAAAAGATGGCTTGAAAAAGCAGAAAAAGTGTGAAATCCAGCAGAAGCTGGTTTTGCCACCATCCTCCAGTGAACAGCCTATGATCTAATAAATTGGTAGGTGGTAATGACCAAGACACTGATGATCTCAGTTTCTAACTCCTTCATACTTTGGAATTGTACTTCTCTCCATAAACTTTGTCCATTTGATAATTAATGACATTTTCATTTTCCAAATACAGGAACGTGACCTAGAAGCTAAAAGAGGTTCTGAAGTTTACACTGCTGTCTCAAAGTCATAACCAGGACTGGAACACAGATTATTTAACATATTCACATTATTTCAAAATCTGAGAGTACCTGATGTATTATCAAGAACAGAACAAAACTCCCTCACTCCAAAACGCTCTTAATTTTTTTGAATAATGGAGGAGGGAGATTTTCACTTGACTAAAAGGGGTGGAAACTGGTAAACTGGAGAGAAAGCAATACTACCACAGAAAGTACGTAAATCTAACTGGTGTTAAAACCATTAAAGCCAAATCAAACTTGAGGTACATTTCTATATTTCACATATTTAACTCTGAGGGCATAATCTGAAATTGAATGATAGACATCCAGACAAGTACCAAAGTAGTCCAAGTGGCAAACTGGCCACTTAGGGAACAAGAATGTCTTTCTTGGAACTGCTTCCTATTAGCAAGCTTATTCAAAGGAAGATACTAAAAATAAGGACCATACAAAGGATTCCACACTGAGATAAATCAAAGTTGCATTTTTTTCAGGTCGATACAACATTACATCCTTTCCTTTTAGACCTAATAGGACTAATGTCTGATCAAAGCTGCAGTCATTTGCCTGATGATGAATGAGTTACTGCCCTCAGTGTAACTCATATAGATGAGAATCATCACATGAAGAGCATCACCACAGCTGGTGTTAATTATCAGATTAAGGATAATACAAAAAAGATTAAGTAATGTGAGTTGTGTTGCTGTCACTGTGCTATCTTGTATATAGGTAGATAGATGACTGGCTACTTTTTTATTACCCAGATAAGAAGAATGATATAAGAAATTGAAATAATAATAATCCCACCATATAACATACTTTGTGTGCATTCAAATGTTATCTAAAACAAAATCTTCATTGTCACCCAGGAACTGTCTTCATAAATCATTGATAGATGATGGTAAATGTCCTCAGCAGTCAACACCTGAAGTGATTAACTTCTTCAACCCAGACTCGGAAGGCTATTTTGTGTAATAATTATACTAAATACAGGACTTTGTCTAGTCGGAAACATTAGCATGTACATTGTACATGTAGGTCCCAGTTCTTCCACTTGACACACTTGTTTTGGAGTCAGTGGAAATTCTGTGAGAAAAATGGAAATCAGAGATGATCTCTTAGGGATGATGAAGCTGACACAACAATTAGTTTGTGAACAACTATTTCCAGAATTTTCTAATGGTGTCAGAGGATACTGGGGATTCAACTGCTCATTTTTTACCTTTCTTCTTTTCCAGGAACCTATCTCTTAACAAACCTAAGTAATTTTTTTTCCTAACTAGACTGTGTTGAATTTGTAAAGGCTTTCTTAAATTCAAATGCATCTTTGTCTGGAAAGAGATTGGGAACTTTCAGACCCCTCCACCCTTACACACACATGCACATATATGTGCATTATATACATTAGTGGCCCAGCTTAGTTCATGGCCAGAGTCTTAATGGCTGAGCAGGAGTTGGCTTGCTTTCCCGTAGTAGTCTCTCCACGACATTATTCTGAACTAAGGTTAAGGGACCAGTTCACCAGAACTGTTGCATTGTGTCACCAGTGTATTTCAGCAGAGGTGAGGTGGTGGACAGGGCTCCATTAGGTCACCAGAATCGGGATCCACTCCCTTTACCCAACTCCCACACTCATTTCTAGTAAAATGAGCAACCTAATCTCCCTGTATCTCAGTTCTCATATTCAGAAAACACACACATCTTGGTTTTCTGTCATTCAAACAGATTGTAAAGTATTAAGGCAGCAAATATAGCATGTTAAACATAACTGGACGCTTATCTCAGCTGCGGCCTTTAGATGTTTCTGCAGTATAATAAAAGAAAAAGGGAATTAACATGAATATGAATGGACTCTTCCAGTATTAATAATATGCAGTAAGTTCTGAAAGCTTGATAGATCTTAATATTTTTGCTAGAGGACAGTGGTTTTCTCTGTTGGATGTTAAACTTCAATCAAGGTGAGAAACAACAGGACAAAAAGCAAGAGGGAAAGGATATAATCTGCTGACTGTCAGAGTTTCAAGCCATTCCTCCCATTATTTCCAAAGTCACTAGTGATTATCCTGACTTATGCAGCAGTAATAAATATTTGTTTCCTGTAGTCTTTTCCCCTTAACTCACTGTGGGCCCCTTTCCCCCCATATTCTACAAGCAAGTTAAGCAGTTTGTCTGAGGTGATGTGAAGGCTCTAGCTCGTTTCTGATGTGGAACTTCCCTTTATAGCTCTTTCGCTGTTGGGAGAGAGAGGCTAGATAAGGCAATAAGGAAGTATGAGGATTTTAATGGCTGAATAATTATTACTAGCATAGATGGCAAAACATAACTCTCTGAAGGATTTCAGAGAAACATTAAAAGTCTATGTGCAAGTGTAGCCAACATGAAGTGTATTAGGGCCCTACACAATCATTTTGATAAAGTAATTTAACTTAAAAGACACTTTTGAGTATGGGTGAAAACAGCACTTTATAAACAAGATAAATTGCCACTTTCTTCAAATAACTGGATTCAAAAATTCAGAATAACAAACAAACAACACCCCCTTCCCCATATTTGATTTAATACATTGACATTTTGTATAACTTAGAATTATGGAAGTAATAAACTTGAAACGGGCAATTAGGTAACCTTTATTACACAGTTACTGTTTTGTTCACAAGAGGACATTTAGACATACATTTTAAAAATACAATGTAGTTAATAGCTGCTAGATTTTTGTTACTCTTGTTAATTTCCGTAGTTAAAGTTTATGTCCTGAAATGTAAAACAATACCTTTGAAATGCAAAAAGAGCTTCCACATAAACTGCGACTTGCTGAGACTCATTACAGACCAACATGATTCTAGATTTTAGGTGAATCTCCTTTAATAATTCTAGATCGTTGGAAAGAAAGGAGAAATAGGATTAGCAGCAGTGGCTTAAGAACACCTTTTAGACACTTCAAGTCCTGTCCTTGCTTGTGGTTCTGGTTGGCAAGTGATGTCAACTGGAGAGAGAGAGGAGTCTGTTCCTAAACAATCCAGGGCTGCAATAACAAAAAGATGATTCAATTAATTTGTAATTTTGTTACTTTTTATCAAGTATAAACTCAACATTTCAGAACTGACCTGCAAAAGTGATCATCAAACTGGTTTCCTGCACCTTCTCGTGCAAGGATCTGTTTCTTTGGCAACAGCACAGTGAGATATTTGGCCATGGAACGAGTAATCTGATTAGACAGGAAGGGAATTGTCACTTACAACGCAAATTGTTTGCCAATTATTACTGCTTGAGTGAGAACACAAAGCTTTTCCTTTGCATTTTTTACAGTATCTATGATAATGGCATCATATTCTGATTGCTGAAAATGCAATTCTAATAGAAAATAAGTATCAAAATCCTTTCTGTTTCCATTCTGGTATTTGTGGCTTTGATCAGAACTAGTACCTGTGTTTTCATATGTTTTAATTGTCAACAAAAAAGACAAGCAAGTGGGTTGTAGCTGCAGCAACTGTTTTGTACAAAGGTTATAGAATAGGTCTCAGATACAGCTGGGCATGGTACTGCCAAGGCTTTAAGATTAAATTTGCCATTGAATATGTTGCAACTCTTAAAAATGAACATTGGGCATAATACAATCACAATGCCTTATACAACAGAGTAATTACATTGATGGATTGCCAGAGCTCTTCTTAACAGACGTGACATATAAAAAACTATACTCAGGTGGCATTGTTTGAGTTTAAAATGACAGAAATTGATCATTTATCAAACCCCATGAAATAAATCAGATTCTTCATATTAAACTTTAGCACAGGACTCTATAACCTCATATTTTGCTAGCTGTGATACATTAAGACATAGATTAAATGGGATTTAACAATATCACAATTGTTAGACAATGATCAGATACAGAGCTTCACAGGAATCCTGTTTTAAGGCTGAGGAGTTGTTTCATTTATATGTTCAGTGTGACTTTCATCACTATTCTTTTCATTTTGCTTTCAGAAGAAAAAGGCATGATCATGGCCTCCCCAAACAGATTCCTTCCGGCAGTAAACGTTTCATCTTCTTCCTCATCTTACCATCTTATCTCTGATATAAAGTTCAACTGATGACTAGTGGCACTTCTTGGGCATTGATTCAGAGACTCATAAGGTTTTATGTCTTTATTAATCGCCTGCATGATGCGGTGGCATGCACTCTCAGCAAGATCACAGATGACAGCAAACTGGGGCGGGAGTGGTCCACAGAGTAGAGGGTGAGGCTGCCATTGAGACAGACCTTGGCAGTGTTGAAAAATGGGCTGAGATTCATGGTGACAGAATAAGACAACAGACACAAGTTGCCTCAAGAAAAATTCTACTTAGATACCAGGAAAAAAAGATCACAAGCAATGTAGTCCAATATAGAACAGACTGCCAAATGAGATGGGGATGTCCACCCTTGGAGATACTCATACTTTGATTAAGTACCCCTGAGCTAAACTGGGCCTACTCTGGCTAGAGCTTTGCCCCACATGACCTCTTTGTGTCCCTTATGTTACATACAATATTTTGTTACAGGTAAAAGTGACCACAGTGTATATATGGAGCTAATACGTTATTTGTTAGCCTAATTTAAAAAAAAAAAAAACAAAAACAAAAAAAAAGTAAAACCTAATCAAAAGACAAACAGTTATTGTTAAACCACTTAAAATAATATTAACACTTCTACCAAAAAAAAAAAAAGAAAATTCATGAGGCTATACATCCAGCACAAACTATTCTGTGACTTTATGAGAACTTCTGTGATGAAGCTGATGTGTTTCTTGGATGTGAAGTCAGCTGCATCAAAACAGAGGTATTGCCTCATCAAATATCATCTGCATTGCTCCTCAGCTGCTCTGTTCCTGTGTCTTAAGTGCCATGTAAGGATCTGTCTGTGAAGTTCATTGATATGAGGAAGTTTGCAAGAAATAAATGCACAGTGTACAGATTTTCCCAATGGGGTAATTTGAAACTTTCATGAAGAGGTGATAGAATACGATAATTACTATCTTGCCAAACTAATGATAGCATGCCAAACTGAGGAGGAATAGTCTGGCTTCCTTCGTTACCTTCCTGGTATGACAGCTACAAGTACTCTCCATATTAATTGTCATGCACACGGACACTAGCAATTCGCGTCTTACAAAATCTGAGAAAATGAACTAATTCTATCTCATTGCAATGTTACATATAGAAACTGAAGCATAAAGAAATTATTTAAATGAAGCCAATGAAAAAGTCAACACAATCAGAAAGCCATAATTTTGGTGTTTGACTCAAAGGTAATCTCTTCTCCTCCTAAGATATGTTTAACGTAAGAACTGAAGGGAGTGGCCTCAGGAAATACTGAAAGATGATTGGGGGTATCGGCTATGTACTCACACAGAATTGTCACAAGAAAGAAAGACACACAGAGAACAGGATTTCAGCAGTACAGGTAGACTTAGTGTTATGTGAAATATACACAAAATAGTTCAGCTATGAAGTCTAAAAATGGTGTATCTTGACCTTCATCTATATTTAAAGTAGGAAGTAATAAATGTGCCATACCACCAGTTACTCGGGCAAATAGGCATTTGTAAAGTATTCTGAATATCTGCTTGACTGCACAGGCAGTTACTGGTTTTGCTGGCAGGGATGAATTTCAAATAAGATAAAATAAATTTTAGGAATGTCAGAACTGCTATAAAAAGCCAGAACATATAGCCACTATAGTCCAGTGATTACCTTTTATGCCTTACCTATACTTCCTGGGACCTTATTCTACCAAGATAATTTAAGAAACCAATCTGTAGACTAAAAGACTGGTAAAGCAAACTTAGAAAAGAGCGTTCCCACTAAAAGTACAGTTCCTTTGGCTTTTGCTTCTATATATGGATAAGACAACAACAGTATTTGCAGATGATTTTGTTTTAGTTTCACTATAAAGTACATTGTTCTTAAGGTGATTGGAAAAAGTGTGTGAAGTTTAGAATCTTTGACTATTTCTAGTTTTCAGTTTCTACTCTCTAGAAATGCCTGAGGAAATACATCACACACACACACAAAAAAAAAAAAAAAAAAAAAAAAAACACACAAAAAAAAACACCACAAAAAAAAACACCTAAGAGGTTTGGTTTTGCTTTAAGCCTTTGATCTAAAAGTATTGGGGAAATTCAATTGGCCCATTACCGTATTAGATTTGAAGGGGAAATTCCATTTCTATAGTAGAAAATAGATAAACTTAATTTTTTCACTAAGATTATTTTTTTTCCCACTCTCTTACCTATGGACAAACTTAGACTGACAACTAAATAGCATTGTTCTTCCATGTTTTTCCTTTCTTAGGTTTGTGGCTGTGGTTCCTGAGATGACCAGGATAGTTCCCCTGTAATACTTGCTCACAATTCTTTGCCTTGCCTTGCAAACTTCATTGAGTTAAGTTTCTTTTGCATGCAAAAGTTCCAAACCTCACTCTTCATGAAACTTTATTATTCATGAGACTGGAACAAGTGATATATGTCAGCCACCCAATTAGTCTCCTGTAATGCACTTTTCAATTGCAATGGTATTGCAACAGCTCATTGCAAAGTTAATGGGGCTGACTGCAGCAAGCAGGCATACACAACTGGGAAAGGATTCTTTCTTCCAAAAGTTACTACTTCAGTATTTCTTCATGTGGAGCTTGTTTCCTGTATATTACAACTTGGTCCTCCTAATCTAGATGGAAAATTCCTCACGAATTTTTCTGTCATTGTTGTGGATGGAGTGATGCACTTCACTCATAAGAGAAAAGCAGCAATATATTTATTAATATAAAACAGAGATTTAACAAATTTTGATAGTAAATGCAACAGTGATTTAACAAGATTTGATGACAAGGTATGCTAGGTTATTTGTTGCATAGAGGACAGGGTCAGACAGAACTGTCAGGGAGACTTTCCCTTTGAGTCACGAGGTTCAGAAAGGACACCCTTGCTTTCTAAACTCCTTCTCAGAGAGGAGTTTAGGTGTGGCTTGATCCAATCCTAGTCCTAGACATGATCAATGGTTTATGTCTAAAGGATTATATGTGCACAATCAATCTAAGACATAATCTTAATGAAGCTTCAAAGTTTAGCATGCCATTAGTCACTTACCGAGGATCTGTTGTGGCAAGGAATCTCTCAACCTCGAGGAGTAACCTTGAGAGACGTCCCTCCTCGAGGGGAGATCCTGGCGTGCAGCCTGCTGCTGTGCAGGAGAGCTCAGAGAGCTGTTGGGATGTTTGTTATTTATAGGAGTAAGATGATTGACTTATAGTCATATTTTCATACCAACCACAGTATCAGTATTGTGGTTAGGTGGGCGCATTGGTCAAGTTAGCCCTTGGCTATTGTGTTGTTGTCTGTCTCCCCCGAATCCACTTTGAGCTGGGTGTAGCTATCATGACCGCCACAGGTGGTTATTGCTTGGGCAGGGTTACAGAAGATAAAGGTCAGTTTGGGGTGGTGGTGGAGCATGCTGTCACAGCCATTTAGTAAAATGTGTAAAAGTAAATATTATCTACAACGTCCACTTGCAGTAGTAAATCTGAAGGAGCTGAATACTCACATAAACCACATCAAAAAGGTTAAATGTTTGGAGAGTTCAAAAATATTAGATAAAGTTAGTTCTCAAAAAGTTTTAAACTCCAGTAGTGAATCTTTCATATCTGGTAGACTAGTTCAAAAGACAAGAGATCTCACTTTCATGACATATTTCTTCTTTTTCTCTATTCTGACACCCTTAATCACTCAAACAGGCCCAATTAATTGGTGAAACATCAGAATGAAAGAGATTTCCACAACGGCATAGTAAATGAAGATTCATAGACCCTCAGCAGCACTATAGCCAAAACAAAAGTCTTGTAAAATAATTGGTTAGGAGAAATTAGGAGTGATAATATCTTAATAGAGGAGCAATCTTTTTTTTTTCTTTTTGATTAATAATTAACAATAAAACATACACAGAGTCAGAAGAAAAATTAAAACATCTTCTAGTCTTTCAAAGATACTTGTGTAGATAAATACAGGATTGAAGTCACGTCATGTTTGTTCTAACCTAAAACAGCTATGGAATTTCCTTAGCAAAAAGCAGACGACTTCTCACTCAAACAGCAATCATATTTTCCAAACTGACAGCTGGGTGATGTGATTTAGTTCACTGGTGCTTGTAAAATTATTTAAGGTACTGGAATACTATAGAAATGTGATATCTCTAGTTTGTAATTTGTATTTGCACAGGCTATTGTTTTTCACAATTTCACAGATTATAATAAAGAAAATCCTGCTAAATTTTTTTGGTTTGTTTTTTAACTGTAATTGTCTTTTATTTCAAATTAAAATGTTGAGTGTTTCTTTTATTCTTCATGAGGAAGGAATCCATGGTGGATGAAATCGAGAAGAAGTGCCGTGCTTGTTCTCACCAACAAGGAGGGGCTGGTGGAGTACGTCAAGCTCAAGGGCAGCCTTGGCTGCAGTGACCATGAGATGATAGAGTTCAAGATCCTCAGGGCAGACAGGAAGGTGCACAGTAAGCTTGCTACCCTGGACTTAAGGAGAGCAGACTTTGGCGTCTTCAGGGATCTGCTTGGTGGAGTACTATGGGACAAAACCCTGGAGGGAAGTGGTGCCCAAGAAATCTGGCTAATATTCAAGGACCACCTCCTCCAAGCTCAGGAGTGATGCATACCAACAAATAGCAAGTCAGGCAAAAACACCAGGAGGCCTGCATGGATGAACAAGTAGCTCCTGGACAATCTCATACAGAAAAAGGAAGCCTACAGAGGGTGGAAGCAAGGACCGGCAGCCTGGGAGGAATACAGAGAAATTGTCCAAGCAGCCAGGGATCAGGTTAGGAAAGCTAAAGCCCAGATAGAGTTCAATCTGCCCAGGTCCATCACGGGCAACAAGAAAAGCTTCTATAGGTATGTCAGTGACAAAAGGAAGACTACGAAAAATGTGGGCCCACTCAGGAAGGAAACGGGAAACCTGGTCACCCAAGACATGGAGAAGGCTGAGGTACACAACAACTTTTTTGCCTCAGTCTTCACTGGGAAGGGTTCTAGCCACACCACCCAAGTCACAGAAGGCAAAGGCAGGGACTGGGAGAATGAAGAACAGCCCAATGTAGGAGAAGACCAGGTTCAAGACTGGCTGAGGAACCTGAAGGTGCAAAAGTCCATGGGACCTGGTCCTGAGGGAACTGGTGGATCAAGTTTCCAAGCCATTATCCATCATATTTGAGAAGTTGTGGCAGTCTAGTGAAGTTCCCACTGATTGGAAAAAGGGAAACATAACCCCCATTTTTAAAAAGGATAAAAAGGAAGACTGAGAGAACTACAGGCTGGTCAGTCTCACTTCTGTGCCTGGCAATATCATGGAGCAGATCCTCCTGGAAACTCTGCTAAGGCACATGGAAAATAAGGAGGTGATTGGTGGCAGCCAACATGACTTCAGTAAGGGCAAATCATGCCTGACAAATTTGGTGGCCTTCTCCAAAGGCATTACAGCATTGGTGGATAAGGGAAGAGCAACTGACATCATCTACCTGGACTTGTGCAAGGCATTTGACACTGTCCCACAAGACATCCTTGTCTCTAAATTGGAGAGAC
Organism: Anarhynchus alexandrinus; assembly: GCA_008711295.1. Taxonomy (NCBI): domain Eukaryota; kingdom Metazoa; phylum Chordata; class Aves; order Charadriiformes; family Charadriidae; genus Anarhynchus; species Anarhynchus alexandrinus. The sequence goes on along the minus strand of VUYV01000077.1, from coordinate 266,500 downwards.
ATGGATTTGATGGATGGACCATTCGGTGGATAAGGAACTGGCTGGACCATCGCACTCAAAGGGTTGCAGTCAATGGCTTGATGTCCAAGTGGGGAGAAGTGACAAGTGGTGTTCCTCAGGGGTCAGTACTGGGACCAGTGCTGTTTAACATTTTTGTTGGTGACATGGATGTTGGGATTGATTGCACCCTCAGCAAGTTTGCCAATGACACCATGCTGTGTGGAGCAGTCGACACACTGGAGGGAAGGGATACCATCCAGAGGGACCTGGACAGGCTTAAGAAGTGGGCCTGGGTGGACCTCATGAAGTTCAACAAGGCCAAGGACAGGGTCCTGCATGTGGGTCAGGGCAACCCCTGGTATCAATACAGGCTGGGGAATGAAGGGATTGACAGCAGCCCCGAGGAGAAGAGCTTGGCGGTGTTGGTTGATGAGAAGCTCAACATGAGCAGGCAATGTGTGGTGGCAGCCCAGAAAGCCAACTGTATCCTGGGCTGCATCAAAAGAAATGTGGCCAGCAGGTCAAGGGAGGTGGTTCTGCCCCTCTACTCTTGTGACACCCCACCTGGAGTACTGCATGCAGCTCTGAGCCCCCAGCATAAGATGGACATGGACGAGTTGCAGCAGGTCCAGAGGAGGGTCATGAAGATGATCAGAGGGGTGGAGCACCTCTCCTATGAAGAAAGACTGAGAGAGTTGTGACTGTTGAGCCTGGAGAAGAGAAGGTTCCAAGGAGACCTTATAGCGGCCTTCCAATATCTGAGGGGGGTGTACAAGAAAGATGGAGAGGGACTTTTTGCAAGGGCATGCAGTGATAGGACGAGGGGTAATGGCTTCAAACTGGAAGAGGGTATCTTTAGATTGGATGTCAGGAAGAAATTTTTCACTGTGAGGGTGGTGAGGCACTGGAACAGGTTGCTCAGGGAAGTTGTGGATGCAGGTAGGTATCATAGTGTCCTAGAGGCCACATTAACTTAGGTTAATCATAGAATCATAGAATGGTTTAGGTTGGAAAGGACCTTGAAGATCATCGAGTTCCAACCCCCCTGCTGTAGGGTTAACCATGGGTTAAACATGATTATTTACAGAACATTTCCTGTTCATCTTTCCAGCTGCTGACTGGCAAGTGGGCGAAATGGGCATGCTGATCTAAAAAAAAAATCTGGATATTTTAACACCCAACCGGCAGAGATTAGAACCAGACCATGAGCACAGACCTTATAAGTAAAAAGAAACTCCAAGATGTTCAGATATTTTTTGTCTTCCGGGTATGCCAGAAATCAATAGACTTTATTTTGGTAGACTAGGATCCATCTCACTTCACTTTAAGAGTTTAAGCAAGTAATCAAAAAAAATTGCCCAAGCTTCCTTTGCTGTTAAATGAAAGACAGATCCAACAGCTGATTCATTCCATTTTTAGACTTCCATTAAGGATAATTGGAAAGAATCCCCTTTTAGAGGTGGTTACGTTTCACTATGGACAACAAGGAAAACCCATATGATTTACGGGTATATAACAGGTGTTTAATTCTTTTATGAGGCTAAAGTTGGAGAAGATAAAGTCCTCCCTTAGTAAATATAGGTTACCTGATCTCTATCACACATTACCTGTAACATATTCTTTTACAGTTTTCAGATTCTAATCCTGATTCCTTGAAATAGTTAATTTACATCAAATCATTGCAAAACCAGCAGTTTTCCATGGATTTTTCAAATTGGAATATGGTGCTATAAAGTAAGATTGAGGAAAAACTCATCAAATTTCTACTTCAGTTCACGGGTTACTCTGTTCTTGTGGGCAGACACCACTTGACAATTCCACAGGAAACAACTGGTTTTTAGTATTGAAAACAGTTGAAAAAAAATAGTATGAAAAACCCTACTATTATTGCTAGCATGTGGCTGAAATAATTGTCACAAAGCTTTGTTCTGCTCTCCACTTTTTTGGTATTTCAGCCTAATTTGGTGCAGTGCTGACTTACGTTGAATGTTATGCAGACACTGTGATGTTACAGAAAACAGCGCTATTCATGCAGTCTTACATACTAATATTAATGAATTTCCTACTGACCAAGATGGGCAGATATGACCTTTGGACTTTTTAAATACAAAATTGCATCTTTCTGTGTGGTGGGTTGACCCTAGCCAGCAGCCAAACATCCACCCATCCTCTTGCTCAATCTCCTCTCCTGTGGGATGGGGAAGAAACAGAAGGAAGATGAGAAGACTCATGAATCTAGATAATGACATTTTAATAAGCAAAGCAAAAGCTGCACACACAAGAAAAGCAAAAAGATGAATTCATTCATTGCTTCCCATTGGCAGGCAGATATCCAGCCATTTCCTGAAATGCAGCGCCTCAATGTGTGTAACAGTTACTTTGGAAGACAAACACCAGAACCGTAAGCATCCACCACTTTCCTCCTCTGATCCCTGAGCTTCTATTGCTGAGTGCAATGTCATATGGTATGGGATATCGCTTTGGTCAGTTGGGGTCAGCTGTCCCTGCTGTGTTCCCTCCTAACCTCTTGCCCACCCCCAGCCTGCTCTCTTTGGAGGGGAAGAGAAAAAGCCTTGACGCTCTGCCAGCACTGATCAGCAATAACCAAAACACTGGTGTGTTATCAAGTCTGTTTTAGCCCCAAATGTAAAGCACAGCACCATATGGGCTGCTATGAAAGAAGTTAACTCCATCCCAGCCAGGCCCAGCACACTGTGAAATGGAGTAGGATTGGAATTATTACATAAAATTTGTTCCTTAAAAAATTGCATTCTGATTCTTTCATAGCCTAGGTGGAACCGAGAGCGGTTTCATATCTTTTTCCCTGTCTATAATGGTACATTTTTCTGTGATTAGGCCAAGTTATATCTAATATTACTTTGATGTAAACTTATTTATAATTTGTTGCTTATTTCTGCCAGTGCTAGCACTTCATTGGTACATACTGTCTTGTAATTAACAGGGAGTTCAAGGTTTCAAATGCATCCTTTGTAAGCTTTGTTACAGAGTATTTCCTTTGGAGTTGTCATATCTTCTTTTTCTGGATATTTCTATTGATAATAGGCACTCAAAATCTAGGTGGATATTTTGTTTTGCTGGCAACAGTTTAGGTGCTTCCTTCTTTAGAGGAATAAAATCCCCAAATTTAGAAACTGAAATGGTCTGTTTGTATCATGAAAAGACTATTTCTGTCCTTCTGTTTCTTTGTGTATGTTGGTTTGGGAGCAAAAGAGTGACCTTCTGATATACTAATTGTACCACTCCAAACATATCAGTCAATGAAAAGTGAGAGAGAGGTATGAAGGCTACACCAAAACATTTTGATGAATCCTTATTCTGACTGAAAATACATGTATATTTTTACATTATTTTGGAAGTAAAGTGCAGAAGAAAAATGAAGAAGAAAAGCAATGTGATCCAAGCAATGTGATTCAGTGTAAAGGAAAAGACTATACTAATAACTGAGTTTATTTCATTGATATATGCTCAAACATTATATACTAAATCTCTGTTTGGACAACAAGCTTCTCTTTAAAGGTTCTTTGTGTAGGAAATTTGCATCTGCATCTATATTGCCAGGCTTCAGAGAAAAACTATGAGGGAAAAGATAATCTAAATTTGTCAAAATCCTTAAAATAGAGCCCTAGGGCTCAGTGATGGTGAAGTAGGTCTATTGAATGAAGAAGACAGCAAAAATATATGCACCATATTATAAATATACTCTATGATACAGTAAAGCAATTCTTCTTATGATTTACTATAGTAAAGTCTGTCTCCCCAAAATAACTGGAGAGGTTGGCATATATTTTTTTGCTGTCTTGCTCTAAACTGTGTCTCCTGGGGCTTCCCCTATGATTAAAGGCACATAACTCATTTAAGGGTTCTACCCTGCACTCTTCCATGCATGCAAAATCAGTGGGATTCTCATTCATCTGAGACTTCTGGGACAGACCTAAGAAGTTCACTCACTACTATTTTTGGTAGACTAATTAGAAGCAAGTTTTATCTCTCAGTGAATTTATTTAAGGAAACTGGTCTTCTTTTTCTTCATGCACTATCCGAAAACTTACCACAACCCCCCTCAAAAATTTCTCTGGTAAAGATTGTTGAATTTCCATGAAAAAAATGATGGAGTCTGAATTTATAAGGTGTTTCAGAGTAAAAGTCAAAATAAAAATGGAGCTTATATACCAAATAGAGAGAATATCAAGAGAGTCAGTGAAGTTCACTCAGAATTTTTCCATCATCTTTTTTTTTACAGTGGTGATTATAGTAAGCATTAAATACAAACCAATGCTGATAGAATGATCATCATTTTGCATTTGAATAAACAATCCATTGGACTACTGTTTCTGCTGACAGCAATTTTTATCTGAAAAAAGAGACCTCGTAATTTCTTTTGCTGATTACCACACTTGTCTGTGTGGCAGAAAGCTTCAAGTATTAAGCATTCCACTTTGCTGGTGGAAATGAAGGACGAGGGAGGACCTAGATAAATGTTGTTCCTGCTGTCGCTAGATACTCAAGGGAACTACAGCTACCTGTGACAGCCCTTTGGAGCTTATATAATATGGGAACAGCCTTGCTGAGAAACTGGAAGTGGACCTCAAAGCAAAGGCTATTCAAATGGTGATAGCTGTGTGGGTTCTAGAGCTGAGCCTATGCTCAGTCTGCATATATAAGCACAGTTTATTTCCAGCAGATCTTAATATCTGATTATTTCTTTCACATCTATGTGCAGTAGGATGGTAATTACGTAAACTGTCCATTCAGGTTGCAAAAACAATATCATTTGAGCTGTGTATGGGCAATCAAATACAAAATTCAGAATTCTGTCTCAGAGTCGATGTTTGAAGTAAGCCTCCACTGTTTGAATGCACAAACTACTGAAGCTCAAGTGGTTGAGTGTACTCTTGAAGAGACCAGGAGAGGTTCACAAAAATAATCATTTAAAAACTGACTTTTAATTTTGAACTAGTATTCACTGTGTATTACTGTTTGCTCAGCTTGACCTGTTTCTTGCCCTGTCTAATACAGTGTAAGGTGTTTGCATTCCAGATTTTGATTTGGGAAATGCTCTTTGCTCATATTGTGTGGTGGCAGGTGCATAATTGGTAGGCACAGTTGGTAGAATGGTAGATTGAAACTCTACACATCTTCTGAGATATCCTTTTCAGACCAAAGGTGAGGATGTAAGAGGCAAAACATTCAGAAAGCAGCTCATACTCAGTTAACTACAGGACAATTTAGTTATATTCTTAGAAGGATGACTCATTCTGCCAATACCTCCATATAAAAGAAATGACCTATACTTCATAAAATAGCATTTCAGTTTAAGTGGACAATTCACTTTTACATTTTTATTTTTAGTAGTGAACTGGCTCTAAGACATAGCTCCATAAAAAGCCATATATAACACAGAAGCAATTTTCTAAAAATAATGTGAGGAATTTATGTAAAATGGTATGAAGCTTCAAGCACATCCAATAGGCAATATTGTGAAGCATCTCCTGTTTCTTTGCTATGTGATCTGGAAGTTGAAGAAGAAGAAGTATAATTTAATAATCTAACTCAAAGAGTTACAGAGAGACAAAAACACTGGATTGAGAAAATTCAGTTATACAGAATAAGATGTTCTGTAGTGACGGAATTTTCTGAAGGTTGTGCTAATCATACATGAAAAATCGACAAAGAGAAAATGGAAATATTATGAAAAACTATGAATACTTTCATTAGATAATCAGTATAAGAAATAAAGCAAGATAACTCCACTAATTTAGAATCAAATAAACAGCTTCAAAAGTGGCTCAAATGCAAGACTTGACCTTAATTCAATTTTCCTTTTACTGACATGGAAAACCAAATAGTGGTTTGAAAGTAAAGTACAAAGTTGAATTAGTAGAGGCCAATGATGCAACTCATTCTCCCTGATAATTCTGCCCACTTGAGGGTCTTATATTTTTTTTCATAATGTGACTAAAGAAATCACTGTTCAGCTCTCTCAGAGTTTTATTTCTCCCTCTTAGAAGTCCAGCCACAGCACACTGCAATTGTGTTAGTGGTTATTTAGTCCTGAGAGATCCGTTGAGACACACAATTGTTTTTGGGTTTCAGTAGCTTTCCAGATTGCTTGGTTTTACTGTTCTTATAGAGGAATGTGATATTAGAGGGACTTTTTAATTATTTTTTCAGATTAATTTAAGACTTTTTCAAATTCTTAGTTGCTTGCTAAAAAGGATAATCAGCAGGACACATGTGTAGATTATGCTCTGCAAAAGCCCATGTATCCAGAGAGTTGCAGCTTCATGTTGCTGCATTCTCAAGGATTTAACGCTTTCTCAAGGGCTATTCACTACCCACAGGAGCCCTCCAGGAATTCCCACAGCATGGTGAGCAGCTGGACCACCACAGGCAGCACGCAAACAGGCAGGAGAGCAACGGCAGCACTGAAGCCAAGCTCCTTAGCCGTGCTTGGCATTCCTGATGTCATGTAGCTCTGAAGCAGGACAGAAAAGCTATTCAGTCTAGAGTGAGCAGCCTGAAAGCAGATTTTAACCTCTATTTTGGCAGAGACAGAAGTGACACACTGGCAGATTTCTCATTACGCCCATCCTGTGATGTTCTACAGTTGGTGTTCAGAGTAGTACTGGCATGCCTAAGTGACGGAAGCAAATCACAGGGGACAAGGCTAGTTGTAAAATGGAAGTGCACACAGAAGAGCAGCAACAACCAGAATTTCAAACTTATTTTCCTTCAGTTTCCCTTTATTTTTGTTTCTTTTTCCATAACCTTACTGCTCTTTATCTCCACCTGTGTCTTCCTTTATTCTTTTTTGAGTACAAGGCTTACATCTTTTCTTTATTTTGCTGCAAGAATGATGACAATTGGCTCCTGTTAGAAGTAGGTTCAGAAGTTCACATGTTCTGCGCTCTTGCTGACTTCATGCACTGCACAGAATATTAAAATGAAACAATCCATCTCCTGTGTTATATTTCTGCAGGCTTCAAACTCAAATTGACTCACTAAATAATTTTGCTAGATGGAAGACAAGCACCAGATGAAACATATCACTGCATAAAGGTAATTTCTGGATTCAAATATTTTCCACCTTCAGGTAATCTGGAAAGTGATGGAGCTCAAATCAGTCTGAGCTGAGCTCTGATGACCAACTATTTGCATTTATCTTATTTTCACATCATCCCCAGCACATACCTATGATGGTACCATGGCTTTTGAGAATCCAAAGGTCAACCCTTCAATATATACAAGATCTGGAGTGTCATTATTTCCAAGTCCATGATTCTGCAAGGTGCTAAGGCACTTAACTCTGATCCAATACAGGATATCAACTTAAGCCTTCACCCAACACAAGCTCAGACACACACTTACCTTTAAACACACTAGTAGTTCCAGGGGCCTACACTCACTGAAGTAAATGACAAAGCTTTTACTCACTGTGCAGGACCCTGGTGACAGTATTGCAATATCATGATAGAAACCAGGCTTTTAAGCACTTTGATAAAGCATCTGGAGCTATGTGGCATTGACAGCATGGTATGGTCCAACAAGATGATGAACGAGTGGTCTGTGGTCTGTCTTCTTCCAGTCTGCCAGCTTTGGGGATGCCTAACCCTCCTATAAGCCAGCAGAGCTCCCTGAACAAACTGGGGGAAAAGCATGAAAAAAATGTTTCCTGCCAGGTTGGTGAGCTGAATGGGCTCATTGTGACGTACAAGGACAGCCAGAGTTGGCTTACAGGAGAAGCCAGAAGGCCACGTGTGAGGGGAAGACAGTCATCGGGGGGAGTCAGGGAGCACCACATCAAGGCACATGTATTCAAACACTGGTCTTTCAGTGCATTTTTTAGGTAGATATACACATGTATACAGACATATATGCACACACACTGCCACACCAGCTTCCTTTTTCTCTGGATCTCAAACAATATTCAAACCTCTCCAGCTTATTCCATGCTGGAAAGATTCAGTGATGTAGCTTGTAATGTATTTTATTTAAGCGAGAATTACCAGTCTTCCCAGATGTCCCTGTCTTTTGGTCTGCAAATCAGTGACTTTCTTTAATCTGCAGAAGAGAATTAACAGATATTTGGAAAGGTTTTGAATAATATTTTTCCTATAGTTACAAAAAATATTCCCCTAAAAAAAGACAAAGTCAAAGACATTACATGAAATATTGTCAGAAACTTACTGTACTTATAATAAATGAAGCATGGGATTGATTACTGCATTCCTGTCTAATACCTGTGCAGACACAACTGCAAGATAGGTTGTAGTCCTGGATTTGTATTTGTAATTGGGATTACTTTACCTCTGTGAACAGACATTCTGCTTCTTTACAAAACCTTGCACTTTCTTACAGAGAATTTAGGAACTTTATTGTTCCCTCTGCTTTGGTTTGTGAATACACACTGACCTGTGATAACTGAGACTTTGTTGTGTAAGGACACAGCTGAGCTACTACTACATAGAAGTTTACAAAGGAATTATGTATTGTTTACATCAGTTTGGATACATTGCTGAGCCCCTTTCAGGAAATTTCAGAGGTGACCAGATATTGTGTTCTAGAAGGAAGGAAGGAGAAAATGTTGAATCCTACCATGTCCTTTCCTTTTCAACAATGTAAAAAAGAATTAGTGCAAGTTAGAGAAATGGAGTTGCTTCCATGTAAGAAATAGTTACATCACTCTGTTTTCCTCTATATAATTTGTTGTGCAAAGTGATCTAAGTAATGCCATTTTACCCTACAGCTATGTTCTTTAAAACTATTAGCAGGATACTAAGATTAACCAAAATATCCTTTTGGCAGTTGCTCATGAGGCTGTATCTTGAAAGATTTTGAAAAGAGATCCCTTTCTCAATCCTTCTGTGATTTCAAGAGTCACTGAGAGAAATAGAAGGCATCTTTAAGTGGCCTTAATTTACACCTAGCTTATAGTTTCCATATAGTTAGAGTTATATAAAGATTGGGAACCTGAAATATATAAGAACATAGTTGATAAAGTATGTTTGAGTAGAACAACTCTGCAGGTACTGTATTTAATTTTTAGATATTGTACGTATCTTTCAGAGAGCCATCAAACTCAGGTCAAACTGAGAGAATCCTACTGCTTTTGAGTATAGAATAATGGAGAGATTGGAAACGGTGACATCTTTATTTTTCTGAAAGGTATTAAGGTCTCTGGTTCAGATATTATATTCACATATTTATGAAAAGTTCTTGTTTATTATAGATTAGAATTATTTTAGGTATATTAGTAGGTACTATGATGCTGAAATTTAGGAAAAGTGTTCCCATGCCATCTTCAGAGAGATATGCATATATAGCTTTTCATGTGTGCATGTGTGTGCACTTTGCATACATATCTACAGGCATACAATACAATATTGATAAACTCCTTGTGATAGCTTTGACTTCATGCCATTCTCTCTGATTTGTCAATGTCAGCCACAACGTCTATCTTAAAATCACTAATGTGGCAAGTGTTTAAGTCAATATTTGAAGACACAGAGCAATTGTTCATAAATTTAAAATTTCACAGAGAATGCTGACTTATACCAAATGTGGACCTGCTTTTCTATTCATTAAATTTGTCTTTTACGTCAGAAATGCAAAGCAGAAAAATATTGGATAGACATTACTTATACAAGCACACGTTTTCCTCCATATTCATGGATCACATTTTGTATTATTTAACAGCAGCCTGGTCCTGCTGTTTTATTGCCCAATTGGCTAGGATGACATATGACCATAAGAATAGATAGAGGCTTACATTTGCATTTGTTCTCACATTATGGAGCTCAGAAGCAAACTGGTAATCAGAAACATATTATCTAGAATTACAAGGGACACATTGCTACCTCGGTAATGTTTTAAAAAATTAAGTGTTCTCAGTAGGTGTTTAGTGCCTCCATATTTCAATTAGCATACTCTTACTACATGCCGACAATTTTTAAGGGTTTTATACAGGGATATATTATTTGGATGTACATTATGCATACCTGAATGTCTACTCATTCTCACAGCAAAAGTTTCTTACCCAATATTTTATGAATATGTTGCAAAGGAAGAAAGAAGTCTTGGAGGATAGGAGATATCAGGCACGAGTTGAGGGATGAGGGATGAGGGATGTACAAAACTGATGGATCACTTCCCTGATCCCAAGGCTACTGTACTCAGGGCTGCTCCTCAGGCGTAAATGTGATTTTTCTAACTCTTGGCATGTGCTGACATACTCAAAAGGCAAAATTACAGCAAGGATTCTTTATAGCACACAGTTAGGTTTGGGTTCCCAAGGCTTCTACCATCCCTTAAATAGTCTTCAGTAATCTAAATATCACAGCAGACTACTGAAAAAGACTATGCAGTGGGGACTCAATTCCCCATTTCCAAACATGCCAAACATGGTGATATCAGCCAGCACTGCCACATAAAGAAACTACATCACAACAGATGGATTGTCCGACCAAATATCGTTTTAGTTTTCACAGGGGAAAAAAAAGCTACATAACTTAGATCTGTTTTCCTTCATGATTTCATATTCATTTTGTTCCCAAACTAAGAGTAAAAATTTGTAAGTGGCATTTACATACAGGGGTGTGTATAGATATATATTTGTACGTATTTGTACATATATAAATATGAACTAGATCAACAGGGTGTGCATGCATCGTATACGTACATTTGACTAAATATAAGGTGATGGAGTTTCTGTCAGTCCCATCAAACTCAACATGAGTTGTGAATGTTAAGCACTTCTGAAGATTGAAACATGGTTATTTAGGTGACTAAACATTGCAAAGAGCTGTTATGTTTGAATAAACAGGTCAAAGTGCTTAGGAAAAAAACAGCTTTATGCTACTGAATATATGAGCTTGTTCGAAGGGAGATGAATGATAACAGCAGCCATGAAAACTGAAACTGGACTATCAGAAAAGAAGCTAAGCCATTTTACCTTTATTGAGCATAAGCATAACACAAAAACATTGGTCTTTTCCTAGTGGGCAGTTTATGAAGAAAAGGAAAAACCAATACATATTCTATCAGACAAGATCATTGCAATGGCCCCTTTTACTCTTAAAAGAAATAATCTCTTCATTATTTTGTCTGTAGAGCCACCATTATCATCCTCTATTTTGTGCAAACACACGTTAGTACAGCAAGTTCAATATCTTTCATTTAATTCCAACATTTCTGGGAATATATCTCTGTACCACAAATCTTGAGTTAGGAACAGATGGGTAGGCTAAACACTTCTGGCAGGGTCACGAAGAGCCTGTCCATCCAGCCATGACCATGCAATCAGATTCTTTGATCATAATGGTTCACAGGATTGTGAAAGATCCAGAGCTACTCCATCGGAGCAGACTTATTTCACCAGTACAGCCCTCTGTGTGGTACCTTTTGTTGGGTCTCAGTATGTTTGAAGTGCTGAGGGGCTTTTCCTCTGTCTTGGCTGATCTAATGGTCCTGAAGGAAGAGGTATAGGCAGTTGGCCACCCTTAGGGGAATTGTCACCGGCTGGTGAAGAACTGCCATTGATTTTGGAAGCCATTAATCTTCTGCTGATTCAGGAGCTACTGAGCTTAGGAACACAGGACGTCCTATGAGCACCATGCAATGTAATAGCAAAAAAAAAAAAAAAATTCCCTCAGAAGCAGAAGTTCCTAGAGTAAGATTACTTAAACATGAAGGCCACCTTTCGTACCACTCTCAGTTTAATTAAAACATTTTTCACCAAGTTATTTGTTGTTGAAATGATCTTTCAAAAAACATTAAGAACATAATAGGTCTACCAAAATATACTGTGATTTGCTTGGAATTAATACATAATTCAAAATTCAGTGGAAAGGTTTGTAGAACTCCCTGAGTAACAGTAAAAAAAATCAGTAACCTAATGACAGAAATCAGTAAGAGAACAAAAGTATGTATCACCACAAATATTTGTTACTTAAATGTTTTAAGAGCCAAGGCAAACTCCTTACTAGTAAAGGACTCAGTAGTCTAAAATACTTGCTGTTTTACAAGCTGTCTCCTCTTTACTACTCTGTGATTTCAAATTCTCCTATGCCTATAGACTTTCATTGGATGGTTTCTGTAAACCTTCCAAAAATGTATATTAGTGTACGGTGAATGAGACCTGTGAAGTATGAAGTGCAAGAAGAGGACTTGTAAATCTGAAAGTAGAAAAGATAGCCTTTTACATGCAAGGGTGCAGCTACCACTGTTAATTACAGGGAAAACCCTTTGCCTGCCTGGTTTCCACCAGCCTTGCAAATTACAGAGGTAAAATAAGATGTATTATTTCTTTTCTTTGTTTTCTCTCTCTCCTTTTTTTTGTTTTACATTAACTACACTTTTCTTAAAAGCTACCTATAACATTGCTTTGATTGGCAGTTCGGGGCAATAAGCACAAACTGAATGTTCAGGAAAGTAAGAAAGGATGTATTCTTTGTTCACGAGTGCAAATAAAATGGTTAAATAGCTCATGTAGCCTCAATTGTTTCTTCTCACTAAGCAGATATAGGTGGAGTGCCTTCTCTCACACAAGTCTCCTCTCCTGCATGGGGAAAGGAATATATATGCCATAAGAGTCTGTTGTAAGAGTAGATATTTTCCACTAAGACTACAGAGAGCGATGGTTTGCCATTAGTTTTTGGCAGCTGTTGGTAAATTCCTGAGAGGCACCAGAGGTTTTCTTCAGTTCCTCAGATCAGGCTTGGGTGTAAGGCCTGTGCCCTTGAAATTGTCTATAAGGATCTGGAAAAAGAGAAAGCTGGGGGGAAAAAAACATCTAATACAGTGAACTGTCCATATCTGAGGCTTTGGTCCCAAGAATTTTTCCTCACAACAAAAGAATGGTGTTGTCTGCCCTCACTCTGACCCTTACATCATGGCAGAAAATATTTCCCAGCTCCTGAAGAGACCTAGAGCTGTATCAGCCCTCCAAAAAGACAATAAGCAGTTGCCAGCAGGTATTGTAATTTCCAGAGTAGGACAGCACTTTTTCCATTTGTTTCACCCAGGTGCACGCTAGACTCAAGGCAGTCTCAAGTAAGAGCAAAATATGAATTCCAGCAAAACTAAAGGTTGTCTTCTTGACTACAAAGATGAAAACAAAGACAACATCATAAAAGGACATGAAGAGGACAAGAGGACTGGGTACATACATATGGATGTATATGTATGTCTATACACACATGTAAATAAATGGATATTACATCAAACACCTTTCATAACCTCCTCAGGCGTATTTTGGCCAGTAAAACAAAGTAATTTAGCTAACTATATTACGTACTGAATGGAACTTCTTTTTTGTTTGTTTGTTTCATATCCAGAAGATTTATATTCTTCTAATACTGTAATGTTCTGTTTGTACTCTTCAATTACCTTTAATTTCCCTTATAATTAAAGGTGGCTAACTCTGCTGTAGCTTTAGTGGATTCTTAGGACACCATCAGAATGAAACAGGTTTATGTTTACCAGGGAATGTCTCTTTAAAATATGTTTAGAGATTAGGTATGTGCTGTATTTGTGTACACAAAAATATCCATATATATTTTATGGATGTCAGTTTCATCACTCACATTTCTCCACTTTTTAGGAAGTCAGGTGAACCAAATTTTTACTTAACTGTCGTCTCAGATAACAAAATCTGCTATATGAAACTCTCCTTGATAAACAAAATATTCAGTACCTACAGGGAACACTGAAATTATACTTTAAAATAAACAGGGTTTCCATCTTTAAAGTACTGTGGATAAGTCATGAGGAAATTTGTTACAACTAGATCTTCTGTAATTCATCATACAATCTTGCCCATTTCTTGTTGATACATAAAATTTTGAATTAACATTTATCACCATATACTTTAATGCATGCATATGAACTTGTTGCTGACTTGTCTTTGTTCAGATATGGTATCTCATCCTTCACAGAAGACCTCCTAATATACAACAGATATCTTCTCAGAACTTGACAGTATTTCATCCATTTCAAAATACAGCAGAGGGCTGCAATTAAACTAGCTGAGGTCTCCACAGTACATAATAGTAACTATTTTGGTTGGAAAAATACTGGACTCCTCGGTTTTACTAAAACAGAAATGTGTGAGGTATTCAAAGCAGTACAGGTTTGGGGGTATGCCAGATACACAGCTCAGATGATAAAGACAATAATTGAAAGTACTCCTTCACAGTAGATACTGTTCAGTCCCACACCCATTATTTTCAGATTTTATTTTATTTTTTTAATCCTTACATTTAAAATATTCTCTTCTCATTGCACTTTGACTAGCTTAGTTCTTGGACTGCCACTGTGTCTGCACCTGGGCTTGAAAGGGAGAGGGGAGAAGTAGGGAAGATTGCTACCCCACACATAACTTTGCCATTTAAAGATGTGTAATTTGTGAGTGGCTACTGGGAATATGCAACAACTAGCACACTTGTTTCTGGAAGCTTCTGGCCTTTTCCCAATAACGTCTACACAGTGCATATATTCAGACCCAAACTTGCAGACCTTCTCAAAGTTTTCTTTCCTTGCTTAATACCTATAAAAGCCTTGTAAACTATAATTATTAGGAGAAGGTGTGCTGAAGTTCCTCAGATAAACTTTTCCCTTTCTTACTGTTTATATACACGATTTTATTCCCCCCCTCTTTATGCCAGCAAGGTTTGATGACACAACATAAAACATCTGCATAACAAAGTTGTAATATCTGCCACAAGCCAAGCTTATTTAACAACTGGGAAATGTACAAGTCAGCGGGGTAATTAAGACAGAATAGAAGAAAAACAGAGTAGCTTAATCTGCACTTATTTGATGTCCCTGCACATCAAATGCAATTCAAGAAGTACAATTAGAAACCAGTGTGTAATACATATTTTGTCTTAAGCTGCAAATCAGAAGGGAATTTGTACAAGTTTGAAGGCCAATGGATTTGCAAACATTTTCAAAGCTGGGTGAATCACAGTTCCAGCACCCCACCTGTGCTCAGACTGCGCACAACTGAGCATCTCCTAAAAGTTCTGCTCTATTAATAAAGGGCAACGGTGTCAAAGCGTTATATAAAATCAAGAATAATTAAGATCACTATGGGCCTTCCTCTTTCCAATGCTTCTGAAATGAAGTCTCTCATTTCAGAGAGCAAAGTACAGCCAGGAACAGTGCTGATTCACATGTGACCTTAAAACATGAAACAGAGAAGTCTTGCAGTAAAGCTATACTAAAATGAATTTCCTTCTGCTTCTGAGTTCTCCTTAATGCCATATGTAAATGGTTCTGATCAAGGATGCAAAATCCAGTCCAGGGAAGAGTGTCATAGCAAATGCATTGATCATCTGACCCTCAGGTTCCCCTTACGCTTCGGTAGGAATGGACCTTCTATTTCTTCCTGACGTGCAGTTTGTGAAACCTTTCTCTGTCCAACCAGGAAGGCAAGAACAGAATATTTTTTCCTTATGTCTCTCAGTTTAAAAAAAATCTTCTTGGTTTTGTTTGGTTTTGTTGGGTTTTTTTTCTTCATTTTAGCAGCAGTACCCACAACTCCAGATAATTTTTGAGTGGATTCAGGTTTCTTTAACATCTAAGGATTTATATACTTTTTACTAGTAAACTTAAGACATACAGTAAGTTGTTGGTATATTAGCCTGCTTGATCATTTAAATAGAAGTTTAATAAGGACTGTAAACAAATCCAGTGCTTGCATGTATTTAAATCAAATATTCCAAGAAGAACTGTCTTTTAAGGGAATTAGAAGCCTTTTTAAAGCCTCTACCTTTTCTTCAGTGTGAGTTAGGCAAAATGCTCTCCAACTATCTACAAGTTTGGATACATCCCAGATTTGCTGAACTCATAGTTTTGGCTCACCTCTAGTTACTGCAGCAAGGTAATGTAAATTACACTAAGATGTAGCAATTTAAAAGGGTGTAAAAAATGGCGAAAATATCCTGTATTTCCCATTAAACTGAACAGTTAAGCTTCATCACACAAAAATAATGCTTACTTGCTTCTCGTACTTGCAGCTGAGGTTTTTATAATAAAGAGGTAATAGCTTCATCTAAGCAATATCATTTTTTTCTGTAGACTGCCATCAGACAGTAAGGGGACAGACCTAATGCACAGTATTTCTATGGCATCCAAAAGTGTAAATAAGAATATTGGTTACGGCTTATGTTTCTTTCTTGCACTAGTTTGAAGAAATGAAGCGTCAGACCTAGCAGTACCCCAAGAAAGACCATTCACAAAATTTTAGAGCATTCTTTCTTGTGACCTTCTGAGAGAGCTTGTTTCAAGATGCCCACCAGTCTGACCTAACTTACCATACAAAAGTCCCAGGCTGATAAGATATAGAGCCATTTTTCTACAACGGCATTCAAATACTTCTAAAATCTTCTTCTAAATGACAAAGGGAATGAAGATGCAATGCTTTTTACAGTGTCTGTCATTCCTACCTCAGAGTAGGCAAAATGTCCATTTCATTATACATTTTATAAGAAATTTGCAGTATATTTCAAGATTTCATGCCCAGGATAGAAAGAAACCCTTGAATGGCATTATAGAATTTCTCACTACAGAGGCTTCATATCTCCCTCTGAAACATCTGTTGTTGGCCACTATAGGATACCAGTCTAGATTGATGATTGGTCTAATCCCATGTGACACTTTCTCTCTTTGAATTATACTGATGCGTTTGCTCAAATGCAACTTTTTACCATGAGAGGAAATTTAGAGCATATTGACAGTGGAACCCCAAGGTGAACATGTTTCATGCACTTTGGGGTACTGGATTGGAAGAGGACATTTCACTACAAATGACCTACCTCTTTCTTTAGGTTGTTTCTCTGGAAAACTCAGGAATTACTGAACTCTTTGGCATCCTGAGGTCTTTCATGCACAGTGATCCTTTTCACTTCAATGCTTCACAAAATTATTGTCTTTCATGCTTCTAATCTCTCCATCTTTGGAAATCTGGCCTTAGCATCAGTTCATCTCTCTCAGACACTTTAGGGACATCAATCAGAAAGAAGGTCACATCCAGACCTCTCTTATGAAAGACTGGACGCACTGAGGCACACATAGAGATAAAGATGCACTTCCTTTCAAATTACAGCACGTTAGCCTGGGGACCCTGAGGAAAGTATTCCCAATCTTACACAGTTAACTTGACTTCCTAAATTTACAGAGTAGTTAGATGCCTTCAGAAGTAATGGTGCCCCCAGAGGAGCCTCTTCCTTCCCACTACCCAGGCTGGTAGAGTGACGATTCTCAGCTAAGTTGCTTCTAAGTTGCTCTAAGGTCATTCTGTTTGAACAGCCTCCTGACTGTTAAAATGCTAACTTGAGATTAGAAAAGGGGAGCAAACTGAAACATTAAAAATGGTTGACCCCTGAACAACAAAAACCACCCCAAACAGATGGCCTTTGCACCACTTAGCTTTACGGTGTGGTTTCTTTTCCACTGTATGTGCTTGTTTTTGCCTTGACTTACTATGAACGCTTCTTCCCAGTCCCTTTTAGATTGTAATGTTAATTCATACCATTTTATGTACATTTCAAATATTCTAATCTCATTTGATTCTTCTTGAGAGTTGTTCTATCCTAATGTATGCATATAGTTATAAAAAGCACAGCAACAATAGCTGGAAATAAACAATTAGACATCTATGCTCTTACACAATCTCTGATTTACAAAGTGTTTCTTTTGCTAGTGTTTCTACTTCAGGAGGTTCACTGTTCCCTCGTTTTCAATATGCAATCAGAAAGGCACACTTAAAAGATGTCGTGACTGAGGTTTGCATCAGTGTTATAATGGCAGCTTCTACTATCATTTGTATAAATTCCCAGTAGCCAGTTAAACAGTGCAAATTACTTTATGATTCTTGATTTCTGATTCTGAATGATCTCCTCCAAGTGTGATATTCAGTTTAATGTGCAGCACCCATAAAAGCACAGTGCATAATGCGAATGTTCGGTGCATTGTCATTCCATAAATGATTGCTTCTTTGATCACAGTATAGCTATGCCAACCTGTTTAAACCTGTTGTCAATAGGAATAAACAAGCTTAAAGTGTTTGTCTTAGAGTGACAGCACAAAGCAGCCTGCAATCAAACCGGCATGTTTAGAAGACAGTAAACAGTAAAAGGTTAACTTATAACCTTTGGTAATACGATAAAGTGCTGTTTTGGTAAAAACATGCAATTAAATTCAAATCTGGCTTTTCATTACACAAAAGACCTATTCAGTATAGATTTGCTGCATCTCTAAACTGTAAGACATTCTGGCTATTAGGCAACCATTTTCCTCAGATATATTTTTCATATCGAATTTAAAGCTAACTCCAGAATTGCTTCCTTTTAAATGACACGAAATAGCAGAGATCAGCTAATCTTTCATCGGTTCTAAAGCTTACAAGTCAGTGCACAAAAGTCATTGGATGTCCTTCTAGCCCACAGTAAATTCGTGTACAGCACCTTGGAAAATTGAAAACAACACCCTGGTGACAATTTTTTATAATAAATTAAGATCTTGATATGTGCTAAAAGAAAAAGAAAAGCCACCAGGGCCAGAAGCACCAACAGTTAACCTGACTGAGATATTCTAGTTGGGCAAAACTGCTTTTAATACATTTTGGAAATAAATGATTACCAGAATGCTGAATTTAAGCCTTGCTCCAGTGATCTGAGTGTGTGGATGGAGAAGTGCACAGGAAAGAGCTCTTTCAGAGGACTTTATTCTGCACCTGGAAGTCCCTGACCCTCTGCTGAGAACTGGCAACTGTGTTTGTGCATAATCCTAATAAGGATTTACTCCTAAGGATTTACTCCAAATGGGGAGTCATTGAGATACTTTACGGTGCCATTAAGCAGTATTTTGAACTAATCCAACTGAATAATCTGGTCTCGTTGCAGTTGATTTGGAGCCCATAACTTGTTAGTTTCTGAACTGGGCTAAAAGCCAGAGACTTCTTCAGCCATTCTGGCTCAGTCACAGGTTTGTCTGGCCATACTCTACTGCTGGTGACTCTGCCTTCCCTTATTCTCCTCTTTGTTGGGATTCTTCCTTCTAAATTTCTGGGCTGAGGACACATATTTTCCTGACCTTAAACCCCAAATGATTTTGCTTTTTAAAAATCTATTAACCTGTCAAATAAACAAGTCGAATACCTGCACAATGCTATAACTGCTCAGCTTTCTCAAATAAAAGTGCTCTGTCAAGTTCTGCGGCTTATTGTGTTGCTATATTCACTTGAAAACCCCCACTCTTCCAGAAATCTTTGCATAGATCTTTGACTAAAAGTTGATATTGAAATCCTCTTTGTTGATTATTTGCCATTCCTTATTTGACTGAGTTTGAAAAAGCATACTACAGGCTTGGTGAAAGATGTCTGATCCCCTTCAGTGTCTGGGAGAGAAAACAGTTAAATCTAAATGATTTCACGGTCCTTTCTGATTTAAATTTCTCGGAAATAATAATAATGCACTCTTAAGCAAGCAGACCATAAACAGTCAGTGGACTGTTTCTTTCTCACAGTAGGTGGCTAGTTCTGATTGTAGTCTGATATTGGATTTACTGAAGCCAGTAGAAGGATCACATGGGTCTACTAACATATAGCAAGTTAATACCATCACATGATAATACTAACTAATTGATCAACCTGCCCAGTTCCTACACCCAACAAGTCTGTTAACCCTTTTTTTTTTTTTCATGTTAGGACTGTTGTTACTATACATACACACATATACACACAAATCCCAGGATATAGGATTTCCACGAATTCTCTCTCCAGTGTCAGAGAATTAACCACAGCCTTTAACCATTTACTCCAAGCATGCATTATCACCCAGTAAAAATTTTGCCTTGTTTCTACTCCTTTATTTCCAGACATTTGATATTTTGATACTTTTTCTGCTATATCAAAGAGGTCTCTGTTTATCTTATATCTGTTCTTCATGTACTCTGGGACTGTCAGTCCTAACTTTTCTCTGGGATGTCCTAGGTGCCCGGAGCACCACATTATACTGCTATCTCTTTTCAAAGCTGTTTATAACCTTGCTCTGAAACCCCTCCAGGTTTTAAATCTGTTTCTGAATTGTGTCTGTGAAAAGTGTTTTTTGCAATGCCAAATAATAAAATAACACTGATCCCTCCAACAGTCTAACTTGTAAACTCATCAGAGATAATGTTATTTTGGGCAATATCTGGTTTCCATAAACTAATGTTAACTGGAGATAACTGTTTTGTCTTTATCAACTTCTGTAAAACTAGTCCAACTTAAACTACTATTTGATCAGTTTACACAGAATCAATGTAAGAATTATATAGTTAGTGGAAGTCATCACATTTGTATCCTTTTTGAATTAAAACACTGTATTAGCTTTCTGGGTTTCTTTTTTTTTTTTTTTTTTTTTTCTTTCAATCTTCTGGAATTTCCTAATAGTTTTAAGTTACATTACAAATCAACACTGAGAAAGTAGGAAGCTTCTCACCCTTTTCATTTTTCAGTCTTTGGGTTGGCCAGATCTGTTGCTTTAAAAATAGCTAGCTATAAGAGCTGCAGCTTCTGATTTACTGTTAGTGTGACAAATATTTCATCAGCAGACTGTGAAATTACTGCATTTATTTCATTTTTTTCAAATAGGGAACAGAAATATTTATTCAATAGAAAAGGGAAAGATGCATTATTTGTGATATATTATTTCAATCTCATGAGGGAAAAGTAATATTATTAGAATTTCTTTTGTTCTTAGTGTAGTTAAAAATCTCTTTCATATTGTAGGTTGTAAGCTTTTCCTTGTGTCTTTTTGCTTCTTTATCAACTGTCTACCATTCTTATTTTCCAATTTATATTCATTGTTAATAGTGGCCCTGTTTTTCCATTTGTTATGTACCATATTTATCTGAATACAAGGTGATTGTGATCAAACAGCAAACTAGATATACAGTTGATTTTAGGAGAATAATATATGGACCCTGGATATACGACAACCCCCAGTTCCAATTGTTTCCCATGTCTCAACACACCTACCACACGTCCTCACATCTGCGGTGAAGGCCTCCCTTCCTCCCTCCATCCTCACTCTCCAAACCTTTTTCTGACAGTGTTCCTCCTATACTTCTCTGCACAAATTTTGTAAAACATGAGGGAATTAGCCCCATATAAGAAAGGTCTCAACTGTAATGCAGGAGGCTTCAGCAATTTAGTCTTTTTATATGCTAGTTGTTGTTTCTCCACTTACTCTGTCAGCACTTCTTCTAATCCCCAAGTAATCTGGGCAGTTTTGCTCCACTCTTTTGTCTGAGCCAAAGGCTCTGCCACAGAACTGCAGCTCTAAATGCCCCTTCCTCCATGCAATTCACTTTGTTTTTCACCTTAACTTTCCCACATCAGGGTTGACTGAAACATGGTAGGGCTCTGCTGCAGTCTCCACAGCACAAAAAGCCAGACTGGTGGATGAATGCTGAGAAAGATAATATTTTTCTTCCTGATTTCTTTCTCAATACAGCAGGTTTGTGAGGATCTGGTTAAATATTTTTAAACATTTTTAATTTATCATTCACATTTCTACTGATAACTAATATGGATCAGAATTCTTCGCAGATCTGTGATGTTATACCAATTAAAGCTTTCAGCTTACACATGGATTTGTGTAAAGGACGTGATTGTTCATGCATAATAAAACCTAAGAAGCCATGACTGCTGATACCTGTGTAAACATTTATTGATAAATTTCCTTATCTGTAATTTCTTTGTCCAGATGAGTTTTACGATTATATGCAACACTTTTTAATTTGTTAAATAGCTTCTTTAGTAGTGCCAACAATGTTCAGAAAGCTCTGCAGTGTAAGAATGCAACTGTCTGCCACTCAGGCTACGCTATTTGATGATAATGTGTAATGCAAACATAACAGACAGGTACTTAAGGAACTAATGATCCTGCTTTCAGGTAGGACATCATTGTTGGTAGACATCACTGACTACTACCCTATCATCTCGATTAATTTTTACAAACATTCAGACATTCAAGAACCATTCAGTGAAAACTAATAACCGATTCAGAAATACTTGTATTTTAAAGCATCTCAATTCTCTTCTCCTTTTACCCACCCAATTTTTCCTACTACTGTATAGTTATTGTGTTGGATATTCTTACCACGTCCAACATTCTACTAGCTTCCGTTAAAGGTAAAAATATATTCAAATTGATGATTTTCCTCTTTAGTCTATACTTCATACCAGAAAGATTTACTGAGTCCATATTCTATACTATCTTTGCTACAAAGCTTTTGAAATAATTTTACAAGTATTCTTTAAAAAAATAATGAAAAATTTAGTAAGTTACCTCAGAGAAGATAATTGTTTGCAAAAGTCTTTCTAGTAAATAATACAGGATGAGTTCCCTAAAAATAGTCAGTTATAGAAAAAATTGTGCAAATTTTAACCTCTTCAGAAAAAGAAGGCATTTTGATATAATAGCAAATAATTACTGAAATATTCACGGGAGTCAAAAGACCACAAAATACAAGCATTACTCACAGAGCAAAGATGCCATGTATTTCACTGTCTCAGTCTAGTTCTTCTGCTACAGGAAGTGGATTTTATCCTTTCAATAACTATCAGTACATGGAAATGGAGGAATACTTGAATTGAGCAAAGTTTAGTTATCAGGAAATAACACAAGTCTAGAAAAAGTAAGAATATAATACAAGTGATAATGTTTTGAATAGATTATTTTTGATCAAATACTCATTTTCATCTTTTTTATATTCAGCAATTATTTATTTTGCATAAATTATTTAAATTTTGAGAATTATTAATTTTAAAAATAACATAAAATTTTGAAATGTTGTATTTATTGTACTACAGATAATCTTTTCATTCCAGACCATGACAATAACTTTGCATTTTTTCATATCATGCTGCAAAATAGCTAGAAATGTTCTTGTGAGTAGGATGACTTTTCTGGAAAGAGCGGGGAATTTAAGAACATACACCATAGGACCCCAATTTACTAAAGGATTCTTACAGAACTAAAAATCTACTTATATGACTATTCCTACAAAATTCAGGGGGGTTTGTCACGCATAAAGTCATTGCTTCAGTGCTTTGCTGAATTAAACTCCAGATATAGTACTTTAAGTTCAGCCTTGAACATAGAGTAGAACATAACACCACTTAGATAAGTGCTTTGGGAAGAAAAAAAGAAAAAAAAAAAAAAACAACTGAGAAGGGAGCCATCTGCTAAGTACTTCAGAAAGTTAGTCTAACTGAGAAGTTAGGCTGTCCCTGCCCCAGAAAGCATGTAATATAAATAAGCAAGACAGAAGACTATTGAAAAAGACTCACTCATGCAAGCTGAAAGAACAGACATAGTTGGCAAGCACTATGTCAGTACCATATTTTGTTTTAACAAGCTTCATTTTCTTTTTATATTATGGTGGATGTTGTTTATCAGACTAGGAAAGGGAGGTGCAGAAAAGTAGCAGGAAATAAGAGGAACAGAGCAACAAGGAAAAAGGAGGAATGTGGCAGGTAGCAAGAAAGAAGGGAGAAGATTTGGCTGTTGTTCAGAGATAACCGGTAATCAGCATAGGAAAGTGAACATACAGCAAAAGAACTGAGGAAATATGTTAGCTGCTCCTAATTCTTCCATTTCCAGTTCATCTGCTTGACATTTTTTTTTCTCTTCTGTCCCTCAAGGTTACAAGAGTAAGGAAAGAAAACAGAAATGCATAAAAGCACGTCTAGAAAACAGCTAGCTCTTGTGCATTTCTGCAACTAGGAACGCTTGACTTTTCCCCTTCCTGGCTCTTGTCCTCTTGTCCAGACACAAAAGTCCAGCCAACACTTAGGATTGGTTCCTTCTCGATGTTTCCTTTTTCCTCATAACTGCAGCTTACCAAAGCAAACATAATTTGAGAATGTAACTGATCTGGGATGACAATTTCCCATCTGAAGAGAAAAAAAAGAAAAAAAAAAGAAAAAGAAAGGAAAGATTTAATTGTCTAATTGGAACCCAAATGCATCAACTTTTGTTTTCAGAACATTTATTGTGGGGTAAATAATCTCCGATGAAATATTGCAATGAAAAATAATGCTAAGCTATTTTTGTTTTTATTCTCTTACTTCCACTTTTTCTAAACTAAACACAGCTAAATACTGCAATGAAGGGAAGAGTCTAAAAAGAGCAGATCACTATTTATTCCCTAATATTTGTCTAAAGTCAACAGGAGAAATTTCTTCAAACATAATTGGATCCAAGTAATATTTAAACTTAGGTTCTGGATCTAATCTGTACGCTTCTGGGACAACTATAGGTTTTCTAAGGAAAATGTTTTTGCATAGGTTTTTCACTTGAGTGCTGAATCAGTGGTTACTGACTGGACTCAGTTTCCTTCAGAAAAAAGTCTGGAATGCTCTTGGTCTAATAATTTTCATTTACAAGATCTGTGGGCAAATGTGGATTTTCTTGAATACAGTAGAAACCAAGTAAAATGGTCATTTTCCTAATCAGCAGTCTCTTGTATGCCTCTACAATAAACTCAGTACTTGAGAAACTGTCTCTGTCTCCCTTCAAAATCACTTTCATAACTCTGCCTCCTGCCTTTCCCACACTAATTCTCGTATTTCAATAAAACAGGCTTTTAATGATCTGATTTTATCTGAATTATGCCTGCACAGGCCAGACCATTCTTTTAAATGCCTCCAGTGGCAATCCTTTACCACCTACAGATATTTCATTAGATAAAGGTACTTAATTTGTTCTGCCTTCAGTCCCAAAAAGAGTGAGTGGGTGCACACCTACTCACATTAACAAGGTCTGTGATTCTTTCAGGACCAGTGACTCCTCTCTGTAGCAGTGTGGTATTCTGTTGTGATAGACACCATACTACACGAGCATGCCTGAAAAGCAGATAGATAATCATTCAGATCTAGCGCAGAGACATGACTCCTTCCCTCTAGTTATCTGTATTCACACCTCTTCCAAACGCTTTTGAACTCTAAGTCAGCTCCTACATTCATCAGCCTTTTATCATTGTCTGTTAGTTGAACAATGTTCAAGTTCTAGGTATCTTTTTTAATCTTTTCTTTCTTCTTGTTCTAAAAAAGGAAAAAACAGCAAAATACGCTCTTGCTCTGAAAACAAGCACAGGTGGATCTGAAGAGGACTGTTTGCTCCTTACCTGCCAACATACAATTCCTAATTGGACATCTTGCTGCGACAAAAGACCGTTTGGGAAAAAACAATAACACAGCACTTCAGTTTTTCCATGAATGTAAATTTTATAGTGATGCCCTAGAATTAAGGTACAGTTTCCAGTTTAACCCATTTGAAGAGAAAGGTATTTCAAATTGTGTTGGATAAGCTAAGAAGAAAGGTTAAAGCCATAAAACCACCACCACCACAGAAATTTTTCCTATATCTCTTGGGACTTTTCCCCCAGTTCAATGAAAACAACAGATAAAAATGAATGTAGGTGAGAAATGTGGTTATTACTAAATATTTTCTATTTTCATGAATATTAGGATAAAGCAGAGATTAAAACCACTGCAAAGAATACCATATATCAGTAAAATATAAAACCAGGTATTGCATGTATCACAACTCAGTGGGCAGAGATAAGGTATTTATTCAATGTTTAAACAAATACATTTTGCTAAGGACTAAAGGCAGTTAATAGATGCTGTGGTTAGGTATTAACAGGGAGTAAATTGGACAATGACACATATTACTCTTTTCTACCTCTTTTCTGAGTGTTTCAATCTAAGCATATCCTAGTTAAAAAAGAAGTCTACATCTGCGATTTGCTTTACAAGCATGGTGCTAAATTAAAAGTGTTTTAGAAATGGAAAGTAAAAGTAATGTCAAACTGTGTTTTTTCCAGAAATTTTCAAACTTGTATTCATTCCATTCTCATGTTATGGTGCTTTATTTTCAGGCAGTCTTTTTTTCCAAGTCACTTGGCATAAATTGGCTTAATTTTCTCAAAGATTTCCCAGGTAGCAATACTTTCTTAAGCTAGGAATTAACCGTTCAAAACTCTGTGTAAGACTTTCCTCTGGAGGCACTCAGGGGGTAGAGGTAGATTTTGGTGGCTGGTTCCATCTCAGCACCAACTAAAGGTTCTGCATTGTGAGTCAAAAATAGGAAGGTGGGAAAAGCTCATTACAGCATTCTTGTTCTCATCTCTGTGCCAGTGGTATTACCAGGAACAACCTGAGCCGATTCTGCACACCCTTGTATTTGAGCAGTGTTCATACCCGGAGCACCGCTCACGGTCCATGCCGTTTCCTTCGGGAAGCAGATCCCAAGCCCTGGGGTCTCAACAATACTAGTTTCTCAAATGATACCAGGTCCTGCATATGTTACATAAAACCAGCTGAACTGGAAAAGGCTAATGACTCTGTGTTTGAGCAGCAGGCCTTCGTCTTCCTGATGACGTCCTGCTGTCTGTGTTTGGGCACCAGAGGGTTAGCCTGGAGAGCTTCGGAGCTGCCAGCACAGTTGGACTGTGCGGGGGTGTTGTAATAATCGAGGCTTGAGAGGCTCTTCTCGCTCACACACCAACCAAGTGCTGTTCATCTGGAGTGACAGTCAGGCATTGGCCCCTGCTGTCTCTATTTCTGCCAGCTAAAACGTCGCTTCTAAACAAGCGGTGAGCGAGGCTTTCTCCTCCCCGTCCCACAGAGCGCTCCCTGGGCTGGGCAGGGCAGGGCAGGTGGGAAAGGCTCCCTCCCTCTCTCGGTTGAGAAATATTTTCTTCAGTCACAGCGTGAGAAAGGCAGTACTGGACAAACTGTAAAGCAACGACTGGAGAAACAAAATTAACGGGAGAGGGATGGATGGGAGATATCATGGCAGGGCTAATGGAGATGACAGAAAACTAACTGGGAATACTAAGGTCAATATTTTATTGGCTTATACTAATTAAATATTTAATGAAAGCATTGCAGTTTTGGTGAATGTCTCCAGCAAATGTTCTTATAATTTGGTGAAATAGTCTGGTCTTTTCACCGTTCTTTTCCAACAAAAGTTTTGAAACTTCAAAGGAAACACAGGTTATTCCCCAGTTTGGGGAGAAGGGACAGAACAGAAATTCCCAGTTTCAGCCGGGGGTGGCAGGGGGCATACAGAGAGTCACGCTGTCGGCAGGCAGAAGAGGGTTAGAATCTTATTTTAAAGTAATTCTGTCCATGCACCCTCATCTACAGCCATCAGGGCTCTTTTACATAAATAGTTGCACCTGTGGACACAGTTCTGGGTAGTTTTGGTTTCCAGGTACAATATCCCAAGTGAAGCTCAGAGAGGCAAACGTTATCCTTCAGAGGACACTAATGTGCTGCTATGGCTTAGCAGGAGGAAATTTCTCCCCTCCTTTCGTGCACACTGCAACACGGGGGAAATCAAGTGCTCTCCTGTTTCCCACCTGCCCCAGTGATGCTGTACCCCACGGGGCCATTGAGTCCTCCGGCTCAGAAAGGCAAGCCTGTGTGTGGCGTGAGAGGGCCCCAAATAATCTTACTCTCATAGGGTCTGTAATCAGCTTCCCAGAACCAGGGTGCTGCCTAGATTAAAGCGAGCAGAAGGGGAATATTCTTCAAAACGTGTTCCGTGCCTTATTCCAGATATATATAAATTATGATAATTATGTGGCTCTCCAGCTGAACGTGAAGTTAAAACAGCAGTAGTAATGAATAAAGATTTCTAGATTATACTCATTTAGCCTTTGTCCATTATAAAGCTCTGGCTAGCAGGTCAATTTAAAGCAGGTCTCTGGAGACACTGAAATAAATGCTTTCATTACACCATAAAAGTCTTAGCAAAAAGCAGGGAAATAAAGTAAATCTACTGTGTATGTTAGTGCCATTAGAACATTATCCAAGGAAATTAGACACATTACTGAGGGAAAGCATGAAACCGGGAGAAAACCCCCACAAAATTAACAGTACACATTTTAACCACTGTGACCAAGTTTATTGCCTCTTATTTCCTGAGTTCAGAAAAATTGTCAGCAGCCACAAAACACCTGGAGTTTAGATTACTATGTGTTAAATTGTGTTTATGTACTTGTAAAACAGTGCTACATTGCTATTGGTCTTTAAAAAGTCTCTTGTCTAAGAAGCTCTCCAGAGTTACTTACTATGTGCAAAAAAATCCCCTTTATAGAAAAATGTGTGAGTGTTTTTGTATACCTGCGTAGCACCTCTTTTCTAAAAAAGAGATCTTTCTAAGGGGCATAATTAGAGGAGGACAGAGGGCGGAGATGCTTCTTTAAACACCATATTCATTTGCCAAGTTGGGTTTAAAAATGTTGCTTTGTGTCTATTATTTCGTACAGGTTCCTAAGCTACAGATCCCACGTCAGAGAAACAAGTAAGAGGAAGCTGGAAGCAACTTGAAATGGTCCCCTCTGCTGAGGCAGGATGTGCCCGCAGTACAGCCAGTCTACCCCTGGCAGTTACTCCTTCAGCCTCCTTTTCTTTGAGGGATGTTAAATTGCGAGGCTTTTTTGCTAACATGTAATTAAAAAAAAATAGCTTCTATTGCAATAGATACAAAATCAACTCTTTTTCCTTGTACCTGGAAAGCATAACTTTGAATCAGAATCCTGTCTTCATTAAAAAAAAAGGATAAATTAAATATGTTAATAAATAAGCATATAACTAAATATACTAATATATTACATTAGCATTTAAAATGATTACAGCTACTCCACACTCAATTTCATACTACCTGTGTTAGGAGCACTTAAAAAGAATAGCAACAACTTTCCAGAGTACATTGAAGACACATTTTTACAAAGGCCCATGTTACAGTGCTGTCAGATTTCATGACTTCACTGTAGCACAAAAACATTGTTCCTCTAAAATAAAGTTAGTTTATTTTCTTATAGCAGGCATTTATACACATGGTATTGTTCTCAAATTGTCTTTGGAGATAACCTAAAAATAATTCCTCTTTCATCAGCCTGTATACAGTACTGATATTATAACATTGCTTTCACAATGTTACAGTGAAGGTTGTATTAGCCTTACATCACAAACCCCTATTTCTCTGGATTTTATAGCTGTGATTTGTACTGTGCTCCAAACTGAAATTTGCTACTACAAGTCAAAGTTATACTGTTTCACAGAAGTCTGAAAAAATCCACAATATTCATTTTTTTTTTATATTCTGGGTGCAAAAAATAGACATAAGTTTGTGTGTGTGTATAAATGCATTTAAATATATAAATACTTATATTTCTATACTTAAATTTAATCTGCCTTTATATATACATATACACACAGCCCCCCATGTACGAATGCATACATAGGTGTATATATAGACATGTATGTATTATTTTCTTGATATAATTCCAAAATATTTGATTCCATTTCTCCTCTCTGCTTGTCTCATTTTGTGCTGCTGATAGTACCAAAGCAGTATGATTAGCAAAGGAGTAATCTCTAACCACAGTCGGCTCTGAGCCTTATGGTTGCTCTGCCTTTGTGAATGAGCAGGGAGAGGAGTCAAACAGGGAGAAGAGGAGGAGTGTAATAATGCTATTAATGGAAATTGTCTCCTGGAAGTTGTCCCCACAAGGCCTTACATTGTGCTAAAGGTTCAAGGAGATGGGCCTGGCTGCTGTCAGTGCTCCCATCTTGCAGCACGCGGCCATGAAGAAGGTGAGTAAACCACAGCTATGACCATAAGTTTTCAGCTGCATTCAGATGGCCTCTTTAAGGGAACGCTGAGTGCAACCTTAGCATTAGGTTTGCTAGGAGGTGAAGCACTGTTCCTCGATCTCTTTTAGTACTTTTTCCAGTGAACAAGTTGTAGAAATGTGTTTGCCTGACAGAATTCAACTGTCTGAAGATGCAGTACGTAAAGCACAATCAAGTGCTGTATTTATTCCTTTGCCTTGTTTAATGTGGTACAAAACCAAGTAGTACATCTGTTTAAGGCTTACAGTATTGCACATGTGTTTTTTTAATCAATCCCCAGTGTTTTTCAACAGAATTATTTATTGCATGTGTTTACATGTTATACATTGTCTGACTTGTAAGACCTGTTAGGTGCCTTTTCTGATCATGAATTTGCCACAATAGTCCATACTTGAATCTATTTAGACCAAGTTAGCTTCATAACAAACTGAATATGGTTTTGTTTATCAAAAATTAGGATATGTATAATCCTTAAACCTTTTTCCCCAGCGGAGAGTCCTTTAACTGGAGCTGTTGTAGAATATGGTCTTATTTTTTTAAGCTTCTAGGATGGGGAGAGCATATGGACAATTTTCGCACTTAGATTAGTTGTAACACTCTTTTATCTTGTTTCACTTCCATATCCTTGACGCCCTTACAATGTACGGCTCCTTAGTATTCACTTAAAGAGATGGAAAAAAATTATTGGGGACGTTTAAAAGGGCACTGCTTCTGAATTGTACTTAACATATTTTGATCTTGCTTACACTTGCAGCTAAACTACTCAACACCAGTTTCGCTCACTTGTTTCTGGCCCACAGCATCAGTAATTGGTCGTTTTGCCAGTAAAGGCACAAGCTCAAGAAAACACAAACTCCCCAAAAGGAAAAGCCTTAACAACTATTAATACAGAAATCAGTCTCTTTGTGCAGGGAGTGACATAAACAGGTAGAGTAGAAATGGTGCAGTTCCTCAGGATTTCTTGGTATGTACCACAGTGTAAAGTTATTAATACTATTTTTCCCAAAGTGGGAGATGTAAATTATTTGATTGTATTTGTTTGGTGAATATCCTGAGCACCAGTACTGTAGTCTGCAGCTTTCAAAGCAGAGCAATAGAGAAGGAAAAAGCATGACAGAACTATTGACTTAATGCAGTTACACCAGCTGCTCCAACCTTTGTTATAATCAAAGGCAATTAACTGAAACTGCTATGAACTATTATTTTTTCTTAAACCAAAGCTAAACCTGAAACAGTATTTTGAAGGGTTTAAATATGAACCCAAATCAAATCTAAAAGCCTTCACTTGCACTTCAGCTGAAACCAGAACTGTATAGAAAAATGCGTTGCTTGTGCTATATGTTATTTTATTTGGGTGTTAAAATATCTTACTGCAAATGAATCTTTCCACTACAGTATTTCTTACAATGTTTATGTCAGATTTATCTTCTTTTTGATGCATACGCACCCTATTAACCTTTTCTCTGGGGCTATAGGTCTGCATGTAAGACAAATATAGCTAATAATAATTATAGTCATCTTTGCTCACTGGTTAACAGGCTTGGCCAAAACAAACTTCATCCAACATTTTTATATTTGTAGTCTGCAAAGATTATTATTGCTACTTATTCATGTTCCTAATTAAGAAATTCGAAATTAAGGGCAATGTTCTTCTTTAGATATAATTAAAACGGTATTTCACAGAATAGAGCCTGAATTTCCTTATCTCACTCTGTGCCAATTAACTTGGCCCAATTTGCTTGCTAAAGTGGCTGGGCCAATTTAATTAGCCTGACTTCACTCTCTGATTCTGTATCTGAGTATTACAGAGTTGGTGTTTAGCTCCATGGAGTGACCATAATGAATCAGTATGTATTTGGAGAGTAATTGCTTTAGTAATGAGAAAGGACAAAACAACAGTCCATATCATTATGTCATTTCTTTAAGCAGACTTTCTTGTATGAGGTCAGTTGAATAAAAGAGCCCACAGTCTTATTGCACTGTTAGGTCCCACTAGATTTTCTGATGTGTGTGAGAAAGTGACCATGGGAAGCAAAGCGACACAGTGACAAGTGTCATAGCTCATAAAACTAAATCAAGATTTTAAAAACAATCTATAAAACATTGATAAAGATGCTTAAAAGTTTGGGTAAATGAAATCAGCAATAATTTTTTTAACATGACAAACTATTCCAAGAGAGGGGAAGAAACGCCCACAAAACTCCTTGAATTAGAATGCTTAGCACTTATTTAGTTTATTTCACCTTCTAAGTGCTTTATAAATATTTAATTATGCCCAATATTCTTGTGACATGAATAACTGTTATTACTGTTGTTATTATTAATAACCTATTTCTGTGTTTACTTACTTTTTCCAAAAGGCAAATTTGAGGAAGATAGTTGGAGAGTTTGTAAGAGAGATTTGTGTTATAAATTAGCCTGGCACAGGTAAGGTCAGTTATCTGGAGACAAGACAGATGTCATCTCCAAGTCTTCCTTATCCCATTGGATATTAAACACCCTCTGGACTCCATTGCCATACCACCAGTGGGTGTAAACCAGAAAAAGGAAAGGAAGTATCATACTACTCAAATCAGAAATATAGGGAGAGGATGATTTTCTCAGCCTAATGGCTAATGTGCTGCCAAGCCATGTTACATTCAACTCAAGGCTGACAACATGGGAGGGCAGTATATCTCTTCCTCTACCATGCAGTAGAGGAAAGGTGAGGCAGAATCTAGTCTGAAAGGACATATCAATATCGTACAAGAATTTTGATACCAAAATTGAATTTAAAGTTCAGACTTTCCTAGTTCCCAGCTGCCTACTCTGCTCAGTCACTTGAAATCACTGAACTTTACTCTCTAGGGAGGAAATTCAATCTATATACACTCTTGGATTTGGCTAACCTTTATTTAAGCTAAGAAGTAACTAATGCCACAAATGGACCTCATGGGGTTCCTTTGCAGAGTGATCCTACACATTGTGAAGTAGTGGTGGTGGTACTAAGCAGTTGTGCATACTTGTGCAAATACCACCTTTATTTGCTGAACGTGAGAAAAATGACATATTCAGAGATGTATACAAATTCAAAGATAAAAATGAAAATATTAAGGTAGTGAGGATCCTTGAATGAAACTTATATTAGTAGAAATGAGAGGGGTAGACTAAGACTAGAGAGGAGGGCAAGTTTCCACAGCCCCATCCTGATCAGATCACAGAGCTGCTTGATGCCAATATAACCCAGGAGTGCATCATTCAATCCAATTTACATTGCTACTCATTTAACTGGGGGCAGTAGGACAGAAGGCATCCTCCAAAACACATTACAGGTCTTCTCAATGATTTAGTAGAGTCTGAACACAAGTAAGCATAGTCAGTGACTATTGGCAGTGCAGTAAAAACATCAGCTGTATTTCCTTTAAAGTGAATTCCTTTTAGGCACAAGACAATGCCATTTATATATACACCTCCCTTTATTTATAGTGTGAATTAAACCTCAGCTGTAACACTCAATCTTCTGTTCAGTCTTTGGAGAGGCAAAGTAACCTTATGTGTTCTTTTTGTCTTTCAGTCAAATTCATCTTCACAAAACTATTTTCCAACTATTTGCATTACATTATGGCCATACAGTTAGCAGCAAGGAGGCCGCAGAGATGTGAACTCAGGTTACTTCAAGACTCGGTTCAGGAACAACACCAAAACTCCACAGCTAGATTCAGGCTGCCTGCAATTATAAATGGGAAGAGATATAAATGATGTAAAACTGATGTGGGCTGACATCCAAAACCGAGCTGAGCGTGGACTTGGAAGTTACAAGCTGAAGGCTGTGAAATGGAATTAGAAAAGTATAATCATTCTCTTCTGTGTTACTCTGTACTTTGTGGTTCTTTTAAGAATGAGTAAACACAACACCATGACACACGCACATAAATAATGTAACTAGGGTAAAACACCCTTTTCTCACAATGCAAGTAGAACTGCTGTAGGATACCATTCTCCTTCAAAAATGGTGAAGTGTCTTTCATGAAAGAACAGCAGTGTACCTGAGTGTATGAACCAGCATGACTCAGTGGCACTCTAGGCATAAACATCTGGGTGATACACAAGTCATGGAACTGAAAACTTCTAATAGTCAATTTATTTATATTTCAGTTAACACAAACTCGAGTCATTAGGCAATTCAGATCAGGAAAAGCTCACTTTCCCCTGGCAGTTTACAACATTTTATTATTGACTCTGAGGAGAGAAAGAGGAAAGAAGTATACGCAAAACCGGAACAGTTAAGATTTATGAATTACTACATTTATTCTATTTTTAAAAGTTATATTATTAAATTTTGTTAAAATGGAAAAATCAGTAACTG
The DNA here is from genome assembly GCA_008711295.1 of Anarhynchus alexandrinus. Lineage (NCBI taxonomy): Eukaryota > Metazoa > Chordata > Aves > Charadriiformes > Charadriidae > Anarhynchus > Anarhynchus alexandrinus. Next base: position 232,430 of record VUYV01000077.1, on the reverse strand, counting down.
ACACATAGCATCATCTTAGCTAGTGAAAGACATGTTGGGGCTCCATCTGGAGCCCCAAGATGAGCATGTCCCCTTTGTGCAACCACAGCAATCGGTTACTGCTGGTGTTTTGCATCTTATTTCTCCTAGACTTCTCTATTTGTATGGACTATATATTTTAATACATATGCTTCAATAATTAGGTGACAGAGCCTAAAATATTTGTCATCAGTAGCTGCCACAGTCTGTCATTTCCCACAATTTTTTAGTTTTATTGCTTGTTCAAACATCTGTGTTAGGTTTTGCAATTCTTATGTTAAATATTCTACCAAAAAAAATGAGTATATATGTTTATTTCTGCTCTATGCCATCTGGTTACTGTAGCCAGTAATTTCTGATCACAGATCTTAGCTTACTAAATTGTATGGAGTTTGATTTGATTAGTTTATAAATATATTAGGAAAAGCAAATATTATTATTTTCCTTAGTACAGCTCTATTTCTCTGTTTGCCAAACATTGCATGTAAATCAGGCCTTCTCTTTCATTTCTACAACAACATAAGAAGGAAAATGCTAAGCTGAATTAACAAGCATTAAGACTCACAAATAGTTCACTGCCTGGGAAGCAATTGTGGTTGTGTCTGAGTCATGTGGTCATGCTCCACAGTCAGATGGCTAGAAAATTAAACCTGAGGTTCTGCTTATATTCAGATGCTTCAATGTAAATATATCGACCTGATCTATGTTAGTGTTTTTGATGATAATAAACTTTGTTCCTTTTTCATTATAATATATTTGCAATATATTTCAATTATATTTTCAATATAATCTGGATTTACAGTAGTCTTACTAAGTGCATACTAGATAGTCTATTCACGAATTATTTATAAATATGTATTTTTTTAATTTGCATTGTTGCTGCTTAGGATAATCAAGGAAGGTACCATTTGTTTTATTTTCTTTTTTCAAATACAACATGCAATTATTTTTTTTATCACCAGATAAGAAGTATTTAGTTGAAACTACAAAGGAATATTAAAATTACTGATCGGCTCATACTGTGTGTGTCTTTCCTCACGTCCAACTTGTATATGCAAAATATCTATTGTCGAAGCGCCATTCAGAGCTGTGAATGACAAATTCTTGTTCACCTGCAAATGGCGGTATACTTTTACAAACATATATTTAAAACTGGACTGGCACCTCTATGGTTGACTTAACATTTGCATAGGGAAGGCACAAAGCAACAGCTTAGGCAAAGATGAAAAGGAGTTTGAGGAGTGGAAAGAAGCAAAACAGACCTTGTCTTTATGAGCAAAGCAATCATTGCAGCGCTTTTCAAACTTAAAGATTAACAAAATGGTTTTGCAAAAAGCAGGCATGTAACTGAGGCCAACAACAATCAAAAATGATCTGCTCAGTCATGCAAAACTAAAAAATATTTTTTCCAATGCTAATTTTCTTAATATGAAACTGCCTGAAGATAATATTTTTTTTATTTCAGACTGGAATAGAAATAAAGAATTGCCTGTACTCCTCTACACACAACTGCCTACAGAGTAAATAAATCCAACAAAATCTTCCATGGTTAGCTCTGCAAAATATCCAGAGCTTCTCATGAGGGTCATTGTGTTCTGAGTTCTCCACAGTTTCGCAGAAAGGCTTTTACAGGGTTGATCTGAAATACAGTTACTTTTTGCCTTTGGCTATTTTGCCCTACATCTTACTTTAGGTGATCTGTAGTGCTTTGGACCATTACTGTAGAAAGCAGTAGTATTTCCAACAGAGGTCTCACATAAGTAGACTGATGGCAAGGCTGACGGATCATAGTTAGTTCCAATGGCTGAATGCAACTGAAAATTTATATTCCATGTTGAAGATTAGAGCCACTTAAGAGGAAATATTTCATTAACCTTTCCCAAGTCAAGAACAGTAGCAGAACTACTGTTGTGAGCATATTAAACTGGATATTGCCTAAAATACTAACATACATAATCCATAATCTTTTGGCATTTTCAATATATTTGTAGATATGTTAGACCCCATGACTGGAGTTCTCTGGTATTAAAATAATAGTCTGTATTAGTTTTGTGGATTTCTTCTCTTTAACATGACTTCATTGCTCCTGAATTTCAGCTAACACTGAATTTAAATTTAATTTTCATAGAATTTTCAGCTCTAAGAGCATGTACCTCACTATTTTCTTACTGTGCCGCTGACTTCTGTCTTGTGTTTTCATTTTTTAAAAAATGCATTTTCACATGAATTCTTTAGCTTGGGGAGCTGTTTATTTTTTTCAAAGGATAACGCTTAAAGAAAAATAATATCAATAATAAAATTAATGAAAAATATGTGAAAAAATAAGCAATTTTGTTGGGTTTGTATTTCAGACTATCAACTCTAATAGTAGGTTTTCCTTAGCTCCCACCGCATCCATCTGAAATCACTAGATAAGCACACAGGTGGTGAAACCCTTCTGTCCTGAGACTGGTTTGTTGTGACACATATACAGAAGGACATCATGTAAGAATTAAGATACACATGCTTCCAAAGTGGGCATGCTCTTTACATTTACATTTATGGACACAACTGTATGTATCTCTCTTAAGTTGCTTTAGCATCCCAACCACTGATATTCTTACAACATATTCTCAGTGGAGCACTGTGAAATTTCAAGCAGCTGAAGAGAAAATATAATTTCCAAGCAGCTTTATTAATTTCTAGTGACTTGTTAGTGACTGGGGATGAATGTAGTGACAGTTTGGAATTAGGCGTGTGAAGTTTGCTTGACACCAATTATCTTTCTGGATGCAACCTAGAAGTACAACAGTCTCAATTTAGACAGTAGGACTGGTTGACAACTAATTTCTTTATGCTATCCAGGGAGTCAGACCTGACCTTTTGGAAGGACTTTCTAATCCTCTATCATGTCTGAGTCATAGTTCTTTGTAAATCATTGTGTTTGGAGTTGAGAAAGTTAGTGTGAATTAATAATTGATGCACATTAAAAGTTGACTCATTTCACAGGTGGAAATATCTCTTTTCAGTCCATTAATCTAAATTGTTTTAAGTTATCATGCAAACTTTCAATCTAAGTACCTAGGAAGACTTTGTTCTATGGAGGTGTGCATGGGGATAAGTTCTGCAATATGTGATCCTCATAAACAATTTCTCTCTCCCGATATACTTCCTTGTGTCTCTGTCATTGAGTCTCGATAGAAGTTAATAGCTAAAAAGTACTTCAAATTTCATTATTTCTTTGCACTGATATTTCCATGGAAAACACATGTATAAAAGATAGGTTAAATCAAGATGTATCTTGAAGGAAACAGTCTTATAAACTGAGTCTTTTCCTTAGAGACCAGTTTAATTACTGTTTTTAAAATCATTAACACAGGTTGTGAGCTGGCACAAAGTCTTCCAGATATGAGGTGTTTGCTGGCATGAACTATTTAACAGAAAGGCTAAATCTATATACTGTAGCAGTGATCAAGAGAGGAAGCATTAAGAAATCATTGACATATCCATGGTGGGGTTTTTTGGTAAATTTAGCTTAAATAGCTTCATTACACCTACAAAACATACACGTTAGCTAATGATCCCAGGCATTAATTTTCAGATTTCAGTTAAGACGTGAATTTATCACTTCTATCTTTGGTATACTTGTGAAAGTTATGTAAAAGCATAGTATACACAGTTTATACTCAACCATATTTCAAAGAAAAGCTGCCTAAATACTGAAAGCTTGTCTATCATTTTGCAGAAATACTGGGTAATTTCTTGCTGCAAGGTTCATTCCTAGCTTTGTTCCTAGATTAGAACAAACAAAAAGTGTGGTTTCATAATTGGATATTTTCTCACTTTTCTGAAATGTTATTCATTTCTTGTAAACCTCAGGTTGTGTCTATTTCAAAGACAGTCCGAGACTGTTATAACAATATTTAATTAGCATTCCACACCACAGAAGAATTCACGGTGCCATTTCAAAATGCTACTTAATAACACATTAACTGTCTGCTCCTGTCTTCCCTCTCTAAACAAAGCTCCCATTAACATCAAGGGGAAATGAGTGCAAAAGGGCAATGGGACTGGGAATGTGATTAATTATTTGATGTGTGCTACAATAATCTATTTAAAAGTAATTTTAGTGTTTGGGGAAGTAATTAATTTAAGAAAGCACAACTTACTGACATATTTGAAATTCTACCATTATGTACATTAAGAGCATTCCTTATTCATTCCAATGTCTTGTTTATTGTTGCACCATTAAAAGATAAATCAGACATAGTTGCACAGATTTTCAGGATCTTTGACAAATCAACATTAATATTGATTTTTGTTTCTCTAGAAATATGGCACGCACCTAGCAAACTGGACCCCTGAAGAACGTCAGCTTTAAGTGAATGACAGTGATCTCCCTACAAATAACTAAACGTATTGAATTTACCAGAGAAAGCGCTTTTTAAACAAAATTATTTATTGCATTAGATTTTGCAATCATATGAAATATCATCTAAGCAGTTCGCAGAAATATTCTCATCCTCCACCTCTTCAGGAATGTTATTCCTTCTTCATATTTCTGAACCCTTTCTGTAAGCCATAACTGAAAGATTGCACCTACATCTAGAAGGGCAGCTCAACTGCTACAGCCAGTGCTGTTCAAAGGAACAGCTACTCAGAAGTTACCATGGAGGACCTTACCTTTCAACAGAGCATAATTTCCTCATGATATTTGTTATTTTAAGAATCTCTCTAAAATTAAGTAAGTACAAAAATTGTATTTTTGAAAGTGTTTTCCATCACAAATGTTATGTTTGAAGCCTCGGGACATATTCTGACAGTTATTGGGGCTGAAATATGCATATTTAATTTTGCTGAGGATTGAAATTGCACATTTGAGACACAGAAAACAATTTTTAGAGTGCTTTGTGTGGAACTCTATTTTCTGTATTTGGTTTGAGCATCAAAAACATGACTTGTCAAGTAATATTCAGTTAACCAACGTTGGGGTCACTGAGCTGGAAACAATGTTCTGTGGTGTTTATACTTGACTTTTTCTTCATGATTGCATCAATGAACAATAGTTTTAGTGATGTGGATTTTGTAGCATGAAAAGACCTCCAGTCAGGGAGAACATAAACCAAGTGCAAAGCACTGAATGCCATGACTAGAGCAACTACATTAGGCAAGGGTGAAGCTCCATTTCATCATCTGGTGCTACAGGGATCACCATCCTTCTTCAGCAATTATCCCTTCAAGAGAGTGACCATGTGGTGCTGAACTGTAACCTGACTTCTGTATTTAGAACTGAGTCTATTAAATGCCATGAAAAGCTCATATCCAAGGAGAAATGAACTGGAAATAACCTGAAGCAACAAAGAGCTTCTTAACAGCATTCTGCTGAGAAGGTCACAAATTTCAACATTTAGAGACTTTCTCTGTGATGCTGATGAGGACAGCACAGCTGCTCTGACTGCTGTGGAGAACAGAGACCAAAAAATTACTCCCTTGACTTCTTTCCAGCTATCAAAGTCCTAGAAAGCAACTAGGGTTTTCGTAGGTTTTTTTTTTTTTTTTACTTATTCCAAAATGTCATGAAACTATTTTTGCAGTGGAAAAAAGCACTGCTTGTTGGAATATGTTCTGTTTTGTATCATCTCCCTTTTCATATCTTATTTAATATATAAGCAACACAATATGCTAGGAAATAGCTAAATTTGTAAACTTTTGCATCTGAAAAAATTGTAAATTATGGCACCTAGGAGCTTCTTAGCCCTTTTCTGAGGACTATGTTTCAGGAAACAATCACATTCAGACTTGTAGAGGTATAACTCTTATGTTTAGACTAGCAATAGCAAGTGCAAATTTCAGCCATATTGTAAATACAATATTGTAATTGTAATACAATATTGTAATTGTAATACCTATTTTAATGGAAATATTGTAAAGCGTAATGATTTTGTCTTAAGTTCTGTGATGGTACTTGTCTTAAAAGCTGGTTACTGAAATTACAATCTGTTCATTGAAAAGCACATGTGTTAGACACTGATTATGTAAAAAAGCAAATAAATTGGCCACGCACTTCTTTAATAACTCTTTTCTTAACATTTTGGATATCTGACAATTTTTAAGGATTTGAAGTATGCATAGCTACAGCTGGCTACCCATGTCTAGGACCATAGTTTAGATTGCAGTGGATTGTCCTGAGATAATTTGCACTCATAGGATTTTAATAGAATTACTGGATCAAAACTGTAATTTGCCCATAGTCCAAGCATATGCTTATGCTTTTGCTTATGCGTATATCTGACACAAAAACTTCATTGGAATTGAAAATTTTTTGCAAATACTCAACATTCACAGAAACTTTACACACTCCACAAATGTTCTTCTCTGTTTAATAATTTGCTAGAATACATTAAGAAAGTGAATATGCATTCATAATGAGCACAAGCAAAATAACATATAAAAATCACTAACATGGCTGTAGCCTGTTAGAGGTAGAAACTGTTCATCAGCGGTGGACAAGAGTTACCGGAACTGTTCTGTAGCCACCACTGAAGTTCTGATAGAATCACAGCACAACAGCAACAAGCTATTCTAAACATATGTTTTCAGCATTCATTCATGTTTTGGGCTACCTAAAGCTACTTTCTATTACCTGTACATCTGTCTTAGATTCTTAATTGTCTGATCTCAAGACAAAGACAAATGCTGCTGGGGCCTCATGGGTAAATATATTTACCCACTCCTATCAAATTAAATTTTAGGAAAATCTTGAATCCTTAGAGATTGATCATCACAATATTTCTTGAGGGGAAAAAAAAAAACCACACAAAAAAAACCCCAAAACACAAAAACCCCACAGATCTTTTATGATCAGCCTACTTAGACTGATTCACTTGGTGATGAATTTATGTACTATATATAATCAGGCCAACACTGAGTAATGACATCAACTTTCAGACGAGTCAGAAATCATTGCAGTGCTGTCATGCCCTATTGTTCTTTCAGCATCCTACGACTTTATCTCAACGCACCATAAACTAAACAAACTGACACTTCCAGGACACATTCAGGAAGGGGAGCACAGCAGCCTAAAATTACTTTTTTCTCAACTGCTGCTGTTGTGTTTTCTGCATGCGGCTACATAATCACGGAAAGGAGTGAGACTAGAAAAGAGATGGGATTAGTGAAAGTCTGATCACATACTGTGAAAATTTTAATCATTCAGGAATATTCTTGAAAATAATATTATACTGATCACTCTGTATCTCAGGCAGCTTGTCAATGATGTATTTCAAATGCGTTCCTTACAGTGCATTCCCATAATTTACAGTAATCTAAGTATCAGGATACAGTTTAGAAGGCTGATAAAGTTCTAGGGAAGCCAAAGCACAGAGGGCTGAAGAGAAAAAGAAAAAAAAAAAAGAAAAAAATCTATTTCCTCTAGTTGCTGAAAGGCCAGAATTAAACTTGGTTTCCTATAGGTTGGGTCCTTTTTCTGAACATCCTATTTCTTCCTTTTTCCCATAATAACCCATGGTAGGTCCTAACTCAGAAAGAGACGCCATGGTATTAGCAGCCAAGACTGGCTGAGCAGCTTTTGACAGAGCTTGTCACAACTGAGTTCTGCCTTTTTTTCCTTCAGCAAAGACTCTCATTTGTGTCACCTCTCTTGCAAAGAGCAGAAAATTGTGCTTTAAGTTTGTAGCAGTGTTGTTATCTTTGAGACATCTATATTTCTTTCAAACGTTGTTAGTCATTGTACTCAGAGGTTATTGCAGAGAGAGACTAGTGGGTGGATAGCAAGACAGCATGAGAACACACAGGGCCCCATGTAAAACAAAAACAAAACCAACATATAGATGAGCAGATTAATTAAATATCAAAATCGTTTATGCTGTAAAATACATATTTTTCTGATTTCAAGTCCACTTTAGCTAATAAGTTACACCACAAATTCTTTTGGCCCAAATTATTTGTCTGAAAAAAAAACTGGAAAGACTGAAAGTTATGAGGCAAGTCACTTCATCCCATACCTAGCTGCCCCACTGGAGTGCCCAAAGCTAGCCAGATCCCAGATGTCAATAGAAATGGAGAAACCAAAAGAATTTGGCAAAAAGATCCAGAAAATATATCCAGCAATTCCCATGGCTTCAGTTGATCTACAGAATAGTCTTATAAGGTTATAAACATGACTTGTGTTTGTCCTTCAACAGAGTAGGGGTAGTCTCACTTCTATTTGCGCATGAATTATCGTGACATTAGTGCTTCTGTGGATGTAGTCTGGTAACGTCAGGAGTTAAGCCAGTTCTTGGTTTCTACGCACTGAAAGAACAGTCATGTAGTGGGTCCAAACTGCACGATTAATGACATATTTGTTATACTTTTTTTCTAAAAAAATTGAGTTAACAGTTTGTCATGAATTTTTGTAAGCAAGATGGTGTTTTAATTGATTACTTCCTAAAACAAACTCCCTTTTCCCAACATTGACAACTTGCAGAAAACATAAATGAATAACACAATTATAGAATCGTTTTGGTTGGAAGGAGCCTTTAAAAGTCATCTAGTCCAAGCCCCCTGCAATGAGCAGGAACATCTTCAATTATATCAGGTTGCTCAGAGCCCCTTCTAACCTAACCTTGAATGTTTCTAGGAATGGGGCATCTATCACATCCCTGGGCAAGCTGTTCCAGTGTTTCACCATCCTCGTAAAAAAATTCTTCCTTATATCTAGGCTAAATCTTCCCTTCTTTAGTTTAAAGCTATTAGCCCTTGTCCTGTAACAACAGGCCCTGCTAAAAAGTTTGTCCCCATCTTTATTATAAGCCCCCTTAAATCACTGAAACATGTCCACGGAGCCTTCTCTTGTCCAGGCTGAACAACCCCAGCTCTTTCAACCTGTCTTCACAGGAGAGGTATGATCACCTTTGTCGCCCTCCTCTGGACCCGATCCAGCATGTCTATGTCCATCTTATGCTGGGGACGCCAGAACTGGACGCAGTACTCCAGGTGGGGTCTCACCAGAGCAGAGGGACAGAATCACCTCCCTCAACCTGCTGGCCACACTTCTTTGGATGCAGCCCAGGATACAGTTGGCTTTTTGGGCTGCAAGCGCACATTGTCAGCTCATGTTCAGTTTTTCATCCACCAGTACTCCAAGCCCTTATCCTCAGGGCTGGTCTCAATCCCTTCATTCCCCAACCTGTATTGATACCAGAGGTAGCCCTGACCCACACGTGGGATGCTGCACTTGGCTTTGTTGAACGTCATGAGGTTCACACAGGTCTCACTTCTCAAGCCTGTCAAGGTCCCTCTGGATGGCATCCCATCCCTCAGGTGTGTCAACCACACCACTCAGCTTGCTGTCATCCACAAACTTGCTGAGGATGCACTCAATCCCACTGTCTATGTCACTGATGAAGATATTGAACAGTACTGGTCCCAGTATGGATCCTTGAGGAACACCACTTGTCACCAATCTCCATATGAACATTGAGCCATTGACCACTACCCTTTGGATGCAACCATCCAACCACTTCCTCATCCACCAAACAGTCCACCCATCAAATCCATATCTCTCCAATTTAAAGAGAAGGATGTTGTAGGGGACCATGTCAAAGGCCTTAGAGAGGTCCAGATAGGTAACATACGTAGCTCTCCCCTTGTCCACTAATGTAGTCACTCCATCATAGAAGGCTGCTAGGTTGGTCAGGCAGAACTTGCCCTCGGTGAAGCCATGCTGGTTGTCTTGAATCACCTCCCTATACTCCATGTGCCTCAGCATAGCTTCAAGAAGGTTCTGTTCCATGATTTTCCCAGGCACAGAGGTGAGGCTGACAGGTTGGTAGTTCCCAGGGTCCTCCTTTCTATCCTTCTTAAAATGGGTGCAATGTTTCCCTTTTTCCAGTCACTGGGCACTTCACCTGCCTGCCATAACTTTTCAAATATCATGGAGAGTGGCTTGGCAACTACATGAGCCAATTCCCTCAGGACTCAGGGGTGCATCTTGTCAGGTCCCATAGACTTCTATATGTTCAGGTTCCTCAGGTGGTCACAAACCTGATCTTCTCTTACAGTGGGAGAGACTTTGCTCCGCTAGTCCCTGCCTTGCGGTCCATCCACTCAAGAGGTGTGGAAAGACAAGTTGCCAGTGAAGACTGAGGCAAAAACGTTGTGGAGTACCTCACCCTTCTCCTCATCTGTTTTTACCTGTTTTTCAGTCTTGCTGGCAAGATAATGTGGTGTAGATGAACAGCAGGCACTCAATGACCCATGAATACAGCAAGGCATTCAAGTAAGCATTGCAGGTAAATTCGGGCTAGATGATGGGATGAAGCCCGTGCATTTTAGAGGTCTCTGGGTCCTGTCAAGCTCTGAGAAGGTCAGATATGAAAAAGGAAGAGAATGTAAATAATGTATTTTGAGACAGGTTGGGGTTTTTTTGTTCATTCACAGTAACAAATAGGAAAAAAGAAAGAGCGTGTGATTATATCTTAGTAGTCTTTATATCAAATATTTAAAAAGAAAAGATTCCCTGTGTCCTAATAGCTAACAGTCGAAGTGACATCTTGGTTTCCAGTCTAAACAAACTGAATCTAAGTTGACTGGACCCTCCAATTGAACTCTTTGTTGTTTTTTAATATGTGTGTGTGTGTATATATATATAAAAAAATTGAAAAAAATCAGAAGCCATATGCTTATTTTCTTCTTTTACCTCAAGACAAGTATCCCTCTGCATGTGAGTAGTTTAGACTGTTTCTATGTTTGGTTATACATATGTTTTAGTCAGGAGTTGTAGTCTATAGCTTTGAGATGAAGTGATTAGGATCCTTTTTCTTTTTTGTCCTTTCTGACTAGGACATGAAAAATTGATGTCTTTATTTAACATTCTACTTATTCTGAAGTTTCAAAAAATACCATTAATAATATTCATTACTAATAGGCCATATGGCATCTAGACGACCAGAATTCAGACTTCTTATGCTCAGCACTCCATAAGCGTAATGATAAATGACTATCGCTCTCTCCCATCACTAAATAACAGTTGAGGAAAAGGAAATTCTAAAAGATGGGGGACAAGGATGCATATGTATGCGTATACATACACACCCCAAATATGCCGTTATTCCCATCCATCAAATGCAGTTATGTATAATGATATTAAACTACAAAACTTATAACTCATTGTTGAATTTATGGATGTTAAGCCTGAAAAATGGAAAAGATCCCAACTTATTTCACAAAGGTAGCTTTGTATTGAAAGAGTGGAGACAAGACAAGTCCACAGTGGGGGCCAGAGCAATTTTACATGCATGCGTGTGCTGGAATTGTGCCTTGCTAAGCCAGTGGCCTTTTTAAAGCACACATAGCAGAAGAGGCTAGCTGTTGCAAATATCCATGTCTGTCTGTGGTATTTAAAGGAATAAGGTCATAAATTCTTCCATATCCAACAATAACATGCTTGCACATATAGTAAGGTTAAGAATAAAACTATTTGTAGGAAGTATTGAAAATCTGATTTAATAAATGAAACTGTTAATTTCATATCAGCCTTTCCTTTTGTAGACACTTTAATAAATAAATAGTGTATACTCAAGTATCCTTTTTTCACGAGGAAGAAAGAGCTTTATTCCTGTTAACTGTACCTTCTGATCCTAAAACGACCCATAAAAATAAGGAGTAAGTTAGGAGAGGAAACTTGAAGAATCTTTATATCTAATCTGTCCCTTGGAATCTTAATAAATTAAATGGATCCAAATGTTATGGATCTGTGTATTTTCTTTACATTATGATTTAGTTTTGATATTCAAAGCATAAACCCCAATGAAATAATGAGAAAACTGAGTAGAAATTCTTAATATACGTGCATTTTCAGAAAGTGCATATGGAAACAGAGAAGTCAAGGAAAAATCAGAGAAAGGAAAAAACTATAAAATGCCATTTTATCCTGTATTTCTATATACAGTGTCAGGTAACTATGTAGAGCTGCACAGTATGGAAAGATCAAACAGAATTGTATAGAGGGTGTATTCTGGAAGCCACTGTATGCCAAACTTGCTCCAAAAGCACATACGGGATCCAGCCTCTTAGGCGACTTTTAAAGACTTAGAGAGTCTGGATTTCATTAGAATTTAAGCACCATTTCCTCAGCCCCACCAACAATAACTCCAGGGAGACAGAGGTGCAAAGCTCTAGATACCTGGGAGTCTGTAAAATGGAAAACCAAAAGGTTTGTTAAATGTAAAATTCAGCAGCACGCAAAGATTGATCTGGGGTTTTCCAAACAGCAAGCTTTGTTACCTAATCTTTATGTGAACCTTGATACCGATGTCCTCTGGACTTGGCACTTGGGTACAAAGATGAGGAGCACAACATAAAACCATTACAGAGTAGATTAATGAGGTGTTGCTTTCTTTCGGTGTTCATTACCATCACGTCATCTAGAAAGTTATGTAACTCCCTTGGATTAGTGCTGGAGTCAGCAGTAATAACACAGCATAGTCTGCATGGAAAGTATTTGTTTCAGCTCAAAAGCACATTGAAAGTACATGGCATAGGAACAAAACTAAATAGAATATTAACATATCACATATTTCATATTAATATCCTGGTCACACAGACATAATAAAACTTGTAGATGTTATATGGAAACAAAGTCTGAAAAATTCCTATCGTTAATATCTAAAATGAATATTGCCGCAACCAACCTCAAAAATCCTGTTAACAACTGACAATATAATTAAGATAGGATACCTCTTTGCTTGTATTAGAGGAGGATATAAATTATTGAGTGTGTCTAAACAACCACCCTCAATATGAAATTTCTGACTATGTCATACGATATCTCTATTGAATGCAGGCTTTAAAGTACAAGACGTGCAGGATGACATTACTTATGATTACTTACCAAGTATTTACATGGACAGTTCAGCCTCAGTAAAATTTATAACTCAAGGCAATCTTTCCATATTCACTATTCCAGCTTCCTTGGGATAGGTTTTTGTTTTGATTTTTTTTTTTTTTTGTTTAGAATCTGATTTACAAAGCATATCTCTTTTTTTTACCCAATACTAGGAGATACTTTCTTAGCAGAGGATTAAGGAAAGTTCAGGGAGGGGAGGGATGCTAACTTTTTTTCCTTTTTTTTATTTTTTTTAAATGTAAGTGTTGCTTTATAGTTGGCAGCTTTCTCCTAACAAAATTACTTGTAGTAACTTTTCATGTAATTGTCACCTGCCTTCTCCTTTCACTTAGCAATGCACTTTGGGTTGTTTCAGTCCAGCTGTGAACTTGCAACAATTTCAAAGTGACAGAATGATGGAAGATCACACTTCATCAAAATCCTTTTATGCTTCCTAATGAGTGGGTTTTTGTCCACAGTGAACATTATTTTAACATGACATTTCAAAATGTAATGCGTAAGGTTGTGTTGACTGACAAAAGAAAGTTTTGTTTTCCTTCTATAGAAGAAAAAGATTTTTAGAACTTGGGAAAAAGTAAGAGACAAATAAATGTATGTAAAATGGGAAAATATCTGAAGTAAGACTTCATGACTTTTACTGAAAAGTCAAAGAACGTAAATTATTATAGGCTGGATTTTCAAAGATGCACTTATTCGTTCTGTTGACAGTAATTGAAATATCTCTGAATATCCGTTCTTTAAGTTTCCTACAATAACTTTAGTTTAACCAATAAATTCTAGATATTACATATACAGAAATAAAGATTCAGCTAATGATTAAAGCATAGAGGAAGACAGTACCTACTTTTGCCTTTCAATTAATTTGGTTTTGTATGGAGCCTAAATATTTTGTGTTGTGAAACAACAAAATTTCAAAAGGGAAACTGTCATTAACAATAATTGTCCACCTGGGAGCCATTGCAAAGTGTACACTCACATGCAAGGTGTCATAGGTAATTTAATATTAATCCTTTTCTGAGATAGAGAGATGTGACAAATAAAGACAAGACACAAGGAATGGGGAATAGAGGTGACCTTAAAGGTGCTCAGAAGAAATTCCCAGGCACAAAAGAAAAGGCAGTGTGAGACAAGGCAAAGTTAGTTTGCTCTATTCTAGCAAGTCTTTTTGTTATAATAGATCCTGGACTTAGACCAGCCTATGATGACTCAGGTCACCTAGAGATGATATTTTAGCAGAAGTAAGTATTTTTGAGGTTCTGAGAAGAAGACACATCAACAAAAGTAAAATACATACACGTCGAGGGCATGGCCTTTAAGAAGTCTTGAAAGAAAAGTCAATGGTGCCTAATACTAGTGTCAAAGAGCAAATGGAAGAAAAGGCAGACATACTTACAGAGTTACGGGACATCTGGTCTTCAAAATCCAGATCATTTAGTACAAAACAATACAAACCGGTCTGTTAGTGACCAAGTGCAAACACAACAGTTTTCATATTACACAAGAGTTTAACCTGGAAATCTGGGACTTCTGGCAGGGTTCTGCAATCAGCTTGTTACCTCTGTGTCATGTCCTCCTGTATTTTGTATTCCAAGGAACCTGCTCCAATCAGTTTCTGTAAAAAAAAAAAAGGCCTCCCAGAAAAATCATCTTTCAGGCCACAGCCCCCCATGCCCAAACCCACTATACGTGGCCACACACATCAGCCACAGTCAGAATCACCATCGCGTGGCCTCCTGCTGTCACCAGCCACCTCACTGCCTTTTACTCAGGACCTATAAAAGCAGGGGCTCCTGCAGCTGGCCTACAATTCACCAAGCTTTGAGGCCCTCAGATGCCAAGCATGCTTGGAAGGAAGAGGCAGCAGCGAGGCGGGTGGCTGGCGTGGGACAGCACAGAGCCAGTTCCTGCAACCATGGAGGAGGAAGGCGCCTCCCAGGAAGAGGAAGCAGAGGAAGTGAAGGAGGAGGAGCAATATTACCCTCGTGCCATAAGAGAAATTACCCGTGTTCATGCGAACAATGGCATGCAGCGCACGGCTGTGGGCACACAAGGAAAGAGCATGGGGCCCTGGCCCATCTATCTGCTGAGGCATGGTGTGAGGGCCAGTTGTGCCAGCCTACCAAAGGACAATGTGGAGCCCATGGCCGTTGATCCACCAAAACATGGCATGGGGCAAATGACTGTTCATCCGCCAGACAACAGCATGGAGCCCATGGATCCACCTCGAGAAGACTCATTGATGGCAGTGGGTCCACCTGCCACAGGGATGACCTGGCAGCACCCCAGTGCATCCGGGCTCCTTTGCATGAGGTCTTGGCAAGAGCACTGCAGCAGTGACCGGCTGGCTCCCAAATGGCAGCCCAGCCTCCGCACCTTCATAACTGGACAATAAACAGCAACAAAACAATAAAAATGCTTTTTTCATCTCTTATTTGACACTTTGGAGACTGCATCTGCACTCCTGTGTCCCTCCTGGTCTCTGTCTTTGAGTAGGACGCTCTGTCTGGAAACAGTTGGCTTCCGTGCCCACCTTCAGCTTCTGTCATACCATACATTCTGGGGGTTTTTTAGGCTGCAACATCAATAATTTGATAATGTTTTTTTTTTAAATGGAGTAAAATTATCATTATAAAAGGCACTGAAGCCTAGGAATTTCTTGTTTCCAAGGGTAAGAAGGAAGACCCTGGTAAATGAGGTCTGGTAGTGTGAGCATGCCCTGGTAATTGACACCTTGGCAATGTGAGCATGCCATTTCATAGTCTCTGATACTCTCTCCACTCCTCCATCCGTTTAATTTATACCTTTGAGTAATCTCTTCCAGTTTACTGACATACTGGATTTTGAAACAATTTTAATCATTTGTAATTACACACTAAACTGAAAATATTATAAACATATAAATGTAATAATCACAAAGAGAGTGACTAGCATAGCAGAGGGTGAAAGTTCACTGAAAACAAAATTAACGTTTAATCCTTGTACTTTTTTTCAGGTGTTCAGCTTGGCTTTGAATATTATGGGTTATAAATAATAATGAGTTAAAGTTTGTGCAGAGTAATTAGACAGAAGATGAAAAGAGAGATTAGTTAAAGTTCAGGATTACTTCTTCTCCTCTATACAGATTTAGATAGTGTTTATCAGTGCTCTGTCTAAGAATCTACCAATAAGCAATGTCACATCTGTCATATGTTGGTTCCTCTCTTATCTCCAGCCCCAGGGGAGAACTGTGCGCCAGCATACAATAATGTGTCTTGCTGCAGTATGTTTTCTGTTGTTTTAGTTGTGAATATAAAAATTGCTATTTGAGAAAGGGCAAGATCAGAGAGAAAAGCATTTTGTAGGGGCCAGAAAACAATGAGGTATGTGAGAGGACCTCCTGGAAGAATTAGCTCCATGTTTGGGACCAACAGCTGAGAAGATTGAGATCTGTCACAAACAGCACGCTCTCACTGGAGGGTAGAGGTCTCCTGCATCAGGAAGGAGAAGCTGTCGTTATTTCTGTCAAAGAGCTTTAGGGAAAACACATGGAACAGGCCAGGAAAAAACTTGAAGATGGGGATTCCTGTGAGAGGTGCTAAGGGAAGTATGGAAGCAATGATGAAAATACAGCAAGAACCAAAGGACTCAAATAAGAAAGAGAAAATGAACAAGCTGCAAGAAAATAATTATTGAAGAAATGTACAGTATTGTTCAGTGATAACCTTGCAGTGCGTGTGCTTTCTGAGATGGAGTGTAAGAGATGAGAAGAAAAGATGCAGTATATAAATGGCAGAATGGAAAAGTAATACAGTAATACAGCACATCATGAGCGCATATACTAAATATATAAGCCAGTTAGTCAAGCTTAAAAGCCACATACTTCTACCTAAACAGAAGCTAGGCTGGACTGTCTTCACAGGTACACCCTGGACTAGACTATGCAATTCCTCTGCAGTTTTCATGACAAAATTACCGCATACCTCTGGATGAATGTGTTATAGCCATTGCAGCTAACTGTCTGGCAATGCTGTGATTTCTTACCAGCAATTCACATTATTTCCCTTCACAGTTTCCCTCCAGCTCTGTTATAGTGTCTAAGTGGCATAGAAGACCCTGGCAGACCTTCCCATTGACAGATTTTGCCAAAGTATGGGTAAGGATGGTTGTGTTGTTTTGTAGTTTGTTTTGGTTTGGTTTGTTCTGTTTTGTTTTGTTTTGTTTTGTTTTCCACAAAGTCCACTCCCTTTCCCTTTTTTCTCCTTTGGTCACTGCCAGAATGTGATTAATAGATAATCTGCTTTGAATGTACCATGTGTTGTTTAACATATTGAAATGGGTGCACCTGTGCACAGTACGAAGTAACAGAAAGAGAGACGAACACAGTGAACTTCAATGGTTAGGTATATATAATCTGACAGAAAATGTTACAAGGCCATATTAAACATTTGCCTTTCATTATGCAGGTTCAAATACCAAATGACTCACTGGCTTTGATAGAATTTGACCAGTGTAATAGAGATTAGAATTCACTTCACAGTCCATAGGCACAAGAAGTGTTCTTGATTGGTAGCCTGGGTCATTTTTCCATTTATTTTAATTATCAGAAATGGGTATGCTGGTTAATGTTCCATAAATACATTTTAATGAATGTAATATGGCATAGCTGATTTCTGTAAGAAAATCATTTTAACATACAGCTACTATCTTTTGCCTGATCTCTCTCTCTCTCTCTGTATCTCTCTCTTTCACACACACACACGCTCTACTATATTCTAATTTGACTAATGTTTATAGCTTTCTCATTCTGGTGACAGTACCAACCATTTATGGTTTTAATACAGTGTGGTGGCATAAATAAAACGTGCTACCAGTGTTTGAAGCAATTTTAGATATTACAATGCATTTTTACACTGTAAAGCATAAAGAACACTACCATAAACAGTAACATTTTTATAATTCATCCTAATTAAAAAACCCCAGTCTGCCTTTAAATTTAATTAGAATGCACCTTATATAGGAGACTCATTGGAAGCCAAGTAATTTGCATGTTTACAGATGATGCATTGTGTTGAAGACAGGCTTAGTGCCAAAAAATTATCCAAGAAGTCTTTGTATGTTAAAGACACTTTAGGTAGCATTGCAATCTACTGATTGATGGATCCGGAATTCTTGGAGGCCCATTCTGTAGATTTAAAGTCATGCAGATATATTTCCCCTCTGATCTACTTCTAAGCAGATGGTTTCCACAGCACAACGTTTTACACAAATAAGCTCAAATGGCTACTGCATTGTCATCTTTCAAAAATATATCTGAACATCATGTCTATGAGAATTCCCTAATTCTGTTACATGGATTTATATTTAAGCACTAAAACACTACAGAGTAGGTATAAATAAAACTGGTTTATACCCTGTATATGAATACACAGGAAGATGAAATGGCAGATTTCTTTTTTTCCAACACAACACGAAGAACCACAACTTGACAGAGATTTAACTCTCATACCTGAACACTAAATGCTTTTTTGGCACAGCACCTCAGCTGTGTAAAAAGACGACAAAGATGTGTTAACCTGCCCCATAGGGCAGTGCCCACTAACACTGGAGTTTAACAGAAAAGCATGAAACAACGCACAGGCAGATTATTGGTAGCTCATTGTGACACCTGTGTCTTCTCTCTTACTCCACCTTGGATCTGAGGGAGATAACGTCCTTTGGAAATATTGATGTTCTGGGAGGTCTTTTTTTTTTACAGAAATCTTGGAACTGTTTAATTGGGTAAGAGGTAAAGAGTTTTATTTATTTATTTAATGGTAGGTGAATCACCAATGTAGTACGGGAGCAATAGGAAAAACATTAGCATAGTACCCATAGCTTTGCTCAGAGAAAGGCAAGACTTTTACCTACCCATAATCCTCTGCAGGCTGGCTTGGGAGACTCCTGTGAATCACTTAACATTTCTAGGGATTTACTGTAAGATTTCACATGAACCATTTTACATCCACCAAAAAATGTAAAGCACCAGCTTTTCAAAGGTCTAGTGTAGGGAGACTGTTTCCCAATGATTTTCAGATTTGGTTTTGTTTTGAGCTTTTGAAAATGGAACAGTTGATTGCCTATGGTCACCTGAAGATTGACTATATCCCTTAAGAGTCTACATGCACCTCTTGATTTTTCAAAGAACTGTGTATCACTCATGCTTCTGCTTGTCTATGTGACCTTAATTTTGAAAAGACATTTAATGTTGCTCCAGAAGAGCTTCCATCTTCTACTGAGGACAGTTATCAGTACTAAGTTCTTATGAGTTTAAGTAACTTTTGTTTGATGTTTTCTAACAAATGTAAATTAGGACCTTACCAAATGCATGCAAAATTAATGATAGTTTTCCATTGGTTTAATTGGCCTTCTGAAGTGAGTTATCCTGTTGCCACTAATGGAAAAAAAAAAATCACATTTGTATCTCCATGTTCCTCCCTGTGTCAGAGCTTTTCTTTGCTATTTTGGGGGTGTTGGGCTGTGTGTTAATGAGTCCTGACTAGTTTGAGTAGTCCATATACCTTTTCTTAGCATGTTCCCAGATACTTCTCATAATCACTTCTCCTTTATTAATTGGGTGGGAGACTTGACTACTAAGCAAACTTTGGGAACAGAAGAGGTGCTAACCTTTTGTGTGTTATTGCTAATGTTGTCAATCCACCATTACTTTCCCCTGCAGCCTAAATCTGTCTCTTATAATTGCTGTCACCTGGACGTGGAGTAGGAGTGATCTTATGTGGCTATGATGCCAGCCACAGATTTTCTGCCAATGCTGAATCTTTATTCTTTTAGACATATCTAACCTTTTAATAAGCACTTTAATAGTGCATTGTGAATGCACCAGTCGGTTTTCAATAGACCTTAGAATATTTCAGAACTCTTCACCAAATGCTGCTTAAGATCATATTACTTTCTAGTGTCAGCTGATGTTAGCAGTGCTAACAGTACAGTGCTCTAATATATGTTGTCAAAATGTTTCTTAAAATATTAAACATTACTTAAGGCTCAGATCAAATAAAGGGTTTATGAGAATTACAATAAAAGAGTTGAAGTTCCTTTTCCCAAAACTTTTTCTAGTTCCACTCAGTGGTATGAATTTCAAATGTACCGGCAGCTAAATCCCCCGTCACTGGGTTGCAACACAACCGGTCTGCTTCTGGTTTGCTGTCCTTCTACCTCTAAGAATATTGTGTTACTTTCTAAAGAAAGACCAGGATAGACAGAGGGTGGCCTATTAAAATACCTTTCTCCATGATCTATTTTGCTATCCAGAACATTCTATTAATCCCACTTTATTATGCACGTCTCGGTAGGATTTTGCAGCTAAATTCATAAGCAGGGTATAAGTTTCAAGGTGCCCATATCTTGTTTGGAAACCCTGGCTGTAAATGCAAAGCAGTTGACCTTGAGGGTATCACATCCTGTCATGTCACATTAAACCTCCAATAGGCAGTGCTCACAGTGTAGGACACATTAATATGAAAGATTTTGGATGCCTTTGAGTGTCCTAGCAGGTAGCTGCAGAAGATGTGAGCATCCATAATGGCTGGTAGGGAAATTTCAGAGTACCCACTGAAGCCCAAACACTTCATTGTGTCTAGGGATAGTGAATTAGATGATGAATTGGATTCTTAGCTCCAGCCATTTAAATGTATATATTGCGCAATTCCCTGAGGCAGATCAGTGATTCACCTCTCTGTGAGCTTATTGTGCAAATTCTGTCTAAAGGACAGTATGTAAAAGTTTGAGTTGTCCTGGTAACCACAAAAATTCTGAAAATTTCAAGACACCTAATTAGTATATAAACCCAAAAGATGTTCAATAGTGTTTGTTTCAGCAAAGATTGTAGTCATGTTGTCTTACAGCTTACCTAAACAACCCTTTTCCTGCATCCCTCCCTTCATGCATAATACAGCCAATATTTCTAGTTCATGTAAACTGTAATTTCCTGGCATACATAATGACAGTACACAGTGAAAATTAGTTGAGCCTGATGCCTTCTTTTTGTAAATTAATCAGGTATAATACACTCTTACAGATCTATTAGAGCAGAAGACCTGGAAGCAAGATTCTTGACCCTGGTTTTACCATTTATGAACAGTTTAACTTCATTTGACCTCATACCATACCAATAATAGAGTAATAGAGTCTTATATATATATTATTTTTATATAAATGTATTTTAAAAAATGCCAGCAAGTTTATGCTTAGTTAGGGATCTTAAAAAAAATTCATAGTATTAGAACTTCCTATTCAGAATATTATGGTGTGCAGTCCTAAGAACTGCTTCTAATGCTGATATGAGTTCTGAAAAAATACAGTTTTGAAAATCTTTACATTTGTATACAGTGCTTAGTGCATAAGATGATTTATAGAGTACACAACAGGCAGAGAAAGCTTATTTCAGTACTACTTTAGTTATGACCTAAATCTAATAATATCTCCAATCCTAGCGTTATTGCTGTTGTCACAGTAGTTGACACTGGAGTACAACTGCAGCTCCTTACTGTGGGGCATTCAAAACTCTGTGTAGCCTTATTTTGTTACAACTTATCTTCATTATATTCTCTGAGATGACTTGTGTGTTGAGCTTTGGTTGCACACATTTATTTCTTCTATATTATGTGCCGGGACGAGGCATCAGCTATGAACTTGAAATCTTTGGGCCTAAATCCATAAACCACTGCTGCATGAACAAAGATTCAGCTGGTACTTCAACCACCAAACCCTAGGAGGTCTGGCAGGGACATAACAACCATGAGTATGGCCACCTTTTTTATTCTGCTGTCACTCAAATACAGTGAAGTGTGGGATTTCATCTAATCTCTTTCCTATAGTCTTTCATGCATTTCAGTGTAGATGTGACATTGTTAAAATTTTAGTCATTCCCTTATTTCTAATGGAAAAGTTGAGTTTAAGCTGTCAGATAAACACAGATTTATTTTATACGCAGTCCTCAGCTGGTGCAAAATTACAGTAAATTGTGGCAATTTATAGCTTGTGAGGATCTGCTCCCTCTCATATGTGTGAAGACTGGGACACTTTTCTGGAATTTCTCGCAGATATAAATACTTGTCTGGGATAATAAAACCAACCAACCAACCAAACAAACAAACAAAAAGACCTAAACAAAACCAAAAAACACTCCCATAAAAATGTTTGTTTGTGAGATTATGTGAAGATGAGGGTATGCAAATAACTTTGATCTTCCAAAACAAAAGGCTTGGAGTTATTTACATAAAGTAAAATAAATTAAAGTAAGTTTAAAGCTCATTAAAATCTTATCATACCTGTTATAGTAACTGAGAGAAAAAAATTTCAAATGTTCCTCAAAGTAGATGCTGTTTCTGTGATATTTAAATGAATGGGTGGTGCATTTTGGCCATGAGCAACATCAAAGTGTGCTATTCATGTTCTGGGATTAATGCTCTTGTATTGCTGAAGTTAATCATCATGCAATCATATGAAGAAAGTTAAGTTAGTTTTTAAAGAGGAAGAAGGAAAATCCCTGGTGTTGATATTCATGTCTGCAGTAAAAAAAAAATCTTCCTGAGAAACAGAAGAAATCTTTTTAATTTTATGTCTCATGGGAAAGTCTGTGCACATAACCCAAGGCCATTTTATTGCACCTTTGGTGAAGGATGAAGAATTTAAAATGCTCTAAGTCACACTCATTAGATTTCTTCAGTACAAACTTTCAGTGCAATATTACTAATAGAAGAGGAAATCTACAATTAGTAATGAGAAAGTGAGTCTCTAGCAGCTTTGGTTTCCCAGGATATTTGAATTATTCATTAAAAACTATTACAGAGTAGCCTAGATGAAAAAAAAATGTCCCCCAAACCCTAAAATCTCCAACATCAACAACAAAAAGTCTTTTGCTATTCCTTCATAAGGGGGTAGTGGCAGTGAGAAACCACCAACCAAAAAGATGATTTTCCAGTCAGAGCTAATTCACTGATCTGATAAAAAGAATCTCCTTTCTTATTTTGTATGTAAATTAAATGCCCTGATGTTATAGAATTAAAAAGAAGTATATTAGACTGTATGAATTATTCACAGGGAACTGTGGTGATAGGGAAAGGCAGCAGACACAATGAACAGAAATGCTATTAATTCCTTTTCAGACTAACATGCAGAAAGATGTATATAACAGTAAATGAAAATACAAAGGCTATGGTAAATCATACTGAAAGTCTGATTGCAATCTGTTATTCACAATACAGGCTTCCCCCTTTCTGCCTTTGTCTCATTGCCATAAATTGGACACTATGATTGCACCATGGAAATGTTTAACCCTTGAGAAACAATTTTTTTCAAGACTTCATAAAGTTTCCACCTGGGCAGATTGTTTGGGTTATTGTCCATTCTCAGCCCCCCAACTCTTCACTAAGATCCTGTCAGCATTTGATGCCAGCAGTGGGGGCATCTTCCAGCTCAGGATGACTTCAGCAGGACTCTCCTCAGTCCCCCAAAAATGCTTTCTCTCCCCACCTGCCCTTAGATCAGCTGTCTATCAGCTCGCTCAGCTCTTCTCCTGGCCCCCTGCCCCCAGATGTCTCCTGGGTATCCCCTCTAACCACAAAGCTGCATCAGCTTTGACAGTCCTCTGTTATCCCCCACTTTTGCATTAATTTGCTTATGCCCCAGTGGGAAGGAGCAGTGGCCCATGGGACCTGAGCCAGCCCTTGTAGGGGGGCTACCTCTCATGCCCAAGGAGGCATGACAGTAAGTCTTTCCCCTTCTTTCTCTCTCACGGTCCCTCTATCTCTCAATTGGAATCTATTCTTGAGTAGCTCCAGCAACTCCAGAAAATTCTGCATTGAGCTTTTCTGGTATGAAGTTTGAGCATACATATGGCATATATGTAACCTTTATGTAGTCATAAATCTCTTTGCTCAACTAAAGACAGTGATAGGAACTTCTGACCTCGTAATTTCAAATGGTAAATTCTGGACTATAGACACATTTGTTACTCCTTTGTTTACTGTTTTATATGTCATATCCCCAAGAATCCCACTTCTGAGTTCAATGCTGCATAGAAACAGAGTAAAACATGATCTCAAGTCGAAATGGTTTATAATTTAAAGATTTCTGTGTCTCTTATCTTGGAGAAGAAACAGCTGACTACGTGTTGGTTTGGGCCTTGAATAGCAAACTGGTGGTAAAAATGGACCCTAAGAACAAAGACGGTCGCTATTCTTGAGATGGTTATAAGACACAAATTAGATGACGCCAGATGAGAGGGCTCAAAGAGACAATGAGATAATAACATTCCCACTGATTAACAATGATATAGAGATGCAAGCCTCCAGGTGTTGTTTTCTAGATGCATTTATGTTGTATGCAAAAGCACATTCTTCACAGGCTGCATTTCACTTCAGTACAACATGCCCATCGTTGCAGTGCTGCGTGTTACTTATTTTCAGAAGAAATAAGAGCAATAACACTAGTTATTAGGATGGGGGGGAAGTAAAAATTGGGCCCTCAATGCTTGTACATACAAGATAATTAATGGTGAGTTAAGAAGATGGAGCTTCAGCAAAATTTAATGAAGGAAGACCAGTGTGGCAAAAATTTCTGATGCAATGCACAACACAAGAGGAAGCCAGAGGCAGCAGAAGGGTAAGAGAATAAAAGCATAGCATTAGATAGAGACAGTAAATAGCATGTGAGTAAAAATCAGGAATCCAAAGGAATCCAAACCAGCGTAGAGCTTGGTCTTGCACAGATAGAGCCAACTAGACCTGGGTTTTTGCTTTGCTTACATTGCTGACAGATTTTCTCATTTCAGTGAAAATATGTTTCAAGCTTATGATTATTTGATGTATGTCAGATTTGCATACTCAAGCAGAATGGGTTTTATGACATCATTTGCATTTTGAGGGTATTCTGGAAAGTCTCCTAAAGGATTGGCATAGCTGACTGAAAGGCAGAATATTCATGCTGTGAAGAATGTCAACATTAAAATAGAAAAAGGTTGGATTTTCCAAATCAAAATAAAAAATAGAAGTCTCCATATTGCAGTTTTCTTTTCCCCACTCTATTCTCCCCAGCATTCTATCCTTTTTGGGGTCTGAATGAGCCAGGTGCTGGAGATAGTCTGTTGCTGCAGCTGAAAATGTATGTTAGCTAGAAGAAAATTCTCTTCTACCCTGTCTCCCTGTTGGATAAATGTAGCTTTATTTACTGGCTTTTTCATATCCCCGCAGCTAAAGTTTCAGTCATTTACTTCCCCAGGGCCGTTGATTTAGCCTTTGCATTTTGAAAGGAAAGGGTCCCTCTATGTCTTCAAACATCTGTACCTGAGGAACAGGAATTCCAAAACTATTTCAAAAAGTACAGCTGAGGTACCTCAGTCACTTAGGCATATTTCCTGATCAAATTTACACACTGATTAACCAGTTTCCTTTCCACAGAGAAGACCATGGCATTCTGTCCCAGCAAAAGCAGCAGAGCTCTTTCTGTGAGATGGGATTCGTCTTGCAGGACTTCACCCAAATTTGAGACAAGAACAGTATTTTGTGCAGGTAGCGAAATGGCTTTTGCTTTTTAAGGCACTCTGCAATGTAGGAAGAGGTTGGTTGTTTTTTGGGGGTTTTTTTGTTTGTTTTTTTTTTATCTTGCAGAATGATATTACAGTAGATCAGTGTGTTTTTCAAGGTGTATAGAAATTTTCCATTTTTATCGTATTCAGAAACCCAAGCTTTAAGCTACAGAAACAGAAAATCAGACTTTGGCCCAAAGACAACCTCTGGTTTTGCTGTTCCTCAGTGTCCTGGTTTGAGGTAAAACAGAACCAATTTTGTTCAGTAACTTCACTTCTTAGCTGGGCCTCTTCTAACTACAGAAATTAACAGCATATTGTGCAGACAATGTTTGCTCTCTCAGAGTGATAAGCCCTATGTTTATAGCTGATGCCCAGGCATGGCATGCAGAGAGGCTGTTGCTTATACTTATTGCCATAACACCCAAGGCCAACCAACTTTGTTACTTGCCCTGTTGGAGGGTCAGAAGCGGAAAAGTGTAGAGGGGTCGCACCTGCGGGGAGGAGTGGACAGGACAGGTGACCCAAAACTGACCAACAGGGTATTCCATCCCATCTGCATCATGCTCAGTATAAAAGCTGAGATATCAAAGGATCAGCTCTCTCTTTTTCTTCAATGACCAACGTCTGAGGAGGACTCTGTCTGCTCGTCTGCCTGTGATCCCAACCCTGAATGCAGATCCAGAATCCAGTTCCCATCCGTCACTGAGTCCAACCTGGGACTTCCCCAGTGACAGCCGGTGTCGTGATTGTAATCCTGGGAGCTTGATACAGTTTTGTATATATCTCATTATTTCATTTTTATTTTATTATTACTATTTCATTAAAGTAGTTTAGTTCCTTCTAAACTCATAAGTCTCTTTTTCCCTCTTCTGCCTCTCTCTTTGAAGAGGGATAGAGGGGAGCATCTGTCGGTCCCATCTGGAGTCCCCCAGGTCCCCAATAGCCCATTTGGCCTAAACCAGACACTCAGTAAACACTCTAGCCCAGGTGCATAGCGCTTCCCAGTGTTTTAAACAACTCATCTCAGACTTCCAATAGATGAAATGCACTAAACTAGTTTAGACTGTGCTGTGGGTCTTAAGCTTCCAACCTATTCCTCTTTGGCCTCACACACAATAGCATTTAAGGTCTAGGTTCTAAATTTCTATCTACCTTTTCTTAAATACTGTTGGGAAGAAGTCTGGATGCAAATAAAGGCATAAGAATAACAAGTGACCAGGAATTGACTGTCTCAGAAACTGGCTGGATGATGAAAAATCTTAACAAGGAAAACTTGTTTTCAGTTGAATTTCTCCAAACTCGTCCTGAGATAAGGAAATGTAAATACAAGAGTTAGAGAAAGAGCATGATAACATTACCATAATTCGGAAGTCAAGTTTGTCAGTAAAATGGGAAAGCAAATCGGATGTAATCAGAAGAGTCTAGACAAAGAGAGACTGTTACAACCTCATCAGACCCCACCAGTCGATGTGCCGATTATGCCTTGCACGCTTATTGTTGGCTATCATACTCTGAATGTGTAATAGGTATCTGCGCTAGCGTTTGAAATAATTTTTTTCAACTGTTAGAATACAAAGAAATTGAGATTTCTGCAAGCAGATGGGTGTTTGACCAGTTTCCACAACTCTTTCTATTATTCTTCCTTCTTGCCACCTGCATTAAACATCTATTTAGACTCTTTTAGCCTGACTTTTTTTCTTCCTTTCTGCAGGAAGAAAACAACTTAGATTTACAATGTAGCATTTCATTACATGACTTTAAAGAAAAATAAATTACAGAAGTGTCATATCATGTAACAGCATAATAAACCACTGGTAAATTATTAAGTGCTGCATAGTAGTTTTTTATCATTCTTTATTAAGTATTAACTGTCTAGTCTTAGGCATGTTGCTGGGAGGTGGGGCTGACAGCGGTTTTGTATTTTGTTCTTTGTTTTATAATGGTGCTTCATGTACTAAGAACTTCTCTGTGACTGAGATTTTAGGGTCTGCCAGCCATGCAGCTGCTGCTCTTCTGCGTCTGTATCTTGTCACAGCCTCCCTACACAATAATGTGTTTCTGAAAGCTATAAATAAGTGATGAAGAAGGCAAGGGTCAGGATCTATGCCCTTTTTGAACCCAAGTTACAGCACTTAACAGGGGCTCCTGATATACTGCTGCTTCATCTGTACTTCCAACGATTTTAAAGCACTCTTTAGATTATGTCACACACTTACTTTCCTCTCCAACCCCCCCTTCCTCGTCCTCTCCTTCCCCACTGCTTGGCTCATGATCTAATGCAACATAATTCAGTGTGAACTAGCATAGCATGTCGAAAAACCAAACGAGAGCGTTTTCTTCAGATCAGATATTTGTTATCAATTTGAGCAAAGAAACCAGTTCCAAATGTATTGCAGACACTGGATTGCTGACAAAGGATCCTCATTTATCATGCCAAAGCTATTTTATTTTCACATGTGGTGAATAATAAGAATGTAAATTGGTCCTGGGTGGTGAGGGGTTTTTATTTCACATGGAAGGATCAATACCACTCTAATCCTGCTTAATTAGGACCAATTTACCATGCACAGGATAAAAAAAATATTGTAAACATCTCTTTACCAGTTAGTATACTTCTTGTCTAGGCACTGAACAGATAAGCTGCCTTTATGAAATAAAAAAGCTGTATGCATACAAATGGCATTGTATTAAGTATCATCTAGTCATATTATACCAAATAAAGATGTACAGAAATTCAAATTTTAAAGATCTAATTTCAGGTCATGTGTAATTCCTGAGTCTGTTTTCTTAAAAAATATAAATTGTTTCAGAACCATACAGTATTTTTGTACAGCTGAAATTCTGACTCTGATACATCTATTAAAAATATCATGCTTGCGTGATGTTAGAGAAAATTGTTATATTAGTGAGAAAATACTTATTGATCACTCAGTAATTATTTTGCATAAGTTATCTATTTATTTTTACATGCATAAACTACTTTGGTAATTTGCTGGATTGGTATCTTATAGTCCATTATGATTGAAAATAATGAAAGAGCTTGGAAACTTTCAACAAATGCTTATAATGTAGAAAAGTGAAAAACGGAAAATAGTTTAGATGAAGCAGTAAGACCGTAATTTATTTATATTATAATTACTACAAAGTTAATTAAATACTGTTTGTTTGAAATCCATTTTTCATCAGAGTTAATCATATGAAGTTTTTCCAGATGACTAAAATCTTATTCTCTGCAGAACTTGAAGAAAATTGTCCCCAAAGGTCTATCTTTAACAAGGCATTACCAAACTGATAATACAAAATTTTTCAGCTTGTTCAACACTCTTTTTTGACTTTTCAACCGCCTCATCTGCCTCCCTTCTTATTATCAACACAGGCAAGATGTACATTTCTTTGGAAGTTTGTATACGGGCCATACTTAGAGAAATGCATCAAGCATAGTGATTAGAGGCCATTTCAGTGATTTATAATGGTTACCACATGTATGAGTGAAAAAGCATCCCAAAAGCCAGATGTATTCTAGCTGCTTTCAGTAAATTTTAAGGTTATGATTTTCTTGTCACAGTTCTTAAGTTGGCAGCAGCTTAAACAGTGGTACCAATCATTTAATTCCAAAATTCCCACTGACATTCTGGTATCATGTGTTTCATGCAGGGACCAGACATAGGTTCTACCAGAAAAAACACTTCTTGTTAAAAAAAGTTGTGTCTGTGGGAGGAAGAAGTTTATTGCTAAAGGATTTCTCTGCAAGCTCACCTAGGACAGGCTGCAGCTAGGACTGAGCAGTACTTAAATCCACAGTAGTCATAGGACGGCATGAAGATCCTCCCTGCTCCCAGACTTTCTACTAATAAGCACACAGGTATGGCAAGTGACTTAAGGGCACAGTAGCTCTTGGCCAGCCGGTAAGCTGTGGTGCCCTAGGAGAGCAGGCCAGTAAGAAGGCGACAGGGAATGAGGAACATTAGTGAGGGAGTATTTCACACATCACTGTCCCAGCTAGTTGCTCTGGTTGGTGTCACCTGAATGGTAAGTGCAGTTAAGCTGCTGCTGTAGCAACAAGGTAAGCCAATAGCCAAGGAGAAATCTGGCCAAGGGAAGGCAAGTTTTAGGAGAGATCTTGGTTTAGGAGCCAAGGACCACACCTTGAATGTTTCTTTCTTAATTGGGCTGCTCTTCACATATAGCAAACTCAATCCCCAAATCCTCACCCTAGATGAGCCAGAAGCATCACTTCCCTTGGGCAAACCTGTCCCGGGGCCATGTAAGAGGGCAGCATTCACCATGCATCACGGTATCCCATGAGCTACATCTATACCAGCACCAAAAATGTAGTCTGAGCTGGTCTCTGCAGATGAGTCCAGTTGGTGTGGAAAGCTTATGTGCACATCCATAAATTCTTTTATTCTTTTGGTCCCTGGGCTGTGCAAACACCAGAAAGGAGCCAGGGAGAGAGTTATAGTTGCCCCGAGCTATAGCTGGTGCCAGGACTGTGCTGTCACTTAATGGCAGAGGAGATGGAGTGCCTGTGCCCAGGAGCATTCCCCAACTCTGCTGAGGGAACTGAGGTAGATGTAGGCTATGACATCCATTAGTCTGCAGTGCCCTTCCAAAAAGACCATGCTGAATATATGTTTTGGGAATGATCAGTAAGATATTTTAAGCAAAATCTTTTTCTTATGCAACCGTATGAAGCATATGCACATTTTGGATAGGTGTTCTTCCTTTAAATACCACTTACTTTACACTGAATTACTTCAGTGAATGTTTTTCCTTGTGAAAGACTGCAGTAAAGCAAAGAATTAGCAAGACAAATAAACTTTCTACTAATTAGATTTCTATGCTACATTCCTCATCCCAGTAACTGAGTGCTACAATATGTGACTAGAATCAAAAATTAACTTTTTCTTCATTCTTTTCTGCTGGGAGAAATGTGTTAGTAGATTTTTTTGTTTAATTTTTAAAATAACTGTTGGAGTTTACTTAGTTACATTTGATATTATCTGATGATCTTTTTAATGTATACATTTATGAATCAATTTATACACTTTTTTATTAGCACACCCTCAGACTTGGGCCTTGAACTCACTGTCAGAACTGGGAATCTACCTGGTGAAATCTGTCTTGGGCTGGCAAGTTATCTTTGTGGTCTCCACCACACATTTGTCACATTGCTGCATCTATTAAAAAAGATGGTGGCTTCTTTCAGCAAGTGTTTGGTTTTTGGTTTTGGTTTTGGTTTTGTCTTTTTTTTTTTTACTTTAGAGCATTTTTGAGAAGAAACAGACCTAAAAGTGTTCTCATTTGGTTGCCGAAGACAGCTGAGAAATCAGTTCATCTAGTGCTGGAAAAAGCAGTGTTTGATTTACTGATGCAGGCACTACCTAATTGCGTGAGCAAAGCAAGCAGGAATTGGCCAGGCACTTTTCTTTTATGCCATCTCTCTATCATAGCATTCAGTGCATTTTACAAAGTTATTAAGTATACAGAAGATGAAAGGGAAATGCCTGCAGTCTGGCTTAGAGTATATCTAAAAAGTAATATATATATATCTACAACCACACAAAGAATATTTTAAATTTCCTAGGCTTGATTCACACAGCTTCGATGGTTCAAATGTCTCCTTCAGTAACTCACAACTAATGCTTTTTTTATTTGTTTTAGTGCTCTGTGATGCTCACTAAAATAAATACCCAATCACTTTAACAATCTCCTAGCTGTGAGTGGCTACTGCAAGAGCTATTACTCTATAATCTCTAATTCCCAGCTTTCAAATACCTTGAAGATACTGAATTGAGAGAGAAGTGAACTGCATGGAATGGTACAAGACAGATGGGTACGGTAGGCAAACCTAAGAACTGGTAGCTCTAGGCGCCTTTCATCAGAGAGACTGTCATTGGAACAATTTAGTCATCCATTCAACGTAACCTATTTTAACACTTGCCTTGAATTCTGTGGGGTCTTAGGCACACTTGTAGCGCAGTATTGCTAATGAGGTACTTACTGCTTTTTTTACCTGGGGCTTTGTACTCTAAAAGATATGCTTTTACTGTTTCCCTTGCAGAGTAACAAAAGAATTGCTATTGGCAGCAATTAAAGGGTTTGAATACCATTTACATTCCTTTATCTTTCAGGTCAGTGAGACACTAGCACAAGACAGTTTAAATTGAAATACTCCTTTGATTCATGGCTTTAAAGGCATATTAACTTCAATCAGAAAATAGATGACACCTGAAGTCAGATCTAACTTCTGGTCTCATAATGAAATTCTGTGTCTAATCTTCTTCTGTTAGTTTAGACTAAAAACTCTTCTGTATGGAGACTTTATCCTTTCCATGTGCCTTTTGTGCAGCTCTGACCATGTGAGCTGTATGATGGGAGGTAACCAATACTCACTAATAAATCTGTACCACAGGCGGTGTCTGGGTGCCTTGCAGACTGGATAACTCCTTCACCCCTCCCTCCACTCATTGACAGGACAGGGACCTGGCTAAAGCAATATTATGGCCTCCTCTAACCCATGGAAACCTGGGAGCTTCAAGGACAGAGCTTCAAATTCAGCCTCAGGATGGGTAGAAAACAGGACCCAAGCACTTACACAAGCTGCTGTTGCAAGAGCTGTCACTTAATTGTTCTTGGTTCTCACTGGGTAAGCAGAGACGATGAGCTAGGAGCAAATACTGCAAACCCCTTCCAATAATATATATTACACAGGCAGACCACCATTCAGTGGTCAAGACCCAAACTCCACTGACATCTTTTTAAAGGCACACCACCATTCAGTTCATCAGCCCCTGAAACAGGATAAGCATGTGGAATAAGGACGGACAAAAACGGCTGTTGAATCAGATCCTGGTTACGAGGCAAAAGCTGATCATAGAGCTTAGTTCTGGTGTGCTTTCCAAACACAGACACAGAACTAGCCTTCAGGCTTGTGGGGGTTCCCCAGAGAGGGCTAAGGAACAGGTTTCTCCTCCCTGCCACAGCCACACCAGAGTCTGGAAATTAATGCTAATGGGACAACAGCAAAAGCTGAGGAAGAAGGGGAGACAAGAGCGCATTTCAACTTTGCCACAGTGCTGCTGCCAACTGCAATTGTTCTACACTAATTATGGTACAACCACACACCTTTAGATGCCTTGGAATATTGTACTGTTTTCTTGCTCCTAAGATTATCATGCATAACAGTAACGGAAAAGAGTAAAGAAGATCCAGTAAGTTCAGAAATCTTATTAGAACAGCAAGAAAAAAGTAATTCTGTGAATGTCTTTATCGCGCAAGTGCAATCTGTCATGCTATTCAGGCTATTTCATGCAAGTCCAGAAATGAAGAGCCATTCAGGCACAGGAAGCAGGAATAGGATGGGTGGTGAAATCAGCAACCAAAAAATGTTCTCAGACATCTCAAGTTGCTGTTTGGCATTTTATTTGTTTGTTTGTTTTGTTCTCGTTTCTTTTCTCCTGAATAAAATGGGGGATTCACACACTTGATGTGGGAGGCAGCAGCAGAGTTCAATGACCCTCTGGTATGCTGCAATGTTGTAACCTCAAATGATATATAAAGCTTACAATAAACTTAATTTTTTTCAGACAATCATTTTAGTCCAGGTTGGTTTATTCATATTTAAGGCAAAAAGCACAGATAGATATAAAATATAATTCCAACTTTATTGCTGTATTTATAGACATATTATAAAATGGTTGAACGTTTAGAATGGTGGAGACGAATAGCACATAGCTATATGTACAATAAATAATAACAGTGTATAGTTTTTATATAGGTTTGTTTAGTTCTATATTTATTATATATATACACACTACAATTTTATGTAGTAATAGATAGTTATATGCTTATGGCTAAAGGTAAAATCTTTCCATTTCTGTTTTAATATACACCACTCTTTCATACATACTAAAACAAAGGTGGTCAAATTCATTTCAAAGCTCATTTATACACAGGCCTTGAGAGTAGCCCTAAACGACAGAATGGTTAAACCTAGATGCCTGCCAGTTCTTTATCTTCTTTATCGCAAGCATTGTTGCCTTCACAGTGAAGATACAAAAGGAGGAAATGCACTATAAATAAGATGTGAAGTTAAAGATAAGACATACAATCACTTCCTTAATACATACTCCAGCTTGACCTTGAATAACTCAAGATCGGTGTCTCCAAATATTACATAGACATAATATTTCTCTATCCGCCAAAAGGATTAAGAAGCTGATATTATTAAGGACATGGTTATAAATCTCTTCTTGCTGACTACTCACATGTAGAAAAATTTCCAGCGTTTTCTGTGTCCATCAGGATGTATGATCTTACAGCTAACAGCTTCTGAGAGTTAAAATGGAACAGAGCATTCACATTCATAGCCCTGACCCTGCTCGTTGCTCACACAAGGTATTGGTCTTACTAATAGGAAACAGGATGTGTGCCTGGAAACCATAATTTAGGAGAAATGCAGGTTTCCTTTTTTATAAATAATGAACATGATTGTTGGTAAAAGCAGCTTGTGAAGTACGTCTTCCATTGGGTGGAAGACTAGAAAGTCATTTGGCAGAAGAGTGCAATATAGGAGGTCCTAATGGAAGGCTGAGCTTAGGAGAGACTGGTGGGAAGCTGAGGAAGTGTAAAGGAAGGGAAATCAAGAGAGAGGCTTGTAAAAAAAACACAAGCAGAGAGAAAGGAAGGAGAAAGGAGCACTTACAAAGCTGCAGGCATGGAGCAGTTGGGCAAAGTTGAGAGGCGAGAGGAAGCATCTCGCACTTGCTGGGAAGGATGAGAGGAAAACTCTGTAGGAGTTAGCCTAGGACTTAACTGAAGAGAGAAGGCTTCAGCAAGGTGCCTAATACGTATGCATCTGGGTACATGTCAGGGTAGGTGACTAGACACAACGACACAAACGTCAGGGATTTGAGCATGGCTGTTAAGTGTTTGAGCTGAAGAACAAGGGAAGAGGGTCAGACTATTTCTGGGCTCTGCATAGGGGAAATTAAGTCAAAATGACAAAAAAACTTTGCAGACACGGTGTTCAAGCATTTCAAACATGAAGATATGTAATTATCACAACAGCCAGATATTATATGTTCCCACTTAACACTGTGGACTTGATCAGTTGAAGAAATGTGCCTAAGATTCACAACTGTAATTTTCTGTACTTTTCTGAGTTAAACTTCTGAATGATTTCTGAACTTCTGAATGGAACATTTAGAATACAATTTTATCTTTACAGAGCAAAATTTACACTTTCTGTCTCTGCTCTGAATAAGAAAAATATTTTCTGTTGAATGTTTACTTTTTCCTTTGAAGTCTAACTTCAACTCAAAACACATCTGGTTCAAAGATAAAGCAAAGATGCAGCAGCAGCTTGTGTTCAAATGAAAACACATGTATACATGTTTTTTTTAGCCCAGACTTGAGGATCTTTAGGCTTTTAAGGCCTCAGTATTTAAAATAACTTCAAGACTGTGATATCTACAGGCAAACCTTATGGTGTTTTGGTTCTCTGTGCTTTTTTCTTTTCTTTTCTTTTCTTTTTTTTTACCTAGTCTTTTTAGCTCAGCAGTAGGCATACTTATTTCAGAAAGTCTGTTCTAGCTAAGTTGGACTTTTAAAGGAGACAAGGACTTTGGGAAAGCCAAGTCAGTGATGATTAAATTTGAATGATCCCTAGTAGTCAGGCAAGTCATGGCGTGCATGGAGTGTTGCCTAAAGCCTGACGGTAAGATCAAAGCTGTGGAATACCAGTGTGGAGGTTTCAAGAGACTAAAATTGGAAAGGTTTATAACCTTAACGCTGAGGGTGTTCAGGTCAAGAAATGTAGTTAAAGATACTTATTTCTAGCCCCAAAAGGCAATTTTTCATAACTCTAGTTGGGGAAGGAAGGAGTCAGCATGTGGAAATGAGGAACAAAAAATTATAGTCCATACCTCAGGAAATACAGGATTAAAGAATAATGTTGAAGGGCAATGGAAGAGCTGAACTGGGAAAAAGCATGAGTGCCGCTGCCCCAACAAGCACTGCAGCTTACACATTGTTGTGTGCTGTTAGCAAGTTGGAAGCTATCAAGTCTCGTCTCTTCAAATGAGTTTCATGACAAAGCTATGATTTCTTTCCAGAAGAAGAGGTTATAACAATTTAGGATTTCATCTTGCAATCTGGAATACTGTTTACTTCTTTGACTCTAAATTAGAAAAAAAAATATATATATACTCTTCCTACTACCCCTGCAATCCTTGGCACAGCAATGACTCAAAGAAAGATCACTAACATATTAAATGCACTGAAATATATAAAGTGTAAACTTTTGCCACTATGCTATAGGTCATCACACCACTATTAGTTGAGAATGTAAAGACTAACTTGGCATATAGTAGACCTCTGCAGAGCAGTAACTGTTAGAATAGAGCTGAAGTACTCAGAGTGAAAACACTATTTGAATGCATTTTGAATTTGTTTGTGATCCCTTCGATTTTAGTGACTATTTTAACAAACACAGGCACAAAGAGCCAATCACATCTCAGTGAGTGTTAACCAAACAGCAAAAAGCATTCCACAGTACAAAGGAGTCAGTTCTGTATTGAGACAGTTTAAGGCCTAGAGGTCATCTGTATGCTTTTCTTTTCAGACTGGAATTTAAACAACGCGTAAGACTTGTGCTGGTTTTCTTCACACAGGTGTATTCAACCACATAATGATTCATGTACACTAGTTCTAGGGCTGAGCTGGTCTAAATGACACTATTTATCTCACTTAATCAGGAAACCCACCTGTCCTAAATGCTCAGTTAAAACAGCTGTAGATTTTGAATACTTAGTACCTGATAAAGAATAGCTGTCAAACAAGCTGGAGAGCATTTTTGCAGCAGTCAGCCAGTATTCTGTACTCATTATCCAATTTAAGAAAATGTTGGTCCATTCAAAGAGATTTTTCAAAGAGAAAAAGCATCAGAGCTTGCTGATAAGTGCGTGAAAATATTTATTTAACAGCCCCAAGTGGCAAAGGATGCACATTTCTCTAGCTCATTTCATCCACAAATGTTTCAGCACCATTGACCTACCTAGGCTTTTAACAACGAATTCACAGCATCTGGAATTCCATTAAATCGGTGGTAACCCACTTTGACTCTGCTTATGTCTGATTTCTTCCAGAGATGATTCAGAGTCTGAGAGCAACTTTCACTTTAATGTTTGTTTTTGATACACATACAAACTCAGTAGTTCAATCTCCCTTCTGCCACCTGAAATTTCCCTGGTAACAAATATTTTCATTTCTGTCTGGTTTGAAAAATACAGCTTGTGTTCTTGGAAGTAGAAAGAGTACATGGATCCATCTTTAGTGATGTGTTTGCTCTGGGTGTTTCAATTTAATAATTCAGTCAATTGGAACTCTTGCTTTTGAAAATGTAAGTAAGATCAGTCACTGGCACCTGAAATAAACTCCTCGAGCCTTTCAGTGTTTTAAAGGAGCCACCTTTCAAGAAATTTGATTGAAATTCATGTTGCTATATGTGATTTCACAGCCCAAGTTGTTTCAGTGAAAAGTAAAAACATAATCCTCTCTCCATTTTTTCCCTTCACTCGTTTCCACACTCTTTTTGCCCCCTTTCCATCTACAGATTTCCATTGTAATAAATCATAAATCTCTCTTACAGCACTGTGCAGAGCAAGATGACATAACTTGTCTCCCCTCTAAGTATTCAAATAAAACTGCTGGAGCATTTACTTATTAAGCATTTGTTAAGGAAAACATAAAGTGTTGGTGTGGGACGTTTGCGAACAAACTAATCTAGAAATTATTACTTCTTTTTAGAAATTATTAAAAAATCCAGATTTCGTCTGGTATTTTAAGCATTATTCAATCCAGATACTTTAAAACAGAAAGATGGCTCCAGAATGATGGTAACTTATTTTCACTCTGAAAATTGTTCATTTTCAATTTTTTTCTTTTCACAGCAATATGTTTTTCCCCTCCCCTTCATCAAACCACAATCTTTCAAGCAAAAAAGGGTTTTTGTGATGAGCAATACATTAGTCAAAATACACCAAAAATGATAAAATTTGAACTTAATTCATCAAGTATCTAAAATTGCAGAAGTGTAACAAAATATCAAGAGCGAAGTTCAAAGAGAAATTGACTCTTTGCCCTCACTACCTTAAGGTTTGCTTAAGCTATGGGAGATTGATTTTGAATTTCCCCTTCTACCTGAGAGAATTTGAACCACAATCTCCCGTCTCTGTCAAGAAAGTCTTACATATATCCAGTCCTACTGAGGTGTAATAAAAGTTTCCCCACTTCTTACTTATGCCCCTGCAGATGGCTTCATTTTCCACAAGTTGCAATCCACCTAAAGTTGATCAACTGTATCCTAATGGAAGAGTCATTGCTACTGAAGTCTATATTACATATTCACTGATCATCAAAGGTAGTGAGCTGAAATATGTACTTCACTGAGAAATGTTTTTCTGCTTAGGAAAGCACTTCTTTCCTTAGTTCACTAAGTTTATTCTTTTCACATGCTCCCTCTGCAAGTACCTCAGCTTGGTAACCTGATGGTCATCTTCAATAATGATATTCATTTACTTAAATCTCCTCAAGCAGCAAATTTATTCACTGCATTTTAAGCTATGGAAAAACAAAATAAAAAACAATACTGCAGTTTGTCAGTATCCACTTATTGGAGAGTACTGGTGAGAAATGCACATCCCGCTCACAAGGAATAAAAATTCATAATGTCTCTGAAAATTAGGGTTAAGCTAATAGCGTCCTGGACCATTTTCTTGTTCCTTCTTAACTGCTTCAGATGTGAAGTTCCATGGCTCAGGTAAAGCTCAGTCACCTTAGTTACTTGTAAGTCAATTTGTTATTATGCAGTCTTATCAAGAGAAAAATACTTCTGTACTATTTCTCCAAGAGTGCTTACACAATGTTCCCTAGCCAGATGAAATTCTCACCATTACTTACAGCCACCCAGCCCAGTGCTAAAGGTGGCAGTGCTCAGCCCCTGGTCTTCACCATAACCTCTAATAGCTATCCAGTAATTATTTTTTGCTGCAACTACCCATTTCCTAATTCACTCTTTCCTTCACATTTCCTTCTGAGGGCCCCATGGGAGTTTTATACCTTTAATGGGGACAATAGTCTTATCTCCTCTCTAAATTTCAGAAAAACTGCTTGTTAAGCTGTGTTATTGTCTCTCTGTAGCATCCTTGGTTCTTCTGGAAAATAGTACCTCTATGCTGGACATTTTATTACTCAGTTCTGATCCTGGATTAAACAAGTTAGTGACATGGAAAGCAACAAACAAATCTTTTATCTTTGTTTTCTGGGTTCAGCAAACTAAAGAGTGAATTTTTCATACAAAAATGTAATTGAATATCATGTATCCTCTGTATCCTCTTTGCACCTTTTCTCAAATATGCATCACAATACTGAAATTAAATAATCCATTCAGAAATCAGTCCATGACAGCTTGGGTGTCTTTGTCTGAATATTGCTTTCCCTCTCTATAAGCTCTCTTCATTCAGTCTTGGATAGAAAATCCAAACCAGTAAACCCAGAAGTCGGACTAAGCAAAATGAATCAGGAAGCTCTCTGAAAAGTGGTGTATTCCAGCTGACCAAAGTCTGTGCAGACTTTGTAAAACCCTTCCTGCTTCCAGACTGAAGCTGTTCACGATCCCACTCTGTGGGAATGGTTTCCCGAGTGAAAGTCTGCTGTTCAATAGGCTTTTGCTCATTCTACAAGCATTTGGGAAAGATGCTGGGGGAATGGATTGTCACTAGATATAGTGGAAAAGTTACCAACAAACATGACTGAAAAACATCTTAATCAAGTTCTGAAGTGTATTTTACATTGAAGAAACACTTGGATTGAATTAATGTATAGTGAAAACAGCCTTGGGAACCAGAGTACTGTAACTTCATCAAGTAGTCTGTCCCACAAAGCCTGATGCTGCCACCATCCAACAACAGCCATATGATTCAAAGATGGCTTTTCACTGGAAGTAAAAGTATGCTTTATTTTTGGGAAATTATATGGTAATCTGTATTTATTTTATGTTTTGGCACCAAATCTCGTACTTTCAGCCTGCCAAAATTCCCCATCTATAGAAGAAGAATAATAACGCCTTTTGTCTGTGTTCTTCCACTCACCTACCCCCCAATTTAGACCATGAGGTCCCTGGTCTGCTTGAATACACAAAATTGAGAATAACAGGTAGTAATAATGGTGTTTACTCAAAGGATTGCATCAAGTGTTGGCTTTGTGTGGCTGCTTTGTAAAACATACTTAGCATAGAACAGTTTATCACATTGCATATCTCCACACTATATTTTCAGCCTTCTTACCAAGGCAAAATGCATTAAGGCTAGCAATGGCTGTGAATTCCTAAATTGGATTATTCCTTTTCAGCAATATAGTTTACACTGTTCTCTAATAATCTGGGCTGACTGTCAAGAAAATACGGAGGCAGAGCACTAGCAAGAGTCATGTCACTATAGTGCTCAATAACATCATTATCTATTCAACTATCTTTCAAGTTTATTTCCTCTACTTTTATGCTCACCCTATATCTTTTCCACCTAAAATTTGAGAGAGCTTGCATTTTTGCCTAGGCCCGCTGTGTTACTTTTTTTTATAAATAGAGCAGCACAAAATAACGGGAATAATTCCTACTGCTGTGTCTCTGTTTCTACTTCCTTCTCCTAATGAGAACTTCAAGTTGGAATTTAGGAACACAGTAAAAAAAAAACACAGAGAAATTCTACTGACTGAGACAAATGAAATTAGTAGATATTACTGTGAGTACAGAAATATCTTCTTTAGCAGAGTTTCTCCTAATGGCCAAGATTTTACACACTGTTTAAGCCACTGTTCCATTTTGTAGTTCAATTAAGCAAAGGTTTACACATCCTTACTCACATATGGGAGATCAGACTAATGCACTGTTGTGTTTGCAGCCTTTGTTGATAAAGCATTTGTGCAGGGTCCAGCAGTTTCAGAATGTAATAGCACCTTTTATCACTTGAACTAATCAGAACATATTTTCTCAGTATTGAAGCATTTGTTCATTGTGTTAACCATCGTATTGATTACAAGACAGCACATCTCATGCAAAAAACTTTTAATACTTTGATCCTTTCAGACTCAAATGGCCTTAGTCCTTGTTTCCTTAGTCACGCTCTACTGAATCTCATGCCAATCTGCTCTCTCCATGCCACAGTTCAATTTAGGAGTTTTAGATGCCTCAATTTTGATTATTTTTTTTTCACAAGGCCAAACATTTGAATGAAAAAGACCCCTGAGAAATTGCGCCACTATAAAAACTAACTTTATTACTATTCATGCTGAATACTGCTACAGTGACAGTATGAGCACTCTTTTAGCTGCATTAGTCTATTCTGGTTTGTAGCTGAGCACAATCAGCAAGCTCCAGACAGGTTGTGATTCTTCCTGTTCCACAGACACGAGATACTGGACTGAGATGATCTTGTCAATTAAAAACAAAAAAAAAAGCCTTAAAATACTTTCAGACTCTCAGGACAATGTCTCAGCTTCCATAAAGTGCTTTGTACTGTGCAGACAGTTTGCGAAGTACTGCCATAGGAATACCAGCTCTGGCTTTCAAGACATCACTGCATACATAATGTGGCACTCATCTGAAGGCAGTAGAGAAGGTAGGGGTATTGCTTTGGTTTTGTATTGCTGTTGTGGTTGCTTTATTTGCATAATGTGGAGTCAAAGTCCTTTCTCCCCTACCACCTCCAATATGCATCCTTCTTTTTCTGGTAAACTGCAGCTGCAGGTAGGTACTGGCAGATTGCAAAATACAAAGTAGTTTAGTTTAGTCCCTACAAAAGAAAGCAAAACAAAGAAAAAAATAATTAGAAAACATGGGACTTTGTTTTTATATCAGTTTGCCAGATGTGATATCTTAAATAAGGGCTAAAACAGAGGATCTCATTGTTCTTCAAGCTTCAATGCTCCACTGTTGGTTTGTTTTTTTCCTTGATTGTCTTCTTTTTAAGTTTTCTTTGAACTTGAAAGACTTTAGTCCTTGAAAACCTATCCCAGCACTGCTTTCTGTGATACAGTGTGGGGCGGAGGGATCTATCAAAGATGGCGGTTCTGCATACCTGTGATGTAGAAGTTGTTCAGTGATACTCCACTCCAAATATTGATAAAAAATTAAACTATTGAGAAATTGAACCCACACGTTAAAATATAGAGAAATGAATTTTCAAATAAACTGCTCTGGACTTTACAATGAAACCTAGATTCTGGTACTTCAAACATTCAGGCAAAGCATGCTCTTCCTGAAACATGCACAACTCACACCAACAACAGATAACACCACCTCAGTTTGCCTTGACATACTCCACAAAGCACCAATGCATTTATATAAAACAGAAATCTCTACTTTGGGGCTGCATGCGTTTATAAGTGGTGATGGTTCAAAAGTAGGGACTTCCTTTTATAAAAATCCTCTTACCAATGGCCTTTCCAGTAGTCCAGTACTATAGCCTGCTAGAAAAACAGGGCATTCACCAGGGACCTCCAAGGTCAATTCCCAGTTCTTAATAAAGTGTCATAAGCCCAAGAACTTTTCCAGCTCACTAGGGATGGCATGGGAAGTCAACATTAAAATTAATAAATCACTGTCCTAACTGGAAAAAAAAATCCCTTCATATACAATCCTACTTGGGCAACTAACAGAACAACTCTTAATTAAAAGATTTTCTTTTTTTTTAAAAAAAGGTGCTTAGTAGAAATACTTCATCTAAAACAGAAAACATGTATATGGATTTTAGAACACACATTTTCTTGGGATTTTCAGTTTTCTGGTGCAGTAGAGACATGAGTTCACATTCCATACTGCAGAAATACTGGAATATATTATGACTGGCTAGATCTCTTAATTGGACACAGTTTAATCTTTGTGAATATATCAGATAGATCCAAGAAAACAGGTTAACTTAGTAAGTTATATCATTCACAGTGCCAGAACCTTAAAAGAAACTTGTGATCTACTATGAGCAAAGTACATGGATAAACTGGAGACTAACTAAGACAAAGCACAGCAGTTTAAGTCTCTGCTCTGATCCCACTGCTTTTTATTTATTTATATATTTATAGGGTGTATGCTCTATACTACACAGCACTGGAATAGCTGAAGGAAACCACCATAAAAATCACAAATGTTCCAATAGAACAATGTACCTTATTTAAAGAACCATCATTAAGTTTTGAAGTATCAAGAGACCAGTCTGACAAGATCAGTACTCTGGATGTGGAAGGCACTGCATTTATTTTGGTGAAAAGTGCTAGTTTTCCAAAACCATAAAAGTATTCCCCAATGAATCTGTAATATATCATCATGACGTGCCATTGTGTAAACCAAGATGAAAAGTTAAAAATTGCATTTTCAAAATAATCAGATTAAAATTTATCTGTGTTTAGGGTTGTAAAAAGTCATTCAGAAATACTCAGCTTCTTTTGCCTCATGAAGCTTACATGGTATAATGTTATAAGGGGTTTAAGAAGAAGGGTTAAGACCCACAATAATCTTTCTGTTGATTCAAATTCCTTATTTATCTCCCTGAATAAAGTGGCAAGGTTTTCCAATGCCTCATCAGAGACAAGACATCTGACCTCAGGCTAAATATGTAACTAGAACTTATTCGGGATTTTCCAACACAACGCCTTTTCACCTGAAAATGAAGTTACACAAAAACCCAGAAATTATCAGAAGTGAATATTTCCCCACCGCCCCAAAAGAAGACTTTCTGGCACTAACAAAACAGAAAGAAAGTGAGAAATATGTGCAGGACCCAGGCTAACTCCACACAGAAAGTGTATTTGAGGTTTGGAAAATTTCATCAGATCAGTCAATTCGATTTCCACCTTGAAAGTTTTAGGTGATTTAGATGTGGAGACAAGTCTCTCTCTCTCTCTCTCTCTCTCCAGTCAGAGGGTTTGCATGTTATATAAAATATTATAACTGCATTGGGCCCGTAAGAGAAACAAAAAGAGATAGTAACTTCATAATCTAATGATTAGGGATGCTGGACAGCAAAGTA
Source organism: Anarhynchus alexandrinus (assembly GCA_008711295.1). Taxonomy (NCBI): domain Eukaryota; kingdom Metazoa; phylum Chordata; class Aves; order Charadriiformes; family Charadriidae; genus Anarhynchus; species Anarhynchus alexandrinus. The sequence continues at coordinate 188,878 of VUYV01000077.1, read as the reverse complement.
AAAATCTCTCTAACAAAGAATATGTATTATTTACCTAAAATGGAATGGCACCACTAAGAAACAGCGAAAGTGTCTTGTGGTGGAATAACCAGTATCTCAATCATCCAGGAATTTACATCCTTTGTGTGAATGAACTCCAATTAATTTAAGGACTCTTACTCTAATATTCCTAGGTGGAATCTTTCTCATGTGCCACCCTAGAATTCTAAAATTGCCGCAGATACTTAGGGTGTGCATTTGATATTTTCTAGTTTTTCACTTTGATGGCACTTGAGTTGATCTAATTTCAGAATTACATATATCCTTAACTATAATAAAAAAAAAAAAAGAAAGCAGAATGAAAAATGGAGCTTTATTCATGATAACCATATTAAAACCATTGTGGCATTGACCAAATTATACTCTTACTCAAGTCTGACTTCCTGATATATATCCAGGACAAGAGTGAGACACTAATTTGGCTTCTGTTTTGTTTGACTATTTCCTTTATCGTACTAATTTCCTCTTACTAACTTTTGTGTTTGTTCAGTGCCCTCTGAAATTCCATGAGTAAATTTGCTTGTGTAAGTAGAATTACATTATTTTCATTAAAAATTCCAGCCGTTTCTCTTTTGTCCAACAAGAATCACTTTTCTACTTGCTTAGCAAAGACAAAACTGTTTGTCTGTGAAAAAAACCTGATCAAAAAGTGAAAGATACACTTTAGTCAAAGAAAAGGTTCTTCAGTTTTAAATTCTTTCTAACGTACATCTCACTTGAACTTTGGCTATTTAAAAACCACTCAGCTGGCCTCCCAGCTATGACCTTATTACCCCCTTGACTTGAATAGCATTCTGCAGATATAACTAAGAATAACTAATAATTATATGTCTGAGGCATACAGATCAGTAGAGGTCATTCTTTTCAATGAAATATCAGTATTTTATTTATTCCTTTAAGCTATTTCAAAAGTTAAACAACCAAGAGACTTGAATATTAGGTGTCTGTTGATAAGCAAGACTCTTTAAATGACAGCATTCAGCTGTGTGAGAGATTCCTTTCATATTGCTCTGCTCATGAGTTTTCAATTGTGGTGGACCATCTGCCAGCTGGGAAATCCCACCCCTGTTTGCTGCAGCACTGCAAATTCTATTGGTGTTCATCAAATAAAATAACTTGATTTAGAGAGCACACTGAAAGCTTCATGCAACACTTCAAAATGACTTAAATTAATAAATCAAGCAGTGCAAGACATTTTTATATTTTTTCGCAAGAATCTCAGACCATTCTCTATTAATGAACTGTCATTTAAGGTGTATCGGTGAAGCTGTTATCTATATTGTGCCTCTCACAAATGGTGGAGTTAAGATCCATGTTAATACAAAGTACCTTGCAGAATTAATATTTTCTTTTCTCTCTGCAACATGAACATGCCGTGTTCTTGCCCTGTGGTATCCTCCCTGGTATCCCACCAAAGTAATGACTTCACAGGCTCAATCATATCTCAAACTTTAGAACTCTAAAGGAAGTTTCTAATCAGCTCACGAGTTATGGTTCTCACATGAATGTACAGCGTGTCTCTCTCTTTGGAAGAAAAAGTCACGGAGTCATATTTAACAAGCACTCTTTCACAACTCTTGTACATGGTCACAAAGGCTTGATGGGAAATGGATTTCTGTTGCATCTTAAAAAGTCACCACTTCAAGTACACAAGTATCGATCATGAGACAATAGTTCTAATCATACATTAACAATTACCAAACCTCTCCGTTATAGAAAGCCTGCTAACACTCCAAATAAACTAACACTAAGAAGACTAACCAATCGACATCCTGTATAATCCTGGAAATTGAGGAGTATTTATTTCTATGGTAATAGATGATTACTTGAGATAGGATGACCTGAATTAAAGAACTAATAAATCTTGCTTGAGTTTACAAATAGAATAACCTTATTTTATACTAATTTGAAAAAAAAAAAAAAAGAAATGCTTCCTGAGTGGCAGTACCATTCTCACTTCTCACTGCCTTGAAAAATTAAATTATAACACTTGTTATAATTCCTTTGTACATTGCATTTGTAAATTTCATATACATTACATTTAATTTACATTTTAAAAGATAATTATTCCCATTTTATTTCTATAGGCCACACTGAAAATGTAGTCTTAGTAGGGAAAAATGTCATAACATTAATGCAAAGATTATTTTTTATAATGGTGGACAATACTTTAAAGATGGATAAGTGATGCCTAATCATAGTAGTGGCCTTTTGTAGAGGGCTCATTTTCCTTTGTGTAAAATCATTTTACATTATTATTCCCATAGATGAAATACTTACCAGTTTTTTACATTGCATTCAAAAAGGGACTTTTCCCCTGTATAAACTTCTGTCTTTATTTGATTTTTTTTTTAAAATCATTGCAAAAGTACAATGCAATACCAATTTGGACATATTTCAAATCAAACATCATTGTATAATGTCACATTTCATTTTGTACTTTGAAATTATAACTTGATTAACATCATTACACTGAAGCTTGTCTTATTGTTTAGCTAATGCATTTAACACAGAAGTAGATCAGGAACAATGGGTAACATATGTATGACAGCTGTATTTTGCATCCCATGGATAAGATTTGCATAAGTGTGGGAGTTGGGAAAGTAATGCAGCAGACCAAAAGTAAATAAATGTAATCTTAAAATACAAAGCTTTACATAAACTATTAATATTGGAAATGGAATTTTAACATTTATTATTTAAAGGCTTCTGTTTGAAGTATTCCTAATTTCCTTCCTTACTGTACATTTACAAAATACAACTGTACAACTTTATTGCAAAGTTCCTTCACGATGGACAGGTACCTGCTAGAGGATTTTTCACCACAGTAATTCCAAATTATTGAAAGCTCTTCTAAAGATGAAATACAGATTTGAAGGGGCAATTTAAAATCTCCTGACCTGTTAATGACTGTTCCCAAGAAAAGCTCCTTCAGCAAGAGACAGAATGACAAGAGCAATGGCCTATTTTGAATTAATATTAAGGTTTGCTTCTTTTTAATTCTTTCAGAGGAATCTCAGAGGAGGAAAGGATCAATGAACTCCCACAATTTTCATTGCTTTGCCCCACCGACACACTGCAAAGTTAGTACTGCACCACTGCCATAGAAAATAGCTCTACGGCAACAGGTTGTTAAGTTCTGTGTGCTCATCGAGCCCATTTTAGACATAATTCACAGTTTTGGGGAATGAGAGTGGCTCAGGGGAATTCATAACAGGATGTAAAACCACTGTATATATCTATTCTGCATGGCACTAGAGAAACATTTTATCACTTATGAAATGAGTTTGCCCGAGTCTATTTCATAAGGTGAAGAATACAAAGACCCATCAGAACTGATACTACTTTTATAATACTGGTACTAAATTAAATACAACCAAGTTACAGCAATTCAGCAAGTTATCAGTCGAGGTGTGGAATAGATACGCTAGCTCGGAGTGGTTGGTGTATCCATCGCGACCACACATACATTTTCAGCACACTTTGCGAACTTTGTGTGCAGTGCAGCAAAGAAAAAGCAGTGAAGCCTCTTTAAAAGTGAGTTTTGCTTCCATGGCCCAGAGAGTGTTATGTCTAGCCTAAGTACACACTTTGGGCAGAGCAAGATCTCCAATTAAATCACAAATCCAAAAGGGGAAGAGAAAACACGTAACAGACTTTGAAAATTACTGGAGAAAAACAAGAGTTATTATGATACCTCGAAGCATTTCCCCACTTAGGAATGTTCATATATGTTATTTTTTGCTGGAATTGTTGTTTGCCTTTAATTAAACTCACCTGAATGATAAATGAAATGCTGGAGGAAGCGGGAGATTACTCATCATGCCACTCTCCCATAGATTTCTCTTAAGATTGATATTTATCAAATTAGAGTTTAAACTAATTACAGAGAAATGAGGGAAAGGTTTGACTTCTTCAAGAAATCATAGGTTTAATTAACTTTAAATATGCCAAAACAGAAACATTATTTAGATTCACTGGTGCCTCCTGCTGTGATTTCTCTTTTGGTGCATAAAATTGATGTTTCTTTGTTTCTAGCAATTTCTCAATGCCTCTTCTTCAAAAATACTTACTTCCCCTCTAGTAAAATTAAGATATTTATTAATACTGTAAAATCATATATTTTTGGACAAAGGTGACAGTTTACTAAGACTTTTGTGCCTCCATGGGGTAACAGTGTTGGCAGCAGGGGGACTGCAGGGGTGGCTCGTGTGAAAAGAGGCCGGGGCAGCCCCAAACTGCACATACCCAGTTCCAGCCAGTTCCAGATGGCTCCAACAGACCCACCACAAGGCACAGCTAAGCCCTGAAGCCAGGATGGTGGCACCTCTGGGAAACATATTTAAGAAAGGGTAAAATACTGCATAGCAGCTGTGAGAGTGAAGAATGAGAAAAAAACATAGAATAGAATAGAATAGAATAGAATAGAATAGAATAGAATAGAATAGAATAGAATAGAATAGAATAGAATAGAATATTTCAGTTGTAATGGACCCACAATGATTGTCTAGTCCAACTGCCTGACCATTTCAGGGCTGAACAACAGCTAAAACATGTAATTAAGGGCCTTGTTCAGATGCTTTTTAAACACTGACAGGCTTGTGGCATCAACTGCCTCTCTAGGAAGCCTGTTCCAGTGTTTGACTGCCCTCACGGTAAAGAAATGCTTCCTAATGTTCAGTCTAAATCTCCCTTGATAGGCGCAGCGTTAAACCATTCCTACATGTCCTGTCACTCAATCCCAGGAAGAAGAGGTCAGCACCTCCCTCTCCATGTCCCCTCCTCAGGAAGCTGTAGAGAGTAATGAGGTCACCCCTCAGCCTCCTTTTCTCCAAACTAGACAAAACCAGAGTCCTCAGCCACTCCTCATAGGACATTCTTTCCAGCCCTTTCACCAGCTTTGTTGTCCTCCTCTGGATGCATTCAAGGACCTTCACATCCTTCTTAAATTGTGGGGCCAAGAACTGCACACAATATTCAAGGTGAGGCCCCACCAACGCTGAATACAGTGGGATGACCACCTCTTTTGACCGGCTGGTTATGCTGCTTTTAATGCACCCCAGGATGCAGTTTGCCCTCCTGGCTGCCAGGGGACACTGCGGGTTCCTATTGAGCCTACTGTGGACCAACACCCCCAGATCCGTTTCTGCAGGGCTGCATCCCAATTTATACTTGTGCCCAACATTAGTTCATCCTAGGTGCAGAATCCGGCATTTGGACTTGTTAAATTTCATCCCATTAATCGTAGCCCAACGCCCCAATCTATCTAGATCCTTCTGCAAGGCAACTTGTCCCTCAAAAGAATCAACTGGACCTCGCACTTTGGTATCAGCAAACTTGCTAATGGTGCATTCAACTCCTGCATTCAGATTGTTGATAAATATATTGAACAGAACTGGCCCTAGAATTGAACCCTGAGGAACACCTCTGGTGATCGGTTAGCAGCCAGATGTAGCCCCATTTGCTACAACTCTTTAAGCCCTGCTCTTCAGCCAGTTCTTCACCCAGTGTACCATGAACCTCCTCATCCAACAGTTGGACAACTTGCCCAGAAGGATGCTGTGAGGGACAGTATCAAAAGCCTTACTAAAATTCAGAAAAACTACATCCACCACTCGCCTTTCCTTGATCCCCTAGGCAGGTGACCTTGTCATAGAAGGATATCAAACTAGTTAACAGGACTCTCCCTTTGTGTCCCCATATTGACTGTGCCTGATGACTGCGTTATTCTTTAAATGCCTTTCAACAGTACCCAGTAAATCTTCTCCACATTTTTTCCAGGGACTGAGGTCAGACTAACAGGTCTGTAGTCACCTGGGTCTTCCCTCACACCCTTTTTTGTAAATTGGAATAACATCGACTAGCTTCCAGTCAGCAGGGACCTCCCCAGACTCCCAAGACCTTTGGTAGGTGATCTAGAGGGGTCTTACCATAACATCTGCTAGCTCCTTCCGTACTCTGGGATGAATCCCATCAGGCCCCATGGACTTGAGAACATTCATCTGATACAGCTGGTCGCTTACAATTTCACTGTCTTCAAAAGGAAAATCACTCGTGGTCCTCTGACTCAGGGCAATGGGCAGCTGTGGTGGTTTAACCCCAGCCAGCAACTAAGCACCACGTAGCCTCTCACTCACTCCCCCTCAATGGGATGGAGGAGAGAATCAGAAGATTAAAAGTGAGAAAACTTGTGGGTTGAGATAAAGACAGTTTAATGGGTAAAGCAAAAGCTGTGCACACAAGCAAAGCAAAACAAGGAATTCATTCACCACTTCCCATCGGCAGGCAGGTATTCAGCCATCTCCAGGAAAGCAGGGCTCCATCACACATAATGGTTACTTGGGAAGACAAACATCATCACTCTGAACATCCTCCCCCCTTCCTTCTTCTTCCTGCAGCTTTTATTTGCTGAGCATGGCATCATAGAATGGTTTAGAGTTGGAAAGGACCTTGAAGATCATGGAGTTCCAACCCCCCTGCCATAGGCAGGGAGACCTCCCACTAGACCAGGTTGCCCAAGGCCACGTCCAGCCTGGCCTTGAACACCTCCAGGGATGAGGCCTCAACAACCTCTCTGGGCAACCTGTTCCAGTGCCTCACCACCCTCAAAGTGAAAAACTTCTTCCTAATGTTCAATCTAAACCTGCCCTCTTCCAGTTTAAAGCTATTCCCCGTCGTCCT
>VUYV01000077.1:67294-181704 GCA_008711295.1 Anarhynchus alexandrinus | reverse complement strand
CCTTGCACTTGGCCTTGTTGAACTGCATGAGGTTGGCTTGGGCCCACCTCTCCAGCCTGTCCAGGTCCCTCTGGATGGCATCCCTCCCCTCCAGCGTGTCTACCTCACCAAAGAGCTTGGTGTCATCAGCAAACTTGCTGAGGGTGCACTTGACCCCACTGTCCATGTCACCGACAAAGATGTTGAGCAGCACAGGTCCCAGTACTGACCCCTGAGGAATGCCACTCATGGTGGTGTATCATATGGTATGGAATATTCCTTTGGTCAGTTTGGGTCAGCTGCCCCAGTTGTGTCCCCTACCAACTTCTTGTACACCCCCAGCCTACTCACTGGTGGTGTGGTGTGAGAAGCAGAAAAGGCCTTGACTCTGTGTAAGAACTGCTCAGCAGTAACTAAAACATCCCTGTATTAGCAACACTGTTTTCAGCACAAATCCAAAACATGGCCCCATACTAGCTACTGTGAAGAAAACTAACTCTATCCCAGCCAAAACCAGCACAGCAGCTGAAGGTCTATCAGTACTATTAAAATCTGAGGGGGAAAAAAAAAAGCATTTAATGCCTCAGCTTTTTCTTCATCCCTGTTAGTCAGACGACCACCTTCAACAAGGATCAGTTTAATGTTTTCTTTAGAACTCCTCTTGCTATTAACGTACTTTAAAAAAGCCCTTCTTGTTATCTGACACAACACTGGACACTTTCAATGAGATAAACAACCCTGCAGAAACCGAGGTGAGAGAAGGAGGGTGAGGAGGTGCTCCAGTCACTGGAGCAGAGACTCTCCTGCAGCTTGCGGAGAGACCAGCTGGAGCAGATGTCTACACTGCTCCATGCAGCCCACAGAGGACCCCACATCATAGAAGGTGGATATTCCCTGGAGGAAATAAAGCCTGTGGACAAGACCATGCTTATCCTGAAGGATTATCCTGAAGGATTATCCTGAAGCAAGCTTATCCTGAAGGACTGCAGCCATGGGAAGTTTCTAGGCTGGAGCAGCAGAAAAATGTGAGGAGGAAGGAGCAGCAGAGAGGAACTGTTATGGACTGTCCACAACCCTCCATTCCCCATCCCACCTGTGCTACCTGAGAGAGGGAGGTAGCGGAGTGGGAATGAAAGAGTGAACTTGAGCCTGGGAGAATGAATTTGTCTTTGATTCTTGCTATCCAAATCTATTTTATTCAACAATAAATTAAACTAACTTTCCCCATGTCTGGTCTCCTTTGACCATGACAGTACTTGGTAAGTGATCTCCCTGCCATTATCTTGACCCATGAGCTTTTTCATCTTATTTTCTCTCCCCATCCTGTTGAGGAAGGGCACTGAGAGAGTGACTGGCTGGGTGTCTGGTAGCCAGTCCAGGTCAACCCACCACAACACCTGAGTTACATAGCTCATTTTTTTTAAAAAAGGCAAAGTGAAGCACTTACAGCTCGCAAGCAACATGTTGGTGCAACGTCTTGCTGTGTAAGTTAGAACATGCTTCTCAGACATTTCTTTTGTCATATACATAATCAGTGGACACAGCTTTTAATTACAATGCTGCATGCTAGCTGTATCCTTTATTTACAATGTAGGCTGGATATTGGTTACCAGCTAAACAGGTATATATATTTGATGAACATACTCATGAGGTTTTACCATATTCTGCTGATATAAAATTTCTAACTGGAATTCCAAAAAACCTATCAGAATTGGTTCCGCAGAACTTCTCAGAAAAAGAGCTCGTAAAAAGTTTTAACATGGGCAAAGACAGGTTTTGGTTCCTTCACTTGTTCTGAAGGAATGTAGAAGCATTTTTGCTAACATAAATATAGGTAATGAAAAGATAGGCACCTTTCCATCTATTTTGAAAAGCGTGACTATTATTTTCTGTACACAATTTTGTTCATAGTTTAACTTTATGAAAAATGTTGTATAAAATCTCTCTACTGTGTCATTTGAAATCTTTCTTAAGAATGCCTTGGAAGATGATAACTAGGAGAATGGCAGCCCAATGATAAAAATCCTGATTAGCTGGCCTTGTAACTTAGTAGCATAAGAGCCGATACTTAAGGTATTGCTTCAGAAATTCATATCACTGGTGGTGCATGTGCCACCTAAACAAGGGTCAAATGGGAAAAAGGTTTAACAAAGACACTTCTGTATTCAGAAACCCACTCACAGTTAAGCAGTTGCATCAGGTGCTCAGCTGTATTTTTCTTTCCTTGTATCACCACCAAGTAGCCATTATATATATAATTATGTAAACACCCCTTTTTCATACAACCTTTTAGAAAGAATTATTGCTTCTCATTCCCAGGTTCAACTTTGTATGCCTGAATCATAATGAGGAATGTTATCCTCTAAGTTTGAAGGAAAGGGTTAAGATATATTTATTATTTGGATTTGTGGAAGAGTGGCAAGTATTTTAGTATCTTCACTTTGTATCTTTATCATCAAAGTAAAGTTTGAAATAAATTGATCAGTATTTGTCACATTAAAGTAATGTGTTCCCCCTCCATCATATCCCCCCAAAAGCATTAAACTTGAAACAGATGTCCTGATTCTTTATTTTGAATCAGAACTTCTCACTTCTATCGACCATGTCAGCTTAGAAAGTTCCAACACAGGTTTTGCGTGGGCAGCTTTTGCATTTAGACATGTAACCACAATTCATGAAGCCAGTATTCTCATTTACTTAACAAAAGACACAGCCAAGAATCCATCAATACTGTATGTATGACAGGCAGCTTTGAGCCATCCCATGCTTAGATATTTGCTCTGACATTTCCTAATAATTTTTTTTTTCCTATGAAAACTCCATGACATTTAAGAGGCCGAGGCTCAGAATTTTTTGCCAAGCCAACAAAACATTATACCATAAGGATCATTCTAATCCCTGTCAAAAGTGAAATACACCTTCCGGTCACATCATCCTCCCACATGCAAAAATCATTTGTTTATGCTCAAGAGATTTTGCTGGTATACAGCAACTCCAGGGCAGCAGCTGAGATTCAGTTCAACCATTTGGCCAAAACAAACTCCTGAATGGACTAAGCTAGGGGAAAAAAAAAAAAAAAAAGCACTAAAGTTACATCTATGTTCTTTTTCTGGGGAAAATCACGGTTCTGGTTTGGGATATGGGATTTTTTTCACATTCATAACTGACATAAGGAAATTAGAGATACCTTTTAGCCTAAGTGCATACCACAACCTTGTGGCTGAGCAGATAAAATAGGTTGTCTTGTCTCATTCAAAAATTGTAGTGTTTAATCAGTTTGTTGTTTCATTTTCATTCAAAAACAGTAGTACTTTAGGGTGGAAAAACTAGTGAAATTGTAAAAGGCCTTGGAGATTAGTATTTGCCCCCTTGTATTGGCACTGCTATAATTCTTGGAGTTCTCACTTCAAGGCATTCCCCCCAAGTGCACAATCAGCTCTTTGGCCACACCACCACTACATGGTTCCTGGGCTGGTAGATTTCTTCATGCACCTTTGAAGAGCAAAAACAAGGTGAAAGTATGAGAGAACCAAATTGGAGAACTAAATGAGTTTTACAAGCTTTTGGGGTTTCAAGGAGTGTTTGTGCTATTTGGGGAACAGTTACCTACTTTTATGTGCTGGCAAGTACCCACTTCCTCCAGGGCAGAGAAGTGAATATTCATACTTGTAATCAGTTCTCACTAGCTTCTGCACAGCCAGTAACACATGTGCAGCAGACTTCAGGGGAGACTACAGCAGTCATGTGAACACAGATGTGACCAAAATGGGGATGCACTTGCAAAAAGTTAGGGAAATGTTGTGGTTCAGTATTGAGAGTAGTGTAGGACAGGGAGACAGAAAAAGCACTGAGCAGGAATATGAAAAAGAATTATTTTTTGTGCTAAGAGTGTAAAAAAAGAATGAAGCAATTTAATAGAGAAAGGAGGAAAGAGCTAGAAATCACACTCAGAGAAAATGGAATATAAAAGCATACAAAATATATGAGATAGAATGAGCAGCTCTTTCTCTTGTCTCGGCTTCTCCAGCTGTCAAACACTTTTTTTGCATCTCTTCCTGACACATACAAGAATCACTGCCTATGATCCTTTCTCCCCTCAGGACAAGAGCCTAGCTTTTGTCCATGAAAATCTGATTGCTCTCTAAACCTTTTTCTTTCGTTATTGAACAAATAATGTCTTGAACTATTAAATGTCTGTAAAACCTTTCCAGAGTCTCTCTTGGGCATCTTCATGTTTCAGAAAGACACTTCTTCTTGTGTGCATACAAATTCGTTTAACAGACTGTCAGACCTAAGGCTATGGGATGCTTTTGTTTGGCTGTTACCATTGCACCTGACACAGTGAAGACCTAATCTGGACCTTGATCCATTTACTGTTCAGAAAACTTACATCAGGGCAGCATTTCTGCTGTAGTAAAGGTTTCCTTTCTGTTTAAAAACAGACAATTCTAAGACAGAAAAATGAAAAAACTAATTCATTGAAATTTTCTGTCTCACTGGGGACCACTGAAGACAGAGATTCCAGAGACACATCCCTTCTAAAAAAATATGGCAATTCATAAAATCAAAGTTATAAAAGCTTTGCACACTGAAGTAGTTTGTCTAATCACTTCCAGCCTACTCTCAGACTCATAATATTTATATTACCTAATGCAAGTTAGCTCTTTGGGGAGGCAATATCTTTTTGGCAAAATACTAACCTCTTACAGCTTGAATCTACTGATTTGCTCATTTTCAGGTTGTGGCCAACGAATCAAAATGCACATGTGAACAGGGCGTGCAGTGTAGGAGCCCAAGAGAAGGGAGTGGAGGCCAGTGGAGAGAGAAGAAGTTAGAAAGTAGGGCTTATATCCAGGGAATGCAGGTTTAGGAGAAAAAGGATAAAAGAAAATGTTTGTATGAAACAATGAGAACGTAACATAAATGATTATTGAACATAGATGGCGAAGCCAGAAATTATTATTATAATAATCTAATCTGACCTCTTAAATAACAAAAACTATAGGATTTACCAAAATCAATTCCAGCAGAATTAAAAGAGTTTGCTAAGAAAAATATGCTGGGTCTTAATTGAAATTCCCAGGAAAAACCAAACACAATTTCGTCAAGGTACCCACTAGTTAATTATCTTCACTGTTAAAAAATGGAGCCTTATTCTGTCACTTTAAATTTGTCTTGCTTCAGCTTCCAGCCATTGAATTATGTTACACTTTTGTCTACTGAATTAGAGAGCCCTTGATCAAAGTTTTGTTTGCCAGGAGATACTTCCAGTATGCAAGACAGTCACTTATCCACACATGCAAACACGTACACCACCTCCCCTTAAATTAATCCCTTTTATCTCTTTGATAAACAGATTAAAACCTTCAAGAGAGCCTGTTTCCAAATCTCCTGAATTTTCTACAAACTTTCTCCAATTTCAACTACCACGCTGCATTCCAGTAGTGCTTGCACCTATACTAAGATGATATTGCACCTAATTTTACACAAGATTTCCCTTTTTATACTTCTAACTCTCTCTTTTGGGAACTTATATTTAGCTTGTTATCCACTGTGAACATTCAAATTCATCTCAAAGTTGCTGTTTGCCAGGTTAAAATTTCCCAGATTGTCAGCACAGTCTGTAAATCTTTGCCTTTGCCTGCAATAAAGTACCGCACAGAAAAATCAAGATTGCCCTCACATTTTGGGAGCGTGCAAGATGATACTTGAGCACATTCTTAACAACACCTTCATAATTTTATCTTTTTTATTTTCCTATTTTTGCCTATCAGATCTTTCCCTGCTTCATCTGGAGAAAATAAATAGAAAAATCTTTCCTGAACTGGAAAAAAAACATCAGCAAACTGGAATAGCATGCATTTACTTCATCCCCATTACAAGGCTTCTTTCCATTATTATTCTTATCTTTATGAAAAAAGCCCATTGGTTGGGTTGTACCTATTTCCATGTAACAGATGGAGAACTGAAGTCTGACATACATGTTACAATCACATGCCCCAAAAAATAGGGGTAGAGCCGATGTCAGGTTGAGGGCCAAATAAGAGCCCACAGATTTTCCACCACAATAGTTAGCTCTCAAAACCTGCTCAGGAACCCTTTTCTACCTCTCCTCTTTGAAGGTCTATTTTTGTTATCCCACCTTCAAGAAACGATCAAATCAAGTAATTATTTTCTAACTATGCAGAATGCAAAAGCAGTGTATGATTCAATTGGATGCTTGAATCTGCTTTACATTTTTAGGCTCAAAATCTTACATGCAAAAGGAGACACACGATATACATAGGTTGAAATGTTACTGTTAGGTCAATCAATATTTTAACAGACAAACAGTATAGCTTATTTAATTAATACAGAAAAGTTTGATAATACCGTTTAAACTGTTACACAAAAACAATACAAAAACTTTCCAGTATTTGCTTTTTTTTTTGTGGTTTGGTGCTCACTCTGCCTGTGTCCCTTTGCATCCCAAGGCTGATGGTTTTAGTCTTCCCAGAAAAAGTGAGAGAGAATAGGAGGGGATAGCAACAAGCATGCTGAGGTCTTTGCTGGGAGCAGTATAATGATCGTGACAGGGATTTCTTTCTCTTTGATCTTCCACTTGGGGCTCCTTTTATATGTTTGTGGGTTGTTGTTTTTTTCTCACAGCCCAAGCTTCCTTCTCAGGGGTTCCCATCTAAAGCCAGCGAGGGGCACAGTTGCCTCCCACAGCCTCAGCTCTGCACCAGGGCTGCTGTTTGCCGCTCACTGACTCCTTGGCTCGGCCAGGATGGTGCCGTATTGAGGACCATAAGAAAAGCTAAAACAGGAGAGCCCATAGGTACGGCTCCTGTATTGGGTTTGTGTTGCAACATTTTGGTAGCAGGGGAGCTACAGGGGTGGTTTCTGTGAGAAGCTTCTAGAAGCTTCCCCTATGTCCGATAGAGCCAATGCCAGCCAGCTCCAAGATGGACCCGCCGCTGGCCAAGGCTGAGCCCATCAGTGACAGTGGTGGTGCCTCTGGGATAACATATTTAAGAAGGGGGAAAAAAAGTTGCTGCACAGCAGCAACTGTGGCCAGAATGAGAAGTGAGAATATGTGAGCAAAACAGCCCCGTAGACACTAAGGTGAGCGAAGAAGGAGGGAGAGGAGGTGCTCCAGGCACCAGAGCAGAGATTCCCCTGCAGCCCATGGTAAAGACCATGGTGAAGCAGGCTGTCCCCCTGCAGCCCATGGAGGCCCACGGTGGAGCAGATATCTACCTGCAGCCTGTGGAGGACCCCACGCTGGAGCAGATGGACGCCTGAAGAAGTCTGAGAGCCCACAGGAAGCCTGCACTGCAGCAGGCTCCTGGCAGGACCTGTGGCCACGTGGAGAGAGGAGCCCATGCTGGACCAGGCTTGCTGGCAGGACTTGTGACCCCTGTGGGGGACCCATGCTGGAGTAATCTGTTCCTGAAGAAATGTACCCCGCAGAAGGGACCCACACTGGGGCAGTTCATAAAGAACTGTAGCCCATGGGAAGGAACTCAGATTGGAGAAGTTCACGGAGGACTGTCTCTCATGGGAGGGACCCCATGCTGGAGCAGGGGAAGAGTGTGAGAAGTCCTTCCCCTGAGGAAGAAGGAGCAGCAGAGACGACATGTGATGAACTGACCGCAACCCCTGTTCCCCGTCCCCCTGTGCCACCTGGGGGGAGGAGGTAGAGAAAATTGGGAAAGAAGTTGAGCCCAGGAAGAAGGGAGGGGTCAGGGCAAGGTGCTTGAAGATTTAGTTTTTATTTTTCATTATCCTCCTCTGATCTGATTGGTAATAAATTAAATTAATTTCCCCAAGTTGAGTCTGTTTTGCTTGTGATGATAATTGGTGAATGATCTCTCCCTGTCCTTATCTCGACCCACAAGCCTTTCATTATATTTTCTCTCCCCTGTCCTGCTGAAGAGAAGAGTGATAGAACAGCTTGGTGAGCACCTGATGTCCAGCCAGGGTTGACCCACCACAGCTCCTCTGGGCCACTGCCAAACCAGGCTGAACCCAGCTGCAGCCACAGCCAGCCTGGATGAGCCCTGAGACCCTGCACTGCCAGGGCAGCAAAAGGTCTGCAGCTTTTTACAAGCCATGGCAAAACTCACATTAACTGGGCTACAATTATTTGCTGTCTCTTGAGAGCGGAGGCTGTGTCTTTTGCATTCAGATTATGCCTCAGATTAGAGCCATTTTTAAATATTACCACAATCTGGGTAAATAATCATCTGTGGAAAACATATATCTTCTCCTGAGAAATGCCTATGATGCTGACGACAAAGGAAAAGGACATAAATACCAATTAATTTGACATACATGAAAGTAGCATATAGCACTCAAAAATGTGTGATACGATAAGAAAGCCATAGGATCCCCTTACCAAAGATATTTGGGAGACAATGTTTTCCATGGGAAGGGCTATAGACTAATACATGTCTCTTCTATATCTGACTTATGTTATCATCAAGAAGAAAGCACTTTGTTCTTGCTCCCCTTTTCTGAATTGACATTAAGCTTACACTTCGCCTCTTCAAGCCACCAGTTCTAGTAAAGTGATGTCACAATAAATCAGATGCAACACAAGCTGTTGTGTAAAAGTGGTCTGGCTGTACAACATATATGGGATTCCTATTTGGTGGTAGAAATTTTGTTTAGCATGAAACTGTTTTTAGCCAATTCCATGTCATGATATGCCTTTGAGATTTCAGCCAAATTCTTCCTATCGGTATGCCTGCTTAACTCACATGAGAAGACAGAGACCTTGGCAAAGTTGAAATGAAAAATAAGTGTATCTGTTTATATTTCATTTATATTTATTTACTCAATAATAAATTTTCTATTCAGAGTACAATGTCCATTTTATAGTAGGCCTCAGTACATACCCTTTTTTTTTCTATGGAAACAAAATATGCGTGTAAGTCTGTATGCACATATGCAGAAGCTCAGTAATTCCATAATTTCAGTTCAGTAGCACATAAAAGTCTCTGATGATTGAGGATGTAAACAATGAAATGCCTTGAAAAAGATGTATAAACTCAGTTAAGTATTAGCAAAATCATTAACTTAAATGCCCGTGTTACTGTACATTTAAAAAAGAAATGTTATTGGCACCTTTTCTGTAAGTTAGCAGTTCTGGTTTTGTTTTCTGTAAGTTCAGCAGTATTGCAGAAATATAGCTAAAAGGAGACCAGTAAGCTTCAGCTAAATGAGGCAGCTTAAACTTGTGGAGTGGAACATCAGAAATCAGAAATCTTGTAAACATAGTGAAACCAACAGCCTTAAATTTACTCGATTGTGTGATTTGGCTGTCAAGACCTCCAGAGTGTTGGTCCTTATTTTAAAGAAAGAGATAATTATTTTGTTAAAAGTCAAACTTTCTATAATGTAATAGTTTTTGATATGTATATTAAATTTGTAAATGAATATTTTAGATGAGATGGCTGTTTTCATTTGAAACTCGTAGGAGGGTGCGTGTGTCCCCAGAACTGTGTACTCTTCCAGCTGTATTTGTTGATCCAGTAAAAGCTGCTATACCTTCCTGTGGAGCTTATTTTGCTTATGTCCTTAAAGTGCCTCAGCTATAATAAAACTACCATTAAATTACAATGGATACTTTCACTGTTCCTGTTGGTGCCCTTATTTATTTCTTTTTTTTCTTTTAAAGAAAAGGGTAAAGAACTTCTGATCCTGAACTAAGAGCTCCAGGCAGCCAATGCAACATACTAACTAGGAAAATATTTTCAGCTGGTTCAGGGGGAACGCAAAACACAGAAGCATACTTGAACCTGTTTCTCCTCACCCTCAGCAAACGGAGGGTGTAGTCTGTGATTAATTTCAGGTAATGCAAATTTATCCCCAACTAGACACTCACCTCCTTCTGCAGTGGGTTAGCCCACCCCATGTATGGAGGAATTATGAAAAAAGGGTGTTTCCTTCAGACCCTACTGAAGCAGTGCCCCTTTCCAGAGAACTTAGTTCAATATGTGATAGGAAGGAGACTATGTCTCTGTATTTTGTCATAACGAGGTTTAGCTGACAATTGAGCAACTTAGATGCTGGTCCTCGCTCTCAGAAATGCTTGTAGATTTTATTGGGTATATATTTACTATACGCACCAAGCAATCTTGAAAGCACAGGTATGTTCCCCATTTATCAGATCGATTTTTTTAACCATCAAATAAAAGAACGTTGCTTTTCCTGTGTTCTAGCTTCTCCTCTCAGTGTCTTCTTCTAACAGCACCAACTAGAGCAGGAAAAAGCTAACTGCTAAGACCACGTTATCCACAAAAAGTACACCTGAGCTCTTTTCTGATAAGTTTTCATACACCTATAAATAAGCCTTAATATTTGGCATTTGAAATGATTCTGTTCACAAAATAAAACTTTGAATCTGATACTTTACATTTCCTGAAGTATAAGATTTCACCTTGAAGATCTTAAGAGGCTCACATCTTAGAAGCCACTTTTTTTTATGTCTCATAACAGCCAAGCTTGTCTGAGGTACCTCTGCTAACACTCTCAGACATCACAAAATGACTGGAGGGAGTGCCTTTTCTGTACAAGGTCACAAGTTTCCTAAACCACAGGCCCTTTGACTTTCAGACGTGGGAGCATCATTTAAAGCAAAGAGCGGCTAATGCATCTTTGCTTTCACTGTGACTTCTATTTGCATGTGCTACCTCCCCTTCTACTTGTGATTATGTGACATCTTTCTGGCAACTACAGCGAGGGAAACAAATATAAAAGTATTTGTGTATTTTTAGTTGTCTAGAATGCAATGATTGTGCTGTCACTTTTGCTCCTCGTTTTGTCTCCCACGCCCATCTGTTCTGTTCCTCTGCCGCATCCTCAACATGATTCTTTGCCACCTGATTCTCTCACCACCTCTTCCCTTCAGTGAACCGGGAGCACGGAGAAGAGACTGCCATCTGACCTAGGAATTCTCCACAGACCACTATCAAAGAGTATGCAGGCCACAACCTAAACACTGTAGGTCTTTTATCTCTTATTTCTTTCAGAGCTTACTGATTTGAGCTTACAGTTTTAGCAGAGTTTTAATTTACCTCCAGACAGATATACATGCTTTGTAAATCTGCAGCTTTTATTTTTAAAAAATTGTCAAATTGTTTATGTCCATTTCACACATTCATCCATGAACAGCTTCAAAGGAAAGAGACTCATACTCAGTTTCATAGGAGATTCCAGACCAGAGGAAAATAATATTGTTAATGTGTTGTGGACTTCTTTTTTCTTCTGTGTTGACCATGAATTTTAATTGGAGTCCTGAACTAAGACTATTAAACCAGTTGTGAGAATATCTGACTTTCAGATATCCTTATTCATTAGACATTAGTCTCGGTCTATTCTGTATTCCTACAACCCTTATTAGTTTACAGGTGTATATGATCACCTTGAGTATCCAGCACAACCTGTGTCATAAATGAGTGCTCAAATGAAGAGCAGATTTCTGATCCTTCTGTCCCCTGTGAGCATGCCAAAACTGCAACCATTGCTATGTCAAACTTGTTTTTCTTTATTGTTGAAGTAATTTTGGGGTTTTGTTATTATTTTTCTTGTTCTTGAACAATGGCTAGTACTGTGGATATAGGCAAATACTGTATTTATTGATATCTCAGTGTTTTGTTTTCTCTGTATATACATGAATAATCTTTCCAGTGAGATTAAATCTGCCTACAATTATGGTATGCATTTTTTTGATATATGTTTTCCAAAAAACCTCAGGCACCTTACAATTTGTTGCTGAACATATTGGTAAAATTTAAAAGAAGGTTTAGCTCTAGCTAAATAAATTCAGACATCTTTTCAGACTGTTTTCATTTTCATCAAAGGTGATGCACAAACAGGAAGGACATCGGCATATCATCAGGTGTTTTGTGAACAAAGTTTTGTTTGCAGCTTGATGCATGCTATTTTTCCCGGTCTTTTTCAACTGACAAAAAAAAATCATAGAATGGTTTAGGTTGGAAGGGACCTTAAAGATCACCTAGTTCCAAGCCCCCTGCCATGGGCAGGGACAAATTCCATCCTGGCTTTGAACACTTCCAGGGATGGGGCACCCACGACTTCCCTGGGCAATTTGTTCCAGTGCCTCACCACCCTCATAATGAAAATTGTTTTCCTAATACCAATTCTACCCTCATCCCATCACTACATGCACTTGTAAGAAGTCCCTCTCCAGCCTTCTTGTAGGTCCCCTTCAGACACTGGAAGGCTGCTATAAGGTCTCTCCATAGCCTTCTCTTCTCCAGGCTAAAAAAATACCAACTCTCTCAGTCTTTCTTCATAGGAGGTGTGCTCCACCCCTCTGATCATTTTTGTGGCCCTCCTCTGGACCCGCTCCAACAGGTTCATGTCCTTCTTATGTTGGGGGCCCCCAATGCCCTTAGTGAAGTCATGTTGGCTGCCACCAATCACCTCCTTATTTTCCATGTGCCTTATCAGAGTTTCCAGGAGGATCTGCTCCATGATATTGCCAGGCACTGATCGGCCTGTAGTTCCCTCGGTCTTCCTTTATACCCTTTTTAAAAATAAGGGTTATGTTTCCCCTTTTCCAGTCAGTGGGAACTTCACTAGACTGCCACAACTTCTCAAATATGATGGATAGTGGCTTGGCAGCTTCATCCACCAGTTCCCTCGGGACCCACGGATGAATCTCATGAGGTTCCATGGACTTTTGCACCTTCAGGTTCCTCAGCTGGTCTCTAGCCTGGTCTTCTCCTACCTTGGGCAGTACCACATTCTTCCAGTCCCTGCCTTTGCTGTCTGCAACTTGGGTGGTGTGATTAGAACCCTTCCCAGTGAAGACAGAGGCAAAGAAGTCATTGAGTATCTCAGCCTTCTCCATGTCCTTGGTGACCAGGTTTCCCGTTTCCTTCCTGAGTGGGCCCACATTTTCCCTATTCTTCCTTTTGTCACTGACATAACTATAGAAAGCTTTCTTGTTGCCCCTGATGCCCCTGGTCAGATTCGGCTTTAGCTCCTAACCCGATCCCTGGCTGCTCGGACAATATCTCTGTATACCTCTCAGTCTAGCTATCCTTGTTTCCACCCCCTGTAGGGTTCCTTTTTCTGTTTGAGATTGTCCAGGAGCTCCTTATTAATATTGACATTTTACACTCCTTCAGTTTTGAGTTATGTTGGAGTAGCAATATATTGGTGATGTGTACTTGGAAAATAATTGGGGAGTTGATGTGACAATCACTCAAACACTGTGAAAAGAGCACATACTTACATATATGTCTCAGACAAAAATTTCTTTAGTAATTTCTAATTATTAGACTTAATGGTCTGAATATTGAAATGACAGCACTGAATATTTCAGGCAGGAAGAGGGGAAAGGAGGGTGGAAAATGACTTTATTCATGCAGAAACAGCAACAGCAGTTATTACTTATCACTTCTCTTTCTGCTGAGAAGCCACGTTATGTAAGTGAGAAACACTCCTCAAATTGCTTTGGCCTTATTGGTGTGTGCACAAATGCATGTTACGTGTTGCTGCATACACATATGTAAGTTGTAGTAAAAAGCATCATTCCAGATAAGTCTGCCTATTTCCTTCCATGTTATCTGTGTTTCCGATAGAAGTCCTTCAGAATATTTTTGTGTGGCTAATTTGGAAGATTGGTTTACTCTTTCACACTGAGCTATCTGTGCAGTGTGGTATACGCTAACTTTTCCCTCTTGAGGCCTGATGTTACTGTTTTGGCATAGATAAGAGAAAATTGTGTCTTATTAATCCTGTAGAAATGTCTACACCAGAAGCACTTTCATAATAGGTAAGGGCGTACAACAGCTTCTTCAAAATAGTACTGCTAATTTGGTTCCTACTGCAGAAAGGTCTTTCCTGAACCTAGAGAACTCTGTTTTGAAGAATGAGTCAGCATATAATTGTTCTGCCATGGCTTTGTCATCTCTTGATTTTCTTTTTTTTTTTTCCTAAAGAAAACAAGCAAATTCATCTTACTATCGCTATTCATCCATTATACTACATGTTTACCACTTCCTTCTTACTAAAATGGAAGTATTATTTTCCTGGGTGTTTAAGCACAGGACTGTGTCCTAAAAAAAAAAAAAAAAAAAAAAAAAAAAAAAAAAAAAAAAAAAAAACAAAAAAAAAAAAAAAAAAAATTAAAAAACCCCAAAAGGATACAGTGTTAATTTGATACGCTGAAAGGACAATAGGAACAATAAAAGACTTACAGAGCTTCAGCTGAAATGATGAGTTTCTCCTTTACCCTTGTGTCTCTTTGCAGATAATAGGTTTTTAAGAACTCCAGTTTTTCAGTTATAGTTCCTAGGAAATTTGTCCAGCAGGCCACAATGTTCAAGGCTACACTTAGCTGGAGTAAATATATCTAAGAAAAAGCAATGCGCTTTAAAAAGATATATTATGTGTGGTATTTAACAGGAAAATAGTGTGCTTTTAAAAAGACACTCCAACTTCTACCTACAACTGTTTATGTGAGTGTACTTGCAAGTGAGACAATGGGCTGAAAGTCCAAAGCACCGGAGTTTATCAAAGGAGTTCATTTACCAGGGGAAGAACTTGATTAGATTCAGAACTGACCACACCATTTCATAGATTTCCATAAGACTGTGCAATGCACAAATTACTAGCCAAGTGTACAGCAGAATGGCAGGTGGCTCTACCCACTTCATCAAAATTAGGGGTTGTGTTAAAATGTCTTTGAAAATTTGGTCATGTGTTTTTAAGGGAATGTGTTTACTTGTTCGTTTTCGCAATCAGCTGAAGCTGTGAGAAAGAAAAAATTACATGGAATGTTTTTTCCTACATTTCAGGTCTGTGTTTTAGGAAGAGATAAGAATATGTGTATGCTTGCTGCACAGTATTTAACGTTTTAGCCCAGCTCTGGTTTCGCTGGCCTTGGGGAATAGGAAATAGGATCTGCTTTTGACAGAATAAGATTAGTGTGTTCTTTTGTTGTGCTCTGTGTGCTTGCATATTTAAACTTGAAGCCTAAGTGATTGACAAAGTGAAATGAATCTAAGATCTGGTTACAAAAGAAAATATTTAAAGCAGAAATTATTAGCACAAGGTAGTTTTTTTAAATATACTTTGGAAACAAGAAGAAAACTATCTAATTCCTTTGGCTATCATTCACTTATATTTTTTCCAGCAACTTGGCAACACAGAGTATTTGCTTATTTAGTAGTGGTGGTCTTTGAAATTTACTTTGATCAGCTTTCTGAAACAGTTTTATATAGAGAGTTGTAAAAGAAATTAATAACAGAACAGAAATTAGGAAATTAGGAACTGAATAGGCTTTAATGGATCTTCAGGCTATCAAAATTAGAGCGAGCTGTATGTTACTCTGCTTGTTTTAAAATCTATTAATCCTATTGATTTTGGTCTGGATGACTCAACCATATCACTGGATTGACTTTATTAAGTAATTTTCATGTGGATTCAGTGTTCCCTTTTAAGACCATTATGGCAAAGTTTACAAGAGGATTCTTGTAATTAGAGAATGCACTTTTCTTAGGCACTAGAGTTAACAATTTACTGCTTTACTCAAAGCTGTTTTCATGAGTATTCATAGCCTCACAGAGTGGACAAGGATAATTTTACATCCTTTCAAAGTTGATGTGGGAAATCAGGATTATGACCCATGCCAAGGGAGAATCCTCAGATGTGTATTAACAGACTTGTGCATCGGATCTGAAGGCACAAGTGCCATAGAAAAGATTCCTGTAAAAGAGCTAGGCTACTGGGGAGAATGAGACATAATTGCAAAGACACAACTGCTTTCTTCTAGTAATATATACATACGTTTGTGTGATATAAGGTGCATTTTAATATATGCATGTGAATATATATACAATCTCACTGGAAAAGTAAATTCTATGGGGAATGTTTCAGAGGCATATAAAGGCTATGTAAAGACGATTTTTGAATAAAACTGAACCTCCTTCAGTTATGCCACCAGCAGAGTGCTTGGGCAGATAGCCAGAGGTCACTGTTATCCATTGGGACTGGAACCAGCTACTGAAGAGAAAGCTCATCTAATTCTGAAGGTTCCTCCTTACCCTTCCCAGGACAATGCAAGTATGCCTGACCTAAACGTAGCTTTCATTGAATTTAAGGCATTATACCAGAGGAAACTTTGCCTACTGTACCTGATCACTTCAGAAACCTACCAGAGGATATATCACCACAACATAAACTCCAGGATAAGAGGCCATTCTTTGGACTGCACATGAAGTGTAAAAGGCTTTCTTTCTAAAGGAATAGGGATATGAAGAAAGAAAGATGGCTGAAGTGTGTGGCACTGACACAGCTGTATAATATACGCAGCTAGAATCTCAAGTGTGGAAAATCTGCTATGGCAGGAAACCGCAGCAAGTTTACAACAGCAATTTTCTGCTTCACGATAAACTCAAAGTAGACTGGAGACAGTTGGTTCAGGTTTTTTGTTAAGGTAATGAATGCCAACATAAAATTTACAGTAAAATGGAATAACCCAATTTTTACAGCCAGCCTGTATATTAGGTTCAGGAATGACTACATATCAAGGATGGTGTTTTCTCTGTTTGAATTTTTTGCCTAATTTCTTACAGAATTGAGACTTCTGGGATCCTACACTGAGTGTGTATGTTTATATGAGTCCTTCTAGAAGATTTTAAGCCAGTTAGCCAGATTCACCAACTTTTTTGCAGAGGGTTAGATGCATCATAGATAGCTCACTGCTACCAATAGTGTAGATATTGACAGCTAGCATAGTGGGCAGTCTACTGGTGCCCAGATTAAGGGAAAGATAAAGTGTTAATTCAACCCTGATTAGATTTAAGCTTGAGAGACATGTTATAACTGAATCAAAGTGACATAAACTTCATTTGGCATTTGTTTCTTGTTAGACAAGACCAAACCCCATTTCAATACAGATCTTCACAGGAAACCCACTCTATTCTTCCAATCACAGAACTTTTTCTATTACACTTCTCATTGACAAAGTTGCAGTGCTCTAAGGAGTAAATCAGTTTCATCACCTTCCATTCTTGCAAAACTAGGATCTGAAATGTAAAATTTTCCCATCGTGCAGCAGAGACAGAAGTAGAAAGTACATCTCTCATATTATAGATTAGCAACATGCCCTTTAGACTGAGCTGGCAGCAGTGCCTTAGGTCTTCATCGAAATCCCAGGCAAGATTGAAATAAGAGTATAAACTGTCAGGTTGGTCTAACTATATGCTAGCTATATGCAATGAGCATACACTTGAGGCGTAGTCACAGGAGTAAGATGTNGGTCTAACTATATGCTAGCTATATGCAATGGCGTAGTCACAGGAGTAAGATGCCTGCATAGGTAGCGAGTCAACCTTTCTCCTTGTATCTGAACTCGGAGGATGAGGTCCTTGTGTGGCAGACCAAAGCCATTTCTCAATGATCTCTGTCTTCCAGGCATGACAATTCCCAGAGCCCCTTGGTCTTAAGGGTGGCATTAGAACAAACCAATGCTGCAGCAGTCCTTCTCCAGTCAAACAAACGTTGGGTTTTTTCAATCTCTGGAGATTGAAAGAGAATTTGTCCATGTTTTTTGCATATCTTCCACTTTGTGCTGTGAATTCTAAACAGAAACATGGGTAGAGAAGTACCTTACTCTTCCGTTTCTCACTTACAGTTTCACACTTGGAGACTACTATGACAAGTTTGTACTTTGGCATGAAAGTGTCAGGATCACAGAATTTACTATAAATATCTAGTAAATATATTTGGTAAAAACTGTTTGTGGTAAATGTACAAAGGGAAAAAAATAGAGAAAATCCTCTGTGATTTTTAGGAGTTTATTTTCCCTGCTGTTTTCACAGGCATGCATTTGAAAGTTCAAACTGCCACTGAATGTAGCCAAACTGTCAATGCATGTGTCTAACATTACACAGCTCAAACTTGATACTCTCGGGTAACTTTGGGTTCTAATTATATACTGACCTAAATTTTTCAGAAGTGATTTTAGATGTTTCTCTTGGGATGCACAATTTGAGGCTGTTTAAAGAGACCAAATCTTTATAGGTTCAAAATGCCTTTTCTATGTAATTATCTGGACCTTTTTAAGAAAAGAAAAATTAGGAGTAAGGACTTAGTCAGACCTGGCATTCTGAAATTTGAACTGGATGGAACCCATCCCTAATTTCTTATAAATGTCATCTGGGGTAAAGTGCCAGAGGAAGTCTGGCACCACAGGCATTAATTGGGCTGAACTGCTAAAGGCAAGAGAACATCTATGATTGCAAGGTGCTGAGAGTGACCTAAACCAGAAGGGATACACTGTTTTATAAGACTTCCAACTGAAGGAATTTTACATATCTGGGTAGTGGCAAGCAATACAAGAAACCCCAAAATAATACTAACAAAATAACTCAAAAAATCTGTAAACTCAAAACCAAATTGCTTCATTTCGGGAATTCATCCCCTTCGCAAATTTTAGTTATACTTATTATTTCCTTGTTTAGTGCATGTCAAATTTTAGTAGAACATTTGTTTTCCCAAAAATGTATTTTTCTCTGTTTGAATTGCAGAGAAGCAACCTGAGCTACAGCTTAAAATCAACCAAACAAAACACCTCTGGCCTGAAAAAGGACAGAGACTTACAGCCTAACAAAACTTGAAAAAAAAGTAAGAGTAACTGAGGAAGAGAATAGTTAGGATGAAAACTGAAATTCAAACAGTCAGCCCCTGCTTCTTTAATACTTACCCATTTTTTCTTATTTCTCCCTTTAGAAAAAAAATAAATGGATATTTTATCAGTCACTTTGCATTGACCTATTCAGCAGATAAATTAAACGGTGCATGTTAGCCGGTATTATTTGTGCAAACAGATATCTTCACTATTTTATTTGATCTTGGTATAATGTAATCACTTTTGATTACAGATATTGCTATCATCTGTTATGCTTGTAATTAATTAATCACCATTTAATTCATTTCCTATTGTAATACATCCGATGCTATCATGTGATACCTTGTCATGCCATTTTCTGTTAACTGGATTTGGTGGCATGAGCTGAAATTTATCCTTTAAGGATCCCACCATTCAAAGTTATCTCTAAAGAGTTTTAATTCCCCACGGAGTTGTGCTACAGATAAATCAATCATCTACTGTACTTCATGTTTGTGATATTAATCATTGCGTATGAGAGATTTTTAATTCACTTTGCCTATAGCGGTTTTGCTGTCACCAATGGTCTTCTTCATGATTTTAGTGCAGATTAAGTCCTCATCCAGCTCACACATATTCACGGGAATAACTGTAGCCAGCCAAACTGCATCAGTCAGCTTAAAGGAACTCAATAATGTTACATTTACTGACAGAAGTGTTTCTGAGATCTGAGATTCAGCAAGTATTAACATTAATAAAAAAAACACTATTAAGGATCTATATTGATTTCTCCTTTTTTCCTTCATGTTTTTGATTTTGGGGATTTCTTTTTAGCACAAATCCTCCATATTACCATATTGCACTCTTCTTTAATAAGATTAATATTCATCTGGTTATATTTAACAGATACCTCTGTCTCCATCACAAACACGTAGCTGGGGGGCGGAGGGGGTTGTGTGTGGATATCTCCCATACACACTCAGTTTAGGTTTTTCCACAGTGTTTGATGAAGCTTCAGGTACTTGCTTTTAGAGAAAATTTGTGTCTCTGGAGCAACAGGAAAAAGTTGGACTTGTCAACAAGTTTTCATCCAACATTTCTCTAAGCTCTAAAGCCATGAAATTATCTTCTGCTCAGCATCAAGGTAGAAGGTCACCGTATTATCCTGAAGCAGCCAGAGAAATAGAGAGATTGCAACTTCCTTCACCTCTCCCCATTAGTCTGGGCCCACTGAGTCACTGGGCACAGCACAGAGTAGCCTCCCCAAAATATGAGTGTGCACATATTACCAGGTACATTGTGGCAGTAGCAGCAAGACCTTCTCTCTTCCCTGCCCAGCTGTGCATCAGTAACAAAATGGGTCTTCAGTCCTTCATCTCTCACTGCCTTTTCCTAGGCAAAGAGCTGGTCAAAGCAATTTATGGCTGTGCTCTATATGCACCCTTTCACGTTTGTCTGGTCCTGGTACACTCACTGGTTCAACAAGCCTTACTCATTGCTACCCCATCAGGGCCCCTCATGTCTATTCATCTCTCATTTGTGTGTAATCTGTGAATCTCAATCTACAGTTTTATATTAATTGCTATTTAATGCAATCAATAGCCATACTTAATCTTTCTGGTCCATGGAATAGGATCTTCCCATTCATCCCTAACTGTGCCTTTCCACATAGAAAATGCCGGTGAGTGGCCATTTTGTATTTCTCTTTTGGTCTCTTTTGGTAAGGAACTTTCGGATGATGTATTTGAGCATTTTTCCATGTACTTAGATCATAGACTAGATCATGGAATGGTCTGAGTTGGAAAGGACCTCAAAGATCATCTAGTTCAAACTCTCTCCTTACTTATTTGAAGACTGGACAACAGTATATAGGTAATTTCTAATGAAACCATTGAAAGATGCTTTTTCCTACTAGAAAAGAGGATTTGGTCAAATGAACTGTAGGAGGGGATGTTACCCAGAGGATTCTTCCTAAGTGCCAATTTTAGATTATCTATTATTGAAAAAGGATAAACAGGATATTTCCCTGGTATACCATAATAAACAGAGGTTGTCTCTATATCCTGATAATGATTGTCTTCAGTAATACTAGACCATTAACAACAGAGGAAATATACATTAACTTCTGGAAAATAGTGTATTTGTACACTGAACTCTGAAGTTGTGCAAGTGAAAGAAAAGAAGTATTTTCCCAAGGTTGTTTTCTGCAGAGCTAATTTTGGCTCTATGTACTTCAGGTATGTATAACAAGGAACCTTATTTCACAAGTATACACACCAGAATGAACTTTTATGTCCTTTGGTATTACACAGTATTGTCAGGGACTCACACGACCATATCTATGCAGGACTGCAAACTAAATTCTTTGCTATAATATAATATTTATTATTCAGTGTAATATGATCAATCAAATGTCAGTTTCTTTAATTATATGTATGCACAATATTAAATTTCATTACACTATGTACACAGCAGAAAATAGCTTACAATATAGTTACATCATTTAATAGATTTAATAGATTTTTTAAAGAAATATGCTACTTTGGTCAATGCTGAATGCTTATTTTAAAGCATGTGCTTACATGCTTTGAAGCCAGTGCAATGTCTGCTTTGCTACTGCCCTCTAAATGAGCAGTGAAGCATAGTATTTTGCTGACTCAAGCTCAGTTGATATAGAATAACAATCCTGATCTACTAAAACAGAAACTTGTTGAACTAATTATTTTTTTTACTAAATTTTGATTAAACCTCAATAAATACTACACATGCCTAGATATAATTCAGAAGAGTGATTTGGGTTTTTTACAGTCCTGAAGATTGGCAACGTAGAATAATTTTGCTACAAATCAGTAATGTACATATCATTTATCAATATTATATATTTCTATTCCAGCAATGGTATACTTGTGTTTCTTTACTTATACACTTACAGCATGTAGCTATAGGATGCTGTTATCTGAATAGTTTAGTATGTCTGCTTCCTGGCAGGTGGTATTTTTAAATATTCAGAGATATTCTCATATTGTCACTTTAGACAAACTGAATGTTTGGAAACTATTAATCTTAATTCTTTGTCTATGGACTACTTTATTTTTACTGATAAGCTATCTAAAAACAAATCCATTATTTCACTCATGCAGCAAAATATAAATTTTTAACCCATATGCAAAACTTCAAGATAATGTGTTTCTAATACTTGTGCTTATCAATCTTCCCATTCATAGCTATGCATAATTCCCAAGAACAATAAAGTGCACTGAATATGTGTTTACCAAAGGGATATAAAGTAATGCCCAGCTACTATATTAAGCCTTAAGAAATTGTGATGTCTTGAATCTTCTGCTACTGTAAAACTCAATACACAAATTCAGTTTCAGCGAGTGGACACAAAACATGGGATTTTCATTTACAATATAGCTACTTTACACAACTGTGGCAATGGAAAAAAAAAACCACTAAAAGTAAGCAAACTTTGTATTATATAACTCTAATGTCTTGAGCAGGTTGAAATGGTTTAAATATAAATGATAATTACACTGACAAGTTTGCAGAGCTATAAATCCACATACAAGTATTCATACTTCAGCATCATTTGGATCTTACCAGGCAAGTACGAAGTGTTGCACTTACGATGCTCTGGGGATCTGTGCTGAATGCCAAGAAATCATAGTGAAACATTAGGTGCTAGAAGAAAAATCAACAGACATAGAACTATTATAGTAAGAATTTGATCTTCTGTCCTCTACTCTTAATTCCCAGGGTGTTTGTTCTTTCCATCTACCTTTTAAGTTTAGCGTAGATTTACTGCAGAGTTTTATTATATTTAAAACAGCAGTGGCTTTTTTTATGGTTAAAGCGGTATACTGGACTGCAATAATCACAGCCCAGTGATACATTAGTATGTAAGTGTGCCCATCTTCTGCTCCTTACTTGAGTGGAAAATAACATGGGGATGAAGTATGTAGGCATTCATCTATTTTGGCATAACTCTTTAACATTTCAGGAAGCTAAGAAATCAGGACCTGCTATGATCTGTTGTTCATGGCTGGTGCCAAGACTTGTTGGCCAAGAAATGTGCTTTGAATACAGAAAAAAGTTTACAAAAATCAGTAACTGCAAAATTGTCTTTATTACTGTATTAATAATTTGGCTGAAGTCAAGGTAGCATGTGTGTTGTAGCAATCTCATCCACAGAGAAAAAAAAAATACTACATTAGAGAGCTGCTTTTTAGTTGGGCCACATGTTGAAGATGTCCACTGGCCATGAACAGAGTGATTATTATGGGCCAGTTCAGGCTCAGAAGGCAGAGAACAGTTATTCTAGCTCTGTGTTCCCAACCCCAGTGATGACAAGGAATGTTTCATTCATAAGTCACATCATTAACTAATAGTCTGCCAGCTTTGCACTGTTCCAGTGAAGACTAACACCATTGTCTCTTCACCTCCTCTTCCACAGGAATCCGGCTGGAGTCAGATGAAGCCTAGAAAGTGGAATCAGCCATTTGGAGCAGAGGAACTGGAAAGAAATGAAAGCAATGACATTCAGCCACAAAATGGTAGAAAAATACCAATCTGCAATGTCTTACCTTGAAGAGCAGGACTCATCTACTTGGGACTTTTTTTTAAAAAAACTTTTAAAGCTGACCAGTGAACAGAAGGAAATTGATGCAAATATTCTTTTTCAAAATCAAAGATGTTTAATGCAATTTATTTTCATTTACTTAATGGGTGAACTTACACACTTATGAA
Source organism: Anarhynchus alexandrinus (assembly GCA_008711295.1). Lineage (NCBI taxonomy): Eukaryota > Metazoa > Chordata > Aves > Charadriiformes > Charadriidae > Anarhynchus > Anarhynchus alexandrinus. Next base: position 158,339 of record VUYV01000077.1, on the reverse strand, counting down.
TTGGCATCTCCTGTTCCCCAGTCTGTGGCTTCAGTGATAAGGACCTTTTTTATTGACTATGTCTCTTGTGTCTATTAGTAGGTCTTTGTGACAAGTGCCAGCCCACAGCCAGAGCTCATGGGGATCTTTTTCCAGTAGGGTAATCAAAATTAGTTGCTCCTCCTATAAACAAAACACTGTCATATACTTGCAGTCTGAAAAACAGTCTTGATCAGGGATGAAAATCCTTCAGGAAAGACCTATGCAGGGACATGAAGGGAAACAGACCCTCAAAGGCTGCAGTAAATCTGATAACAAAATGACTGCAGTCTCTTCTCCCATGTACCATTCTTCATCCTTTATAGGAGTAATAAACATAATTACACAGGTACCTAGCTAAACACATTATGAAAATATTATGAAAAAGTAATTCAACTAAGCTAACAGAATTCACCTAAGAGAAGAAAAGTTCACCCTCTCAAAGAAACCAAATATTTTATGAATACATTTCATTTTCAAAAGTCTTGACAATCCAAATAGGTTTAATAATTAAACTGTGTCTCCTGTCCCAATAAAATCTCTAACCTTTTATTACTAAGCCAGAGTCTGGGATTTTTGATGTCTTAATCTTCCCTCTGGGATCACACTTACCACACACTGTAGGTTGTGCATAAAGTAAGTTTTTATTTATTTTTATGTTTCTGCTATTTCTTTCCTTATAAAAATCTTTAAACCTAGAATTGTTCTCCTCACCTGACAAAGAAAACTGAAATACATATTTAACCTACCAAAACCATCTAACATTATTAACAAAGCGTTCAACATCTGTGGAGCGTTGGAAGATGGGACAAGAAGACCTGAACAAGTTGTTGTGGACAAGGGAGTCTAACACTTCTTAAATATAAGGTCTGCAACCAATGTTTCATGCTTTTCCACTGATGCACAGTGTGAGACACATTCACCTTCATCTACCACAATGAAGCTAGACAGACACATAAATCTAGTAAACCCACAGTTATTTAGAGAAGCAATCATGCACACCCAAGAACATCTGCTGGATTTCATCTTTGCCAAACAAGGTCCCTCCCACTACTCTGCTTTTGGTACAGCCCAGCTCTGCATTACCTTTTTAAAAAAGCTTAATTTTACCCTGGATTAGACCTGGTGTGTACTGAACAAATGTGTCACCATACAATACCCTTGAAACTCACAAAAACATTTTGTTGACCACAAAATTTTTATTAACAATTAATCTATATTCTGTACATTCCTACTTTGAAGAGAAGTCCCTGAAGACTACATTTTTTTTACGTGCTTTGGCATTTAGGTTATTTGCCAAAGCAGTGAACTGACCTTAGTGTTTGCACCATAATGAAGATCCTGATGGCAAAACAGCAGTTGGGAAGATGGCATCCAATTAATATTGCTCTTCCCCCAAAAAAGCATTCATAATTCCTAGTTCTGCTGCTTTCCTAATACTTGCTCCGTGTGTGTGTGTATGTGTTTTCAAAATTTCCTCGTATTGGCCTTTTGTTAAAAAAAGGTGCCTTCACAGATGGGGTATTTCATTGTGATTCTTTGTGATTATTATTGTAACCTTTAGCATAAAGGAGGTTTCATTGGGTCAACTTAATGGTACAAGGCCTGTACCATACCTGGTGTATGGGTAGAAACACATACGGAAGAGAGTAAGAAAGTGAGTATGCACACAGTGCACCCATGTTTTTGGTATATAGTCCTAGCTTCTGGTAAAATGAAGTTCAGGGACTTTCAGAGCAACAAGTTGTATGTGAAACTTTCTTCTCAGTGCCCGTCCACACCCTTATCTTCCATGACCTTCTTTTGCACCCGTCCTCTGTTAATGAGTTCTGGGGTTTAATTATACACAGTGTGGAATAGCACTTCTTTCTGTTTTACACCAGCTGGCTGATCTTTTCATTTTCTACTCTTGCGTTCTTTTATTGTGAGAAGAAAAAGAATGAGGAGTGATTATTCACTCTTCCATATTTTTCATATTAATGAGCGTATTTATATGAACATGCATAATAATAAATGTTAACCATGCCTTCCCATTTTTTACAAACTGAAGAATACTAATCTATTCAATCTCTCCTTTTGTAGAAGCAGCATCACTCCTAGGATCAGGGAGTTTTATTCGGTTACAGTTTTATTGTAATTGTACTGTTTACTGTATGGTTTAACTGAGTTTACTCAGTTGCAGTTTTACTATATTCTGGGTGAGCAGTAGAAAAACAGGGTAGAAGTAGAATGCACGCAGTGTCAGAAATATAAACGTAGCATGGATTAGTTCACTGGCACAACTGGTTTTGTTGTTGGTTTTCGTTCTTTCTTCCTTTTCTTTGTATCCCTCCATGTTGCCCCAAAAGAGGCGGTTTTGTTGTTCAAAAGAAAATGTCTATTCATGTGACATGCAATCTTAAATTGAGTCCTGTTGAAAAAAAAAAATAAAATAAAACAGAAAAATGAGGATACACTTTAACACCTCTTTCTCTCCCTTTTCCAATGCCTACTTAAATTACAGTCTTTCTCATTTAAAAGAAAGGTAACTTTCAGCTGATTCCAGGTATAAGTTTATCTCAGTGTGGGGAACTATATTGATCCCAAGTTTTCACATTCATTTCATTAGATTTATATGTAGGTGATGGGTGGGGAGGATAAATATTTTACTAACAGGAAAGTGAGCACCGCTTTCCCTTTGCAAGTTATGTGCTGTCTTGTCATCTGCTATCTTTCATTAAAGAGGAAAATGAGGTTAATCTGAAAAAAAAAAAGGTTAAAAAAAAACCCTTCAGAGTTCAGCCAGTTACTTTTCCTGACATTAACCCATCTTCCACCTCATCCCCATCTGAGGCTTTCCATATATTTTTACATCACTCTTTCTTGTTCTTTCTTGCAGAATTTTTATACCAAAACACCTACCGCTACAACTGCAGCTGAAGCTACCACTAGCTGAAGCTATGCTGACTTGGGAGTCTCCTTCAGTATCAATACTCTTCTGCTCCCATAACAGAATATTCAATTTTCCGTAAGCAGAGAGCCATTTAGAGGAACTATGGCCTCTTTGATCCATTCATGCCTTTGCATATAAGGCCCGGAGTATATTGGCTTTTTTTTGCCAGCATATCACATTACAACACGCATCGAATGTGTTGCTCACTGACTCTCATCCAATGTTACTACTTCTGTGGATTTTCCCTCACGTTGATTTGTACTGCTCTAACTTTAATGTATTAATATCCCTTTTCCTGAGTAGTGGCTTGTTTTGTTATTTCCTGCCTGTATTTCTCCCTCGGGCTTTCACATAATGCTTCTGTCCTCACTAGTATTTGTGACTCTTCCAAATTTAGTATCATTTGTGCATTTCATTAACATGCTGTTTATTCTTTCTTCCAGATTGCTAATGAAGATGTTAAATAGGAACAATCCTGAAACTGCACCCTTCATTACCCTACTAGATATTTTTCCCCTAGTCACTATCATAATCTTTTGTTTATAGTCTTTCAGCGAGTTTTAACCCACATGCTCCTATAAAAACCATTTCAATTCATTTTCAACTTACAACTGTGAAAACCACTGCAGTGAAAATTTCAAGAACGTATGGATACAACCTTGAACCTCTGAAAGTCATGAGAATTGCTGAAAAAAAACACAGGTAACCAAGACTTTTCTGGGTATCATCATTACATGTCAAGGGAGAGAAGATTTTAAGAATCAAAATGATGGTGGTGTTTATGGAGCAATACGTGTATTGCTCCTGCTCTGTTCTTCTCACTTATTGCTGTATGAGCCATCATATGTGCAGTTACATTCAAAGCCATTATTAATACATTTTCTGAATTGTATGACAAAAGCTACAGCTTCAATGCAGTATATTTCTTACATATTCACAGGTAGATACATAATAGAATTAATAGTTTCTATTTTAATTTCCCTTATTATCACATACTGTACATCAGTAGCTAGATACCAATTTGTTAAAAATAGCATTTAGCCTTTTTAGTGCGTAGAAGCATAGTAGGTGTTCAAAAACATTCCTCTTTGTTAGCTAACACTTTTCCACTCAGAATCATGTAAGCTGAGTGAAACAGATGCACTGTGGTTTGAAGCTTTGAAGCTTTGTGAGGCGAAGATTTTCACACAGACTTCAGTTCACATCCTAGACTAAAACAAACTTAATTGTGTTCACTGGGTCAAATAGTTCCCTTGTCTACAGTGAAGCACCTTCATTGATTTCAAGCTTCATGTAACCACAATGTTCAGGTTAGTGTACAATGCTGGGACGCACAGGATCCTTCATGAAAATAGAGTACCTCAAATTTATGACACATTGATGTTGGACTTCAAAGGGAACTTTTTTTTTTTTTTAATACAGTCTTTTGGCTTTACGTGATTGTTTCTGTATAATTAGGCAGTCTGTCTATTCAAACAAAAGAAAAAAAGTCCCACTTAAAAATGGTCTTTGGCACTTCAAAAGGCCATATATTAGAGAACTAATTGGTGCAGCTTTTACACTTTACAATTGGCATTTTTCTTTTTCCACATTGATTTCTTTTTTTCTTCTGGATACAACAGAATCACACTCTCTCATTCTTTTACAGCTTTTTTATGATTGCAACTGTTTGGTTCACATAGACATAGACAATACTTCATGTAAGCTTAGAAGGTGTGAATGATTGCAAGTTTCCTCAAGACCTTTGCTATTATTTCTTTGTAACATAACTTTTCTGACCATGATGTTGCTTTTAAGATCTTAAGAGCCTGTCTGCTGAAGTTGCTGTGGCAGATGTGTGCCGCAGACGTAGCCGAGCTAGTTTCACACTAGCTAGCTCAGCTAAAAATCTCGCTTTCAACAGCAAAGACAGTCAGCACGAAGAGCAAAATACTATCTTTGCTGATGTCCATGCTGACATGACTAACCAGATAAGAGCACTCAACACAGCTAACGTAGAGCTCCCGTATTTGTGTATGGCATTTTACAGTCACAGTGGTGTTAGCTGAATCTCAGAGAGGAAATCGAGTTTCAGAAGAAGTCAGTCTTGTGGCTAAATCATGTAGTAGATTCTAGTTTAATTTCTAACTTGGCCCTTTACATCCTTTAGCAACTCATGGGAACAAAGATCCTAAAGTTTTGGTGTGCAGTTCCTATTGCTTTCAGTGCTAGAGAGATTCCTGCATAACTCTGAGCCCATGCTTCTGTGTCTTTCCAGGTTGCAATTCAAACTCCAGAGACATCTGGAAATCCCAGGTTTGGGGCAGAGGCTCTGTTTCTCATGCACAAAACGAAGGTGAAAGTGCTTTCCTTCTCCTGTCTCTTTACTGTTTCACCTGCTTAGGCTGTAAACTTTTTAGTGCAAGGACTGCACCCTACACTGCATTAATTGAGTGACTGTTCTATGTTCTCAGATCTCTTGCCATTACCATGCTACAAATAAATGAGAATACTGAATTACTTTGGTGATCCTTCTTATCAGGTTGTCACGTTTCAGTGGTAGAATCCCTGGAACAGTGTCCAAAACATGAGACCATAAATGAATTAAGTATGTATGTATTATTATAAAATTTTAATTATTATTACTCTTATAGCTATTTAATTTTTTACCAGAAAAATTTAAAAAGGCAGCATATTTCCCACAGCTGATTCCAAAATAATTTCATTTTTCCTCTGGTTGGATGCACAGAATTCCTTTCACTCCGAAATCTTCTGTTTCCAAGAGCATGGTGGTTCTTCTCTGATTGTATCCTCTGTGGAGTATGGCGTACATAGCACACACAGTAGCTTCTCAGCTCTGGTGTCCTTCCTCCCAGTTAGCAGTTGTGGTGAATTCACAGTGCCTGAAGTTCTCCTCCCATAGCAGTCCACAATGACACAACATCCTCTTCTTCACTGCAGAGATAAGAAGAAAGAAAAGCAGCCAGCCATGATCTACAGCACAAAAGGGAACACACTGACCTGTGTTCATTGCCCATCCTTTTTCCACACCAGCTGTTTCGAGCCAGTGCTAGAGGGAGGACATACTGTAGTCTTCCAGCAGGTACCATTGCCACTGTTGCATATGGTCTTTTGTGCCTTTGGAGGCTGAATGCCTTTGGGACTTGCCACAGATGTATGTCCCTTCTGCACCATCTCTTTCAATGTATCGGCGACTCTACAATCCAGCTCTGCGTGCAGAAGGCAATGAGGACATATATCTAGAGGAAATATAACTTCAAGTTCATGCAAAGATGTCATTCCAAAGGAAATAATTTTAATAATATTCAAAATTGTTTGCTTTATTTTTTTCAAACACAGAGCTTTGTTTAAGTCTCAAGAGGGGAATATTGCACTAACCTGGCAAAGCCGTATCATAATGAAATGGCATCTCAGTTCTACACTATTATGTATCCGTCCATACGGAAAGACATACTGTGTATCTATGCACACACCTGCATATATTTGTGTGTGCATATGTGTATATAAAGTATGTAAGTTAAGTATCTGCTAGCCTGGGAATCTCCCTATCACACTCCATCTCACAATGCAGTCATGTCCTGTAATGTCATTCTCCGAAATAATCTGCCTCGGATGCACTACTTTCAGCAATAATTGCCAGGCAGATGGCGGTGGTAAATTAGGCAGTATTATTGGTAATAAAAGTTAGAAGCTTCAGATTTTCTGAATGGCGTATTCATATAAAGACTTTCCGAAACAACATCTTTAATGACAGAACCAACATCCAATTTCATCTTCCCTCCATTTCCTGGAATATTTTACTAGTGTTTGTTCTGTCTTCTTCTGTCTTTTGTTAGTGACTGCTGTGGTTGTGTTGTTTTTAAATACCACCTACTTCCAAATAACTGCTCTCTGTTTACTTATCACCACCAGCTCTCTCACCAGTTGCTATAAATACCTATGCCTTGCATAGGGAAAGCACACAAAGTTCCACACTTTAACACAACATAATATAAAAGCATTTGCAAAATAATGTAGGCAGCAATGCTTCTGGTTGCTATTACTTCCACTGCAAATAATGCCATCTGCTTATCATTATGCCCCAGTGCATGCTATCTTACATGTGGACAGAACTTGTAATGTGTTGTTGTCTCTGTAGTAAACAGCTTGAAAACTACGCCCTGGAATAATGTCATGAAGAATACCCTCTTGGCTTTTTCCAATTAATTTCTCGGCAACAATTTATGATAGAAAGCTGTAGTTAAAAGGCAACAAATACTGACTTGACCTTTTAAATTGAAATNTGGAAGGAAGAAAGAGAGATTCCAGAAAAATAAAATACGTCTAGTAGCCGGTAATAAATCCAGAAGTTTCTCAAAAGAACAGGAAAGGAATGAGAAAATGTTAATAAGTTTGATCAGTTAATATTAGTATGAATGCCAAGTCACAATTCTGTAAAAGCATCACACATTTAGATGTCGCTTTTATCTATTATTGTTCTTTAAACTTCACACAAACTGTGATTTGAATCTCACAGCACAGGTTGTTTATGTTTTCATACTTAGGAAAGTTTCATTCAGTTTGGGGTTCCAGTCCAATTACCTTTGTACTATGTAATATTCAAAATACTTTAAGATTGTGTGTGTGTTTTCTGGACACATCATAGTCTATAAATAAGGCATGTTTATGGGCTTTCGTACCTCTCCTTTCATCTGTTGTATTCCAGCATTCAACAGCAGACCTTCGACTTCTATCTAAAATTCCTGTTGCAAAAAGAGACAGGGAAAGAGACACATCTACAAAGACCATTTTCAAGAAAGAGTATTCTCCTGTCCTTTGAATGAAGAAAGGGTTGGGATGTGGGTTTCTTTTTCCATTCTTTTGAATGAAAAAAAAAAGGTCTGAATGAAATAAAGGAATTAAAAAAAAACAACCCAGAGTAAGCAACTTTCCTACCAATCCACTGTCCTTATTTACCAACAATTACATTTCCACAGTTACACATTCACTGTGCAGTGAACAGTGGTCATTTCTCACCAAGCTGTGAAGACAAGTTTGCTTTATCTATTCAGACAAGATTAAAGGTGTACAAGGAGGTTAGATTAAATACTGTACTTCAGAGGTCTACCTCTGCTTTCTCTGGGAAAGCTCCAATCTGATTCCACTTGAGATGAGGCAATGGTCGATGATTCCTGGCGAACATTCATCACGGGCTTCAGAATGAATCAAACATTTCTCACATGGCGTATTTTATATTTAGAATGTCAGAAAACAGCCTGGAAGATTTCCTGCAGGCAACAATCAGCCTGAACTGTATCTCTTTTTAACTTAGAATTTAAAACATTTGATTTTGATGTGCTCTGCAGTTTCCATGTGATGAAAATATATAAATTATTTCTTCTTCAATAAAAAAAAGAGTTTTTCTGCCGTTGCAGAGTTCCTGAGATATATTGTCTTTTCGCTTCTGATGTGCTTTAAATGGTGCATTGGCTTTTTCATGTCCTAACTATGCAGCAGGGAGTGATTTTTACATTAAACAGTATGATGAGATTTTTGTGTAGCAGTAAATGCAATGAATCACTGCCCCATATTCCTTTCACCCACAATAATTGGGTTTTACTAAATAAAATCTTTTTGAATATGTAATTTATCTATTTCTATCAAAATTAAATGGAACTAAAACTGAGCTTAATTAGCTCATACTCCAGAATGCAGCAAAATAGCTTTTTGATATGAGAAAAACTCTGAAGTACTCAAATACTTTTGTTTTCAGAAATGGGCATGTTGTACATAGAATTCAAGTCACATCTGGCCCAGCTGTTCAGACCAGAGCTTCACTCACTCAAAATCATGAGAACACTGAATTTAAGTCAGATATCTGTTTACCAAGGAACTTCTGCTTTGTTCCAGCTTCTAATACAGCGGAGGGCTAAACCAAGCCTGTGAATCCCAGATGCTGTTGCGTTATAAAGAAACCACAGGGATGCAAGCAGCCCTCTCTGACTCTCTAAGACAAACAGAATAATGTGGATAATGACAGAAGGAACAAACTGTCAGCCTTTTGCACCTACAGCCTTCCAGAGGAATAACGACGTTCAATTGCTCGAGGTATGTCCACATTGAGGGGTTAAGGCATGTTCCTGCGCTGCTCATGGTTGTAGCAGGCTGGAGAGAGCTCAACTCAGTCTAGAAGCCACAGAGGTGTACTAACATGGTGCAGGACAGCAGTTAATATGGCAAAGTAACCTCAGCAGAGGTTATTTAGTATGTCACAGCTCTAAGCGAGGTGCTACCAGCTACAGGTTCCAGGACGGAGCTGGTTCACATCCAGATAGCTCCGAGCAGGGGCAGGCTGGACACCCGAGTGCCCACACCCACCCATGTAGACATCCATGTCAGGCAATGAAGGCACAGACATCGTGTCAATGTAATAAAACAGTGTCACTGGGGATTCAGCATCTCTTGCTTTGAAAATCAACTCCCTTGGCTTTGCTTTAGTATTTGCACAGCAGCAGGAAGCTACTGCCCTGTGTCAGTGTTGATAAACACAACTGTATGCCATTGGCATGACCTACATACTAAATGGACAATACACAAACACAAGTACTCCCACAGCAGTTGCACTTTGTGAAAGTAATAAAGACAATGTATGCAAATGCAGACTCTAGATTTAGTTGTCCTAATGTCCTGGTTTGAGCTAAAACAGGACCCATTTTCTGTTTTGTAATTTTACTTCGCAGCTAAACATCTTCTACCTAACTGAACTTTCTGAAATTAACAGCATATCATGCAGAAATTGTTTGGTCTCAGAGTGGTAAGACCTGATAAATTGTAATTTATGCCAAGGAATGGTATGCAGAGAGGCTCTTGCTTATACTTATTGCTATAACACCCAAGGTCAGCTAACTTTGTTATTTTCCCCATTGGAGGGTCGGAAGCGGAAAAGCATAGAGGAGTCGCACCTGCGGGGAGGAGCGGACAGAACAGGGGACCCAAAACTGACCAACAGGGTATTCCATCCCATCTGCCTCATGCTCAGTGTAAAAGCTGAGGGATCAAAGGGTCAGCCCTCTTGCTTCAATGACCGACGTGCAAGGAGGACTCTGTCTGTTCGTCTGCCTTTGATCCTGATCTGTGCATTCCTAAATCAAGATCCAGAATCCAGCTCCCATCTGTTGCTGAGTCCAGTCTCGGACTTTCCCTGTGCCAGCCGGTGACATGACCATCATCCTGGGAGCTCAATACTGGGTTTGTATATATTGTATATTTTTCACTATTTTCTTTTTTAATTATTTTATTAATTTATTAGTATTTTCATTAAAGTAGTTTAGTTTTTTTCTAAACTCGGAAGTCTCTTTCTCTCTATCCCTCCTCTCCTTGGAGAGAGAGGTGGGGGAGAGCATCTGTCATTCGTTTTCATTGGCCAGTCTGGCCAAACCACGACAGATTTACCTCAAGCCAGGACATCTAAATACATAATAAGGGGCTGTAACAACAGATACTTGTGAAAAAAAGTGAGTATCTACAGAGAAGTACTAAAGTTTTCCAGGAGTCTAAATATACATTTAGGTAACTGACTTTGAGCACGCAGTCTTTATTTTTAGATCATTTTCGTTACCAGCAATAAAAGCAATGCTGAGGGACTAGAGAGAAAAATATTCTTCTCTCCTTTGCAACTGGCTGGAAGCTTGGCACAGTGACTGGGAGGCCCTGCCGGAGCCATGCCCCCGTCTGCTTCCTTCACAGACTCTGAGAGTCACCTCCACAGTCTCCACAGCACCAGAACCATTAATAGCAATCATCTGAAACATATTAAAGATGTGAACACTTCCTAAAGCAGTCCTGAGATCTCCTGCTCCTTGCGTAAAGCTCTGATCAAATATCAATATAATTTTGAAACTGGAAATATGTAAGCCACATATAAGAACACAGCAAAGGGTATTAATAAAGACTATCACAGCAAAGGGCATTAAAAAAACCCGTAGTATGAAAAGAAGAGGCTTCCATTCCACTTCAGAAACACGTCTCATATTTAGGATACAACACAAAGCTAAAAAAAAAAAGTATTTATGGACCATAACAGTAATATTTCTTTGGTTTTAAATGTGAATATTGGGAAGATTCACTGAAAGAAAATTGTAAAATAGTCCATTTTACTGGTGTAGAAGATATGCACACATTGTGATGAATCAGAACAGCATAGAGAGTAAACTATCACTATCAGTCTATACCTTGAGTAACAGGATTTGCAGCCTCCTACTCAAAACCCAAAGGTCCCTGACACTTGAGAAAAAAAAAAAAAAAAATTCTCTAACAAATGCAACTTTAGAATTGGGATAAATTTGAGATGTTTATTTGAATAAATTCCCCAATCCTCTAGCAGCTTTCCAGCTAAATACTAACTGTGGAATTATTGAAACTTTCAATACATTCAAAGTTAGAATATGTGAGGGACATCATATCCACAATAGTTAAGCTGTTCACCTGCAGACCAGCCAGCACTTTAAGATTTCTTGCAAAACTGAATTCACTGAAGTGTACAAGTTAGCAGAATTTCACATCAAATTGTGAACAACTTGAGTTGCTAAGAACAGTATCCTGAAATAGCAGCTGAATCATCACTAATGCTGACTGCTTATCGAAGAAGGTGTTTTGTGTTTGGTCTAACTAGCTATGCTTGCTATTCCATGTTACCAAAGGCAGGTGTTAATAATGAAATGAAACAGACTGGATGCAAGAAATAAATGATTATATGTTATGTGCTAAGGATAGATTTTTCAAAATTGACTTACCATTGACTTAACCCTTACTTCAATGGTGAAAAGCCAGAAGACTTTTTCAGTGTCTTGAGTAGGAACAGAATTAAGCTAATATTGAGCATTCAACCATTTATTATACTACTAGTTATCCTAAAATTACCCAGCAAATTATCCTGCATTTACTGTCTGACTGGATACACTTGGGCCTCTTCTCTGAACAGGTCAGAAAGGCCCCAGACCAACGTGTGGTTGAATAGATGAACTACCGTGTAGTATCTTGCAGGTACCCTGACACAGAAAAAGAAATCTGATTTGCGCATTGAGTAAGTCTTTCTCTCACTGCTCTTTTGAGCATCATGGAAGTGTTCTGATTCATCCTTTCTTAAATGATAAGGATTACACTAAGTCTTATTTTCCTTGCTCATCAGAAAGCATAATATTCCTACATCCATACCAGTATTTATTCATGCTACTAAGCACCGATTTGGCTGGCAGACTGGAAAGGGCCGGCATCCTAATTAAAAACAAATGCAACCTAGAAGAATGTGCAGTGTCAGAAAGAAGAAAACATTGCTTTAATCATAATTAAAAAGTTTTATGTTCATAGTCAATAGTATCAAATAGGGCAGGCTCATTCAGTAAAATTAATAAAGATAAATGGCCATAGTACATCAAAAAGAGAAGATTACTCTCTGCTATGCAACAGAAGTGGTTTTAGTGTTTTAGAATAGAAACTCTCAAAGAAAGAAACAGAATTTATGAAATTTTCAGTGAGACATTTGGTCTCTTGAAGGCCTCATGGATTGCTATTGATTTTGGTGGATTTGAGCCATTATATCAGCTGGGCGTCTCCTCAAATCACTTACTTCATCCTACCTACTTGCTAACTTTCCTATTTCACCTTGACTTGCAGAACACAAACACAATGGAACAGGTCCTGTTGTATTAATGTATTTGTTTAGTACGTACTTCCCAAGAGTCCTATACTGAAAGTCATGTAGGCAACAATGCTAGCTACGATTTGTATCACATTCTCCTATGCTTAACCCCAAGAACTTTTCCTAACAAACCTGGGACTAAATCATTAAGACCGCAGAGAAGCAATATATTAATATGTACCCAAAACACTAAAATAAAAAACCCCACGTATCTGGCAGAGTAGAGGAGCCCTGCTTTTCATGAGAAGCACTCTCTCTCTTACAGTAAACTGGATTTACCAAGAAAAATACATTGAAATATTTCGAATGGCAAAGCCAACATGAACCAGCATGACAAATTCTAAATCTTAATAGAAAATCTGAAGCCTTTAGGCAAAGGCATTTAAAAAGTAGTTCCCTTGGATGATATTGTTGTCCAGGCCTTTAGGGAGCCAGTAGGACTCAGCAGACCCAGCAAGTGGGTATTTCCATAAACCAGCTTTTGCCTAGGGAGGCCACTAGCTCTCTATGGGCTCCAACTCAGTCAGCAGAGAAAAGAGAGATGCTCTCAAAATGACAATTCAGAGCCAAAGCCCAGTTTAACTACTCTGAATTGCTCTCCTGGATCATTTTTTCTGTTCCCAATGAGAGTACAGCTTTTGTAGGACTATTAGCCTTAGGTAAAGTGAGAATACTCAATTCAACAAGAAAAAATGGGTAATCCCCAGCAATTCAGATAATAAACTTGGTGCTCGGTTTCCCCTATTTGACAGCTTTGTTAATTCCATTAAACAACTTAAGCAGCGAACAAGAGGAGGTTCTTAGGTCTGCAGTAGATTTGTAGATTTCCATTCTAAAATATGTTTTATATTCCTCCAACTGAAGGTAATTCTTTTATGGCTGCTGTAGAAATCAGAATTTAAAATGAGCCTTTACTCCTTTGGGTAAATCAAAATGAATAAAATAATAGAATAGTCTTCTTCAAAAGAATATGCCTCTATGCTAGCCCTCCAAAATGCTTACAGAACTTTTTAGACTTTTTTAGTTTATTTTTAATTCATGGAATGTACCCTAATTTCCTGCAAGTAGCAAACCAACACCACACTAGTCTACAATGCTGCAGGAATTCCTCCCATTTTTAAGACACCAGGTAGATTCATCAGTAGCAGTTCAGCACCAAAAAGATTGTTGCCTGATGGAGAACTCAGCCTCAGATAAATAGAGTGCCTGAAAAAACCCTTTAGATGCTCTTTGCAGACAGCAGCAAACAGTAGATACTTTGAAAAGTGGGGACCCTCCCGAGCCAGAATTGCCATCCTGCAATGTCAGCTGTTCTTAGTAAGCTCTTCTTCTGTGCTTTAAATAGAACAGCTTGAATTTCCTATGTACATGGTATACTTTATTTCTCAATATGCATGAATTCATGCGAATAACTCCTCTTAACACTAATGGCAGTTAAATGCACCAGTCCTTGAGTATTACTGTTAAAATACACCTTCTCACTTGTACCTTTGATTAGCATTAATGTGGGGCTAGCTGGAATTTCAAAATGGTCTTCAGCAGTAAATCATTAGTAATTTTAAGTGTCAATAATCATTATTCACCTTCTCTAAAATACAGTTGTTAGGAGACAGGGAATTCTCATTCCTCAGCAAGAGTCATAAAGCAATGCTAGTCCTGAAAATGGTCTCTGCTACAGCCCTTTAAATCGTGGGTTACTGTAATGTCAATGAGTCACTTCATCAAAATCGTTCCAGCATTGTGATGTGGCAAGTTTAGGTGCCCCAGAAATGGTAATGCTAAGAAGAAATTTCCAGTGATGGTAGTTTGCACAAAAAAAACATCAGCATGATTAAACAGTAACCATGGAATTACTAGGGANGAGGAGCCAGCTTGAAAATAAACTTAAAAGAACCATGATAATTTGCAACAGGAATGGAGAGACCTTGGCAAGGTAAGGAAGAGCCAAAGGCACCCAGGTTGGGCACTGTCTGCAGCTGGTCCACCAGCATGACCGCCTCCACCTGGGACAGGCAGAACCCTCTCCCATGGGACGGGTGCTGGGAGCAGCCTGTGCTCCACTCATGGGAGTGAAATATGGGAAGACCTGCATCAGGGGGTGCAAAGGGAACCTTTCAGAGCCTTTTTCACCAGTGCACGTGTGTCGGGTGTTGCAGGAGCAGAGCAGATGGAGGTAGGACTGGAATGTGTGCATGTGCCTTTGTGGGACTAAAACTTTTGGGGATTAGTTACAGAAGGGTTTTAGAAATTTTAAGTGCTTATTAACATTTTAGAAGTGACTAATATTGTGGTTTATCTGCAATATCGTTCATATTGATCCTGAATATATAGCACCCTGTTCTCCATTTAATCATGTGCTGTCAATAAATGAATAAACTGCTTCAAACCCAATTTCACTTAAAACTGCATGAGTTGAGCAGGGTTTTCCCTCTAACAGCAAGTAGTGGATAAATATACCAAAAGTAAGACACAGACCCAGTTTTACACCCAGATCAAATCCCACTGATGTCTGTGAGTACTCAGTGCATGATCTACCCTAAGCAAAAACTGACGTCCAACCTGAGCAAACGTTAGAGCAGAGATAATTTTATGCAGTACAACCACAGGTAAGTCATTGTTCAGAGACTGAGTTTTGCCTGCACTATTTCAGTATAAGGAGTGGCTTGCAATGGTAATAATAAGAATAACATTGAGCTGCATCAAGCAAGTTGTGAAACATAAAATCTACATTTTTAAGAAAATGTTGATATGTCTTTTGTCCTCATTCTAGCAAAAAGCAAGAAAGGAATGCATTTCAAACATTACAATATCAGAATAAGGGATCGAGCATAGTGGAAGATTTGACCCACAGATGTAAGCTGGTGTACTTCATCAAGCTTAGACCTTTTTTTTATGTAGCAATTCAATAAAGCTTTCTTTGATTCGCACCAGTTTCTCCTCTCAGTCACCAGTCTTCCACAGGATGACCCGTCACCAGTTTGATGTACCCTAGTAAAATGACTTCTAGACACAAGTACACGATGGTCACGTTTTCTTTTGCAAAAGCCAGATCTAAACATATATAGATGCTGGAATAAATTTCCAGCTGCCATTTTTTCAGGTGAGTGCATTGAGCCAGTTCTCAATGCACGTTAGCCCAAAGGGTATGAAAAACAGACTAAGTGGAGTAGAGAAAATCATATAGTTTGTTGTGTCACATCTTCCTGTTCCTCCCAGGTCTGAGCAATGCAGTGGAGGAGCTTGGAAACTGCAGTCCCACCCTATGCTTCTGTATTAGTAAAAATATGAATATATATCCTTTGCCCTATAAGTGTGAGATGTAAAGGGACACTAAATTTGTAAATGTTGCCTAGGTTGCTCTGACCCTCAGGATGCCAAATTTCCATCACTTTGGATGCAGTGCCTGTGCTGGAAGAAACACCGCCTGG
Organism: Anarhynchus alexandrinus; assembly: GCA_008711295.1. Taxonomy (NCBI): domain Eukaryota; kingdom Metazoa; phylum Chordata; class Aves; order Charadriiformes; family Charadriidae; genus Anarhynchus; species Anarhynchus alexandrinus. Next base: position 142,285 of record VUYV01000077.1, on the reverse strand, counting down.
AGCCTTTCAGCGGGTGCAGCCATCACTCCCCCTTACATACACGTTCACATTGGCAGTGGTGGGTTTCTACTTATCATGGCTTATAGGCAACACAGGATCTCTGCAACCACCACCAGCACCAGGCTTTCCTTCCCAAACTTGGCATGGGGTGCAGTGGTTTTGCCTTCAGTAACAGTTTGTACTTTGCACCAAACTCCCGTCAAAAGCTAGTACCTGGACACACTTGGGGACACAAACCCCAGCTGCTCTGTGCAAAATGTTGCCTTTGACAGACACATTGCAAAAATTGATAGTGCTCAAGAATTTACCAATGTAATTGTCATTAAGCAAATATGATTAATAAGTCATCCAATTATAGTATGAGAAAGACACATTGTATTCTGTCCTCCCCTTCCATTCTTCCCCACTTCCCTTATGTGACACAAAAGAAGGCTTAGTATACTGGCTCTGTGACTTTGCTTTGTCAGAGGCTTGTTTTTCTTGTAAGTTATCTTCTGTTCCATTGTAAAATTCTCCTGTTCCCTTACAAATTCAAGTATGTGCATCACCTGCTTCTGTGATTTTGCAAAGCACATGACTTCGTTTTCCAAAAAGGAAGCAGAGATTAAAAAGGGCCTTTTCTTTAAATAAAATGTATTAGAAGCTACAAAGGGAAAACATCCTTTTTTATTATTTTTTAGATGTAGCCCAGAGACAGATTTTTCTCTTCTCAAAGTAGAAAATTGAATTATTCTATCTGACTGCTCTCTCTTTCCTTCTCTCATTCTCTCAACTTTCTACAAGCAACAGAGAAATCATTAAAAATACATGGAGTCTACAAAAGGGAAAAAAAAAAAAAAGCTTGTGTAAAGCTAAGAGAAAGGTTTAATAAAAACATTGCTTATACTTTTTTTCCCTTCTCCCCTTTTTTTTTTCCCTTCTAGCCAGCGAAACACTCCAGTAATAGAATCTGGAAACAGAACACAAATCCCATCCAAGAGGCAGAAAATGTAATGAAGTTAAAGTCTGATGTTTATGATGCCTCTCGGTTAGTGCATGGTGGCAGTGGCAAATCTGCAGCAACAAATGACATGCAAGAAACTATTCATTAGTGAAGGGCTGTTGCAGAATGTGATATATAAATGCCCTTATTTGCAATAAATATTTAAACATTTTATTTAGAAAAAGAAAAGAAACACAAATCAGAGGCTCCATTACCATGATTTGTTTTTAAAGAAGCTAAAATTACGTATCATTAAGCCAGAAAACTAAAGCTCTGAGGGATTGTTGCTGGGGAAATTCTTTCCTCTTCTGCTTTTTCTTCTTCTATTTTTCTGTGTGCCAATACTTCCTACCACTTCACATTTTCTGTAAGCCGTGATTCTTAGCAAATACGTACATAATCACATCTGAAAAAAAGCATACTAGGGCCTAAGATGCAAGTGCCAGAGGGGTGAAATTCTCTGTTGTTTAAATCCTCATAACTTAATTGATTTTCACAGAGTTACATCACTTTTCCCTCTGCTGAGAATCGGGCCTCACAGTTTAAATAATGTACGAGCAGAGCAAAAATTATCTATGCACTCTGAGAAAGGAAAAAAAAAAAGTTTTAATGGGGTTATCCATCTTTTCAGCCTCACCAATAGTAACCCTAACCTTAAATGAAAAGAAGGAACTGAATTCTCCCATTTGTTGTACGCTGAAGGGCGAGGGAGGGAGAGGAGAAGAGGAATGTGCTTTCTATATCTGTATGAATTGTAGTTCAATGTACAGGCTGCTACTATGGTTTCCACAGTCCTGGATTCAGCTCTGCTTTGTGCTGCAGAAATGTGAAGCATGCTGAGTAAACGTGTGGATGAAAGCTAGAATTTAGCCGGTAAGTCACGTGCTGCAGTGCCTAAACCTTAGTCGCCTGCTCCTCTTCCGTCCCTCCGCTGTACGGCATCTAGCCCCCCTGCTCCGGCACTTACCCCGCACAGCAGCGGGGCAGAGGCAGGACTCCCACCACAAGCTGCAATGCAACATCACACACACACAGCAAGACTCTTCTGCTCCTCTACCCTGGCCTCCAGAACGATGCCCCTCTCTACTTGTGATCACAACACTCAGTCCTTTCACAGGCAGATTTTCTTCAAGGACCTGGCCAACTTACTCTTTTTATTTTAAAATACAGGTAGAAGAAGAAAAAAACAACCCCACCTCCCACAATGCAAAGTCACATGGACAAAAAACTTAGTGGGTTTATTTGCATGTCCTGAAACAGATTTGCTTTCAGTTTTTCTTGTTTTGTTTTGTTTTGTTTTTACCAAAAGATTCAAATATCCATTTTTCGAGACAGTCTCTTAAGCAGCATGGCAACAAAGCAAAGTTGATGTCCAATAGTTCTTCAGCTCAGGACGTGCTAAAGTGCAAAAAGAAAACCTAGCGAGTCCTTGGTCTGGAAAGTACAGACAAAGGGAACAGGAGGAAGAGGACATGATCCCAGGATGTGATCTGCTTTGTATCCACACAGAGTCTACAAAACAGCCGCATAAAATTTGTGCCAACTGCAGACATTACAACGTATTTTTGACCATTCAGTGCAGTTATCTGCCCTGATAACTAAATTCCACACGATTTTTGCACACATCTTTTAAATGAGCTTTAATCAGTTTAAGTGACAAGATTGAAGAGCTTTTGATCAGTTCGGTATTTGAGTTGCAAATATGACATTAGACTCCTTCCTTCAAAGCCTTCATCTGATATGTTACAGGTACCATGAAGAAATCAGCAATTAAAACTAAAACTGATGCTTTCAATATGCAAAGGGGGGGAAACCTAAATACCATCTGAAATGCACTGTTTTCTTGAAAAATGAAAACTAAGGGGCTGCAGGTTTGCTTGCTTTGCTCTTTGATGTTGTGTTAAAAAAAAAAACAACCCACCTGGCATGTTATCCTCTGAACAAACTTGAGTACTAGCCTCAAACCCACTTTATTTTCCTGAGAGCAGAGATGATTATATGAGTAAATCCAGTTGTGAGCTTAATAAGCTTTGGCAGGAAAGGGAATGGAGGAAGGTGAGCAATGGAGCAAACCAAGAAAAATACTCAAATTAACCTTCAACCTCCTCAGTAATATCTAAAGCTGATAAAGGAAAGTTTGTGAGTTTATTTCACAAGGATATAGCTCTCTGTTGGTGTAAGTAACAAGTGGGAAATTACAAAATAATAGAAAATATATTGTGGAAAGAAGAGAACATTTTAGGCATTTCACAGAAGCTCTAAATGTTTGACCTCTCTTTTTAGCTGTAGTTTGTAGCTCAGCTTTTGTGGGATTTACTCAAAGAAATCAGGCATCCTGGGGGGACACCCCATGGGACTGAAATCATCAGAGCAAAGCTGGAATCAGCTTGTCCATCCCCAATTGTCATTTCAAGAGGATGTTATTCTGAGAAGACTTGACCTAGCCATTTTAACACCTGTATTCCTGGAACGGTGGGTCACCACCTCCAAAGCAGTACAAGGTGGAAGACAGGAGGAGAGAATCAAAATCCCTGCAATTAAAAACTGTATGGCAATGATGACATCAGGAAAAATACGGTCTTGCTGTGTTTCTCAGAGAAGAATTAATGCCCAGAAATGGCTATTTAGGACAGTGCAGTTCTAATAATCACGTATGCTCACACTTACAGGATAATCTCACCTATTGTTTCTGGTTGAATTTACAATAAAGAGAGATTACCTAAGGAAAATTACATGGTGATGCTGCCTATCTGCAATTAGACATGCACATGTTCGGAAATAGACACTATCCTTTACCAACAGCATTTCTGAAGGTAGTTTGCATTAAAATGTTTCTCACATCTACTGTATGCAATCTTTGTCAAATGAGTCCAGGCAGAAAAATATACATGAAGTCAGTGAAATAAAAAATATAACAAATGGTGTATTCTCTCTACTTGCCAGCTGCTTTATATCCACTGACACTTGTTTTTGATCCTATACACAGAATAATCTCCTTCAAATCCATAGCTACAAGTACATCGAAGTGAGAATCCAAACTTTCCAAAAGATCTTAAAATGAAAAAAACGTGTTATGAGGAATAATCTAAGATTGGATTTGGAGAAATACTCAAAAATAATAAAATATATAGGACAAGTAAGTTATATTTTGGTCTGAAAGTTGCATTGCATTTGAAGCGGCATTGGAATTTTCTTTTCTGAGAGATTCTTGGAAAAATACAGAGTAGTCCATTTGTGTGGTCACTTGGTATTTTAGGTTTCCCATACAGAATAAAGTCTTTAATCTTTTCAGTGCCCCAGTGGCTTGCAGGGTCGGCAAGAGGGTCTTCTTTGGTTAAATCAATCTGAATTCTCTGCACAGATTAGAAAAGTATAGTCCTCTAGAAATCTAAGTGCACGCTGTTTAACAGGAGAATTACAATGAAAAAAATTCTTCAGAACTTTTCCATTTGTATTTACACTCAGACAGCTGAATAGCCTTACTCACAAATTCTACATGAATCATATATCTGTATAGCATATCCATGTATAGCAGTACATGCTAAAAAGCAAGCAGTTTGGTCCTACACTCCTGCAAATTTTAGTGCAAACTTCCCAAGGGGAATCCTGCAGCTTCCCTGCAGAAAAGTCACTGAAGTGTCTTTATAGTGAAACCAATGGTGTGAGCAGAGAGGGATACGAAAGGCTACGTGACATCTGACATAGTCAGAACAACTCTTACTGTGATGCCTGTGTACCTGATGATATTTGACTTGATTTTGCTGATTATATCTTCTTAGACATATGTACTTTACTCCAATTTGCAGGTGAAAAAAATGGAGGTATAAAAAAATTCAGTGACTTATTCAAGGTAAGAAACCTGGGCTGAGGCTGAGGATGGCTTTGGTCCACTTAGATTAGGTTACTACCTTGAACAATAGTATCTTGAAGCATAGAATAATGGGGGATTAAAAACTTGATACCAGCTATAGGCTCTTTAGGAGCAGTGACTACAATGCTATTTCTTCTTATAAAGGCACTTGCATTAGTAACAAGCCAGGCTTTCCAGGGCTCTGTTGCAGACAGAATAGGCACCAGGGTGATGACCTCACAGTGTTTCTTGCCCAAAGCAATTGGTGGTTTTGTCTATGTCTAATGCATTTCCAGGCCATTGGTATGAACAAATGAGAATTTTCCCCTCTAGAGATTTTCAAAATTGCTTACTACTTATAGTTGCGCCCTTTACTATCTGCATACTCATCTGTTTTGAATTGTTTGAAGGAGATAAATATTTACTGTTTCCTCTGCTTCTGTGATCATGAAAAAACTTTGGCATGGAAGAGAATTTGAAAGATCAAATCAGATTTGAAAATAGAAAAGCTATGCAACATATTTTTCTTAAGCTATTGAGATGCTTGCTTGCTGTTTTTGTAGAACCCATGAAGTCTGCCTTTCATTATTATGTAATCAAAATCACTGTCAAAATTCAAATATGTAACCCTGGTCTTCTTTGGCTAATCTTCCTCCCTTAGCCCTCCTACTTGCTGAGCTGAGATGGTATTTATCGGGATGAACACGTTGTTTTGGCTTTTGGACCAGTTTTGCCCTCTCCTGTCTCCCTATTCACTTCTCCCCATTGTGGGCAGATTCCTCCCTGCTTCAGGATCTAACTTTGCTCTGACAAGATAATGAAGATTTGAAGCTGTTTTATTTGCTTGCCATAAAATGTTCACACTAAGTCATTTGGACTCATTTGTCAGCCTGCTAGGTAGGCCAGGTCTCAGACTATTGCAATAATAGGCAGGAGCTTTGGGAGGATGGATGAGACGAAGATGTGATTGTCCTTTTCCCACAGTTCATCCACCTGTATCATTACTGACTTCTATCCTCTTCCAGTGTGTATCTGTCAGCAGGTACCTCTATGATAATGTGTTCAATTTCCAGTGGCTGCGCCTTTGAACTTCTTGCTGCCTTCTGTTTTAAGGTGATTATTGTTGCCATAGCTACAGTAGTCTATGTGTTGTGAAACCTCTGAAGGACATAACCACATGAAGCAACGGTGTTCCCATCTGTCGTGGTTTGGGTACCTCAAACCAGGACACCGTCTTCAATGTATCCAGAAATCCCAAGGGTGTTCCCACAGGGTTTCACAAGCCAGGCTCCTTCCCCAGGGAAGGGTAACCCTTACAAAGAAGGAATATTTGAGAGTGGGGAGAGCTGGGTAGGTACCTTTCCAAAGATCCTTAAAGCTTCCCCCTCTTCCTTTCCCACTTAATGCATGCCAAGAACGTATCAGGAGATCCCACAGAAATCTGCATCAGCTGGGTGGCAGAGCTTCTGAATTTCCCAGAAACTTACACCATGTTCTCTGATTTTACTAAGCAGTTTGCTTGCGCTACAATCAGTGCTGAACTTAGGGCCATTTTTTCCGCCTTCTGTTGAGGGCTTGCACCTACCTTCATTGAGGTTTCTTGAGTGACAGTGGCAACAAAACCTAGTTGGAAAACTGGATTTGTCAGTGGGTTGAACAGTTTGCTGTAATGCCATTCCTGTGATGTGTGATATGGGCACGTAACGAAGAAACAGGGAAGGCTGCAAGTGAATAAGCATTCAGTCTTTGTCCCAGAAAGAAACAAACAGCTCTCAACATACTGAGTAAAAAACAATTCCTCGTGTTGTCATCTCTGTCTCTATCACTCAGCTCATTTGATACAAATCAGAACCTCTCCAGGGGTTCTACCATATGCTTGCAAATGTACTGTTTTTTGTATTAAAAGCTATCATTCTCTATTGACAAAACCAGGTAGTAACATAACAAGAATCTCATATGCATTTGTGAAGCTCAGAAATCATCACAATGTAAGACACTGTTGCATCAATATTTATAAGTATTCAAACCACTCTTGCAAGTATGCTTCCACTCGTCTTACTTCAGCCTTCTCTTTCCCCTGGAGCAAAGCAGATCTTCCCTCTGTTGCATCAATTTCACAAGCTGTAAACAATGGGAATTACATTCTTTTCTCTTCTCAGTAAAGGTCTTAAAGATCTACAAAGGAAAAGATTTGTATTAATGGAGGCTGTTACTATCACATGAAAATATTAAAAGAAATTACTTCTTATTTTTGATCGTTCCATTCCTGTCAGAATACCAAATATTTGGCATCCCACACTGTATCAGAAAATATATCTTTTGGTTTTCCATAGCAGAAGCTATAAGCCCTAATTGATTCTTAGTCCCAGTGAATAACATCAGGTTGGGTAAGTGTAGGAAACAATAAGAGTGTACTGCAGCTGAGATCAATACAGCTTGCTTCCGAACTCCACAACCAATCTCTCTGGCTGCATACACTGATAAATAGACAGTACTGCCCCTCAGCTACATGCTATTAGCTGCGCTTTTCCTCAAAGTGTCAGAAACTAAGTGGTATACCTAGCTTTATCTCAAAAACAACAAAAATGTTTTGTCATTCTGCTGGGTTAGGGACACTTGTCTGGCATCTGTATTAGTTACAAATGCTATTAGTAGCTCATTTACCTTGGTTATTATGCTTCACACAAGTTAGCAGTAGCTTTGCAAGTATGTGTAAAAGCAACAACAAAATGGATTTTGAATTTGAAATGTACTACGCTCAAAAAATAAAGCAGCTTGAAAAGAAAATAAATAGATCTACTGCAAACAAAATACATATACTAAAGTAAGAAAACTGAGCTTAAAGTATTATAGAATGACATCAAAACCCTGAATTGTGCTTTCAAAAATCTGGTAAATATTATTTTCAGATGTTAATCTTTTAAAACTACTTTGGCATTTTTCCCACAAACAAAAGTGTGACTGTAATAACCAAGTTCCAGACATCATGTTCTTNTTTTTTTTTTTTTTTTTTTTTCAGATTAGTACAATCTTCTCAAGGCATCTAAGTCATAGTCATTAGTTTCACAATAAGACAAGTGAAAAGAAATTCAGTTCACCTTCATAAAATAAGAAAAAGAGTTCAAAGATCAGAAACGTAATGGTAAGTCCTTCAAAAGACGCATATACAAGGCTGTATATACTGGGAGCTTACTAGAAACTCGGCTTCCCCTCCTTTCCCCGTTCTCTCTTTGATCTCAAGCTAAACATCAGAATCCAGCTTTTAAAAAGACTTGAAGTGCCTTTCATTTTCTCTCGCTGCCTGAGGAGCAACAACTCCCACATCTTACATGAAAGAATTTATTTCTCCCTAAAAATAACTTTAGTTTCAAATGCCCCCTGCAAAGAGGATGAAATAATTTATCCTCAACTCTGTGAAGACAAAAGAAGGTAATTGCATGGGTAAGCCATTACCTACAGCAGGATAAAAGGCAGAGGAGTCATTATGGATCTAACTGGAGCAGCAATGGAGCATTTCCTAGTTGTCAATTCTGTAAGAAAGGAGCACAGTTCATATGTGGCAACCTTTGGGCCCCTCACACATGGATCATTAACACTAGCCATGCTGGCTGAGCTGATATTGGATGTAATCTAGCAATTCTTACCCTTCAGGTGATTTCTGGTTGTTTTAGTTTTTTTTCTTTTCCCGTTCCTCCCTGTAAATGCTGAGAGCACTGGGACTTTTTTGCTCATTTGAGCTATTAATTTTCTTTGCTTCTCAGCTAACATTGCTCAGGGTCAGGTACACAGCATAAGCTTTTGCTTTCAGTATAGTTAATTTAAGTTAACAGGCAAGGTCTGTAGACTAGGATACATTTCCACTGGTCGCAGACACACTTTTCTTCGCTCATTCTTCTCTGTGTCATGACATGAGTCAGGCAGGGGAACACCCACAGGTGATGAACAAACCTCCAAGCTCAAATTCAGACCAATTAACCAGCCAAGGTTCAGATCCTCAGGAGCAATATAGCTTCTTTGTGGATTTCAGGACTGTAGATGCGTGAGAGATTTCACCCCTAATGTTTGCCCAAGTAAACCAAGAGAACACCATCTCTCCAATTACTTATATTTTCCATTATATCAGCATGGCTGGTTGTGCAGTGAAAACAGACCACCCCTGCCCAAAAAACGCTGATGTCCAAAACATGTAAGAGCTTTCAATTGCAATTTCAGATTTTTTGGAATATCTTTCTTCATAAGGTCTCTTGACTCAGAAATCAACAGGCTTGAATGCAGAGGCTTGAGGTGGCTCGAGGTAGTGAAATTCCTTGCTTGCTAGCAAACAATAAGACAAAAATCATGAACAGTTACACGATACAATTTTTAAATATTTAAAACTGAGAGTGATCCAGATTTTGTCGTGATTGATGCCACAAATATGAGGATATGCAAAATGTTTTGACATTTCTAGCTTGAGCCCAATTACACATCCCGTGTGCTTTCTCTCAGAGGTGCATTTTGGCATGAAAGGTTCTCTTCTCAGCCAGGAGCCAGATGGACCACTCCATGAGCCTTCACACTGCAAATAAAGTTTGGCCCTGAAAAGACTAATGATTGTAATAGGGACACTGTTGCAGCAACAGATAACAAAACAAAGATACACATTGGTTTTAAGCTGCGTTTTTATTAGAGGCTTAGGTTGTCCTTTTATTTCCATAAGAAAAGCATTTTACATAAACAGGTAATATGGTTCAAATGTGCCAGTACTCGATTCTGTGTCTGGGGACTTGCTAAACCAATTGTCTGTGTAGCAACATTGCAAAGAGCAGGCTCAAGCATGATAGAAAGCTCGCTTGTAAACTCCTACTACCTGGCCCTGGCTAGACCTTGGCCTTCTTGTAGCATGAGCCTGTAATATTTGCACTGCTGAAGGAAATACAAGCTCCAGCACAAGAAACATCCCACAGTGGGAAGAACATGAAACCCTTTAGGCTCTGGATTTTGTGCCAGCTGACGTATCTGGCACAATTTTGAATGTTAGCAGTAGACTAAGTGCTGGTCTAAGACAGAAGAGTAGAACAGGCTGGCACCATGGAGGAGGTGGGGGGATTAGGAGGACACCAAGCAAGCTTTAGGTAGCACCACTTTGAAGCCAATGGTGATCCATGTATCTACAGAGACCCAGACAGGGAACTGAAGACCTTAACTTTCTCCCACCTACTGTAAATTAAAGACAGTGACTCCTACTCCATCTTAAAAGACTGTCGCTTGAACCTAACAAGAAAGCAGCCACAAACACAAAGTATTTTCATTTTTCTGTAGCATTTAAGATTTTTTAGTTTCATCTGCAACAGATATAGAGAGAGGACAGTGAAAAAACTACTACATTGAATGTAATTCAACGTAAGTAGTTTACTATTAAAACATAGCTTTGATCTTCAGAAAAAAACCTTTAGTATCACTATCATTCATTTTAGCATTTATGATGAGGATCTTTTAGGCATGCAGGTCCCACATCATGAAAAGTATAATTTGTAATAGCATTTCTCAAACATAGGGAGGCAACGTTTTAAAAAAATGTTTCCAACTCACATTCATTACAATCACTTCAGTGTATTTATTTGTCTAATTTTCTTTTGCAATGCTACCATGAAAAAATGACCAGTTGCCATGCCTTAAACAAAAGCGTTCTTCATTATCATATAACATGTTCAAGCAGATTATGAAGGTCTTCATTCATTACATACAATATGTTTATGATGGATTCTATGTAGCATGGACGTATGCACAGTAGCAAATTGTCTTGATACTGGTGGCATTAACATTCATTTTAACAACATCAGAGTACTCAAATGTGGGGTTTTTTTTGCTTTTAATTGCTTTAGCTTTCCTTTTCTTTTAAAAACAATAACACATATGAAGCATAATTGTAAAGATTTTAACGCGTCTCTCACTTTTTCAGTTAAGAAAGCATTTGTATCAGAGTCCTACAGCTAGTTTTAGGCCTACACGAAAGCAACTTATTACCACTGAAGTCAACAGTGTGACCACATCAGGAGCTGATATGGTCCTCCTAGATGCAGGCTGGGGCTCTTCCAGAAAGATGAGCAGCTTGTGCAAATTGGCTCATTATTAAGCAGGTAACTGTGGTGTCAGTAGCTTATTTGCCCAGGCTCTCCATGAAAGACCTATGTGAGCAAGAAGAAGTAAGAGGAAGGGAGGGAACCTCCTGAGCTCAGGCCACTGGAAAGCAAGACTGCAGCTGCTGTTGCAAGCTGCAGTGGCCACAGTCCTTGCTGTGCTCGATCCTGCCTGTTTACAAACACTTTTAATCTATGCTAGCCTTGGGAGCTGAACTGGCATTTTCAACAGAGATGCTGCAGTCCCTGAAGGGTCCCAGCACTTCAGCCTTTTGATATTTGGCAGCTGATGGACCATGAGGGCTCTGGAGAGTCACAGGGATTGCTGGAAGGGCCAAATTATGGTCTACTCTGGAAAAGTAGGCAGTTGCTTTCCTACTGTTCCCTCCCCTGCCCCCTGTCATGCCCAGGCCATTGTGGTACTCAAAACAAGAGGAGAGGATTTCAAGTCACTGCTGACGGTATCATGTCAAAGTTGAATACCTGAAAAAAACTTTTATTAAGAATTTACATCCTGTGTGCAATACCACAGGAGGGTTTGCATTATAACATCTGCTGGTTTTTGAAGAGAGAATTTGCCTGAGTGATTGCTTCTGTGGTTGCCATTGGGACCTGAAAGAAATATCATTCAGTTTTGCAGAGAAGAGGAACCAGTTTCTTGTGAAGTATCATCTTGCATGGGTGCAGACCAGTTGGCACTAAGTACTAAGTCTATTTTGACAGTTTCTGAGGTCTAACAGGGATGCACAGATCATTGTTGGAGAAGAAAGTGGAACAAAAAGCAAGCTGCTTTGCAGATATATAGAAATGCAGTATGGTGGAGACTTTGAGTGCCAAAATGACTGAGGCTGTGAACTAACCTGTCTTTGGAAAAAAGAAACAGATATCTGCTGGAGGAATGAGGAAAAGAAAACAAACCCAGAACATGAAATCGTCCTGGAAGAAGACTGAAGAAAATACTCTGACCTAGAAAATACTGAGAGCAGAACTGTATTTGCTTCTCATTGTAGGCTTTGACAGAACCCCATTTTTCTCTGTCATTTTGAAAAGGGAGGGGAAGAATTGCATGGAAAGAGTTCTGAAAAGATCTTCCCTATTAAGATTTATAGTTAATCCTGAGAGACAACAATACTTTTAACTGACAAAATCAATGTAGCTGGGGGTCTGGTGAATAAAAACACTACCTTTCTTGGTAGTGGAACACTTCTAAGTGGAACAAACATTCTCTTTTGATGAATGTAAGTTTACAAACAAGCACCAACGGTATATATAGAAATCTTGTTTCCTGGCTGCAGGGCTGCTGCGTTAATTCCAGATATGCTTAGTACTTCTGGTGTGACAAGTTTGCTCTCAAAGACTCAAACATGCCCAAATATCCATGAACACATGGGGGTACTGGGAGTAGTGATGTAAATATGAGGAGGAGGCTTTGTTTTTATTGCTTGTGATGGCACAGATCAAGTAACCTGGAATAATTGGTATTTAGCCTTCCTTCTTCTCCTCCCTTTCTTTAAAAGATTGCAAGGACTTTAGTATCCCATAAATAAACTCAGCTGTTTTAAAACTCCAACTTGATAGGTATCCTGAATACATTGCATGATACTGTAATGGCGTCAGCAGATGAGATCTTTCCTCATGACAAGCAGAATTCAGGTGCCCCCCTGCATACTACCGTATTGATCAGCTGTCTCTGGTTTCTCTGATAACAAGTAATAGTGACTTAAGTAGGAGAGGTGGTAAGAGCCTCTTTGGGAGTTACTGTGGTGTAATTTTCAGTAATTTTTCTCACTCCAGTAGTCTGTCTTGAGGATTTTGATAATGCTCCGCCTCCTCCTTCTTTTTTAATCTGCCAAGGTAATTAATAGGTGGAGCAAATACCTGGCTATCGGATTCCTTTCTTGGTTTCTTATGGGGGGAGGAACACCTTACCTAAGAAATTCATAGTGCCAGCTGAATTTTGATAAAGCTTTCATCGCTTCCAAACAAATAAAGAAAATCCCTTCTCTAATAACAGTCTTTTCCATCTGAAAATGCTAAAAACTTTTGATTTGCTTTAGCAGTGGAGGGGCTTGATCTCTGGCATAATTGATATAGCATTCTCCACCTTTTCCTATTAAATTACAACCTTTGGACACTGTGGAATGGAAATGGTGGTGAAATGTCTGCTCCTGAAACTACAAATGAATTAGCTGGTACCAGTTGTCAGGTGTGGTAAAACTACACCTGCCTTTTAATAGGGGCAATGTCTAGTAATCATTTCTCATTATCTTATCTACAGGTGTTCTTAAATGTGTATCTACTGTCAGCACTATTACATGATAGTGCATTTGGGCACACTTTTCTTCCAGCCACTTAGGAAAATGCCAGTGCTTATTTAGGAGGCTTATCTTGCCACAATGAGGAAGGCATGGTGAGATAAGGGTGGAACAGCACCTTTTGAATTTATCCACGCTGGGCTTCATTTCACAGTTCAGTGACAGGGAGGGATGTAACAGGATGCTAAACCCTTAAAAAAAAAGGCTACTGGGATGTTGGATTTCCAGTTCTGATGACCAGTCTTGAAAGTGGGAAGGCGAGTTTCAAGCTGGTAAGATCTATCCCAAAATCATGCACAGTCCCTCCCCTGCAGCATATCTGAGTGAGTGGTCAAACCCCATTTGAGAAAAGGCAGCTTCCGAGAGCTCGTTTCTCTCAGGGGGCTTCGATTGCTGAACAGTTCGAATATGGACTGCGTAATAAAGTCTTTTTATTACTGTCTCCAAAACCAACAGCTTCCACTTATTTATTTGCTCTGCACTTCCCTTACACTTAAGAAGACTTCCAGGGCGTGGATAGGCAATATGTGTACATGTAAAGCAAATAATACCACTAGGCAAATGCTAGAATGGTTTACTGGGCCACTATACACTGTGCCTTTTGGCAGCTAACTGCAGTCCCTCTGTAGGCATAAAAAGCATTAAAATTGCAGACATAAGGCTGAAACTTCTGAAGAATATAACAGCTTAAAAAACTAGTCCCTAAAAATTGTTTTCCATGATTTTCAAAAGTGTAGACACAAGAGGTTATTTGAAACCTGCTCCGTGAGCTTTATAATTTCTAGTTATGATGAATCATCGCTGTGGGTTGTTGTGGTTTTTATAAACATACTGTTTCTGTCACTTTCAAACTAATACTAACGTTTAATAATTGTGCTTGTAGTCCACAGTAACCATTAGGTAATTTGTTTGCTTAACCCTCTTTTGATAGATCTGTGTAAATCTTATTATCTTGTGTATGCCTTGAACTAAAATAAGTAAAGACAGTTAACACCATGGCAGAGTTAACACCATGGCAGAGTCAACATGCAATAGCTAGTTAAAAATGTGACAGCATGACATTGTGTTTCAGTCCTTCTAGATGAATCATTTGGAATAACTTGTTGTAAAATCCACTGAAGATCTCTTCAAGGAAGAAAAAACAAAACAAACCAAAACAAAACTAGAGAATTTCTACTTAGAATGACATGGAGACAGAAAAAAAAGGTGTCTAGTGTCATTCAAAAATACAATACTTTGTAGATAATCAATACTAGAAACTGGTACCTCTTGGAACTTCTGGTTTTAAGTCCCAGGTTGAATTTGAGACAAATGACTGTGTTCACTAAACAGTCACTATACGTAGGTGAACATCTGCATCCAGTGTGTGCTTGTCCTACTTAAAAATGTCGGTTAGGAAGAAGATGGATGATTAGTCTACTCTGTTTATCTTTCACCATTAAAGACACAAAGGGAACATGCGTTAATCACTGACCTGATACAAAGTCTGGCATTGCATCCTCAAAGAGAAAATCATTATTTTAATTGGAACTAATGGCTTGTGGCCATGATAACTCATGGTGAGGCACAATATTAATGTCACTTTGTCTGGTGACAGAATATCTTATGCCCACTTACTCACAGTCTGCCACAGTGTCAGCTGATGTAAATTGACACTGTCTTCAGGCCAGATACACAAAAAAAGGCTTTGTTGCTTTTCATCCCTAAAAGAGAGATTTGAAGGTATTTTACCCAATGTCACCTGAAAGTGACAAATCCAAGTACAAGCCGGGACTACTCTTGTCGGCAGTTAATCAGGACCCAGTAATTGCCTCCACGCATTTATTCCTCCTCTGTATACTATACCAAGTGTGTTCATGTTTGTATCAAGAATAAGTAGATGGATATTTCACCCAGGAAAATGTATGTCAAAGCACAAAAAGGGAGAAAGGGAATTTTACTCCTGACAGTGACTTAAGTGCAGTAGGTGATGTTGTCAGATAAAATAACACTGGCATACCCAAACAGACAAAATACTGATTTTATTTAGAGATATGTAAATATTATCTTCTGAAGAATTCAGAAGTTGTTGGCTTTTATGAATTGTTTTTATGTTGTTTCTGGAATTTGCAGAATTGTAAAACAGAGGTTGTTTTAAACCTTTATAGTAATCATAGTTTATTATGCTAAGAACTGGTATCTGAGCTGACTTCTGAACTGGAATCTTTATTATAAACTTTCTCCTTTTGAGACAGAAG
This sequence comes from Anarhynchus alexandrinus, assembly GCA_008711295.1. Taxonomy (NCBI): domain Eukaryota; kingdom Metazoa; phylum Chordata; class Aves; order Charadriiformes; family Charadriidae; genus Anarhynchus; species Anarhynchus alexandrinus. Next base: position 126,782 of record VUYV01000077.1, on the reverse strand, counting down.
AGGGTGATGGATGTTGTAAGAATTTATTTTCCACTCTTGATCAGAGGAGTTGAAGATGTGAAGAATAATGTCTCCATGCCATAGCAAAAAAGTTCATGACTAGTATTGCTGGGTTTGACCTAAAGCCCTTCAGAGCCATCACTTTAAATTCCTCCTGCATCAGTTCAACCTTCAAGATCAAAGACCCCAGATCATAACAGTACAGTACAACTAGGGACTTTGGACTAGTTGATTGATTAGTCTTCTCCCAAGAGTTGCTTCAACTCCTGTAAGCTTTATTTTTATTTTTTTTAACAAGTCTGAGAGCTAGATCATAGGCCTAAGATTAAGCAATTAATTTTAAATTCACTGTTCTACAGGACATTTATGTAGTTAGGAGCAACTCTCAGCAACTAAATTGCACAATTAGTGAATTCATCTTAAAACCCAAATTTTTTTCTTCAATTCTTCAGTTTCTTACCTAAACAATTGCCAAATGTTGAGTTATGCATCCAAAGGTGCTCAAAGAACGCAAGACTTCTGAGCTGTATCACAGTACTAGTGAGCCATAAAAGGTTAATTTCCAAGGTAGTACATAATAAACTTAATCGACTTTTATTGATAGTATAATGTAAAAAGGATATTTCACATCATAACTTCAAACTCATCAGCTTCTGTTGACATCACACTGTAAACTTGTACTTTCATATCTCAGCATAAATCCTAGCAGTCTAACTTTTTTCTTCAACCTTTTCTATTGACACTTTGAAGTAAATGATCTGTATCTCATCATAATCTACCATATCATAATCTGCATGCACACTGGCCAATGTCAAATTAATCATTACAAATGGTTTTGCTTCACATTTTTCTTTTTTATTTAAAAATAGAATGGCAGTATTTCTCATGTGTCTTGCAAACAACATTTCTGTATACTCTATTGAGGACGCTTGCCAATTGAAACCCATTTTTCCCCTTTATGTCCTGTGAAATCAAATCTGCACATACATTGTTGTATTTGAAACACAAGTGACCAATTATTCCAATGGGAATAGAGAATCATATTTAAGCTAGTGCAATAATCCAAAATTTCTGTTAACCTATTCCAAAGTGTTCTTCCTTTTTTTCATCCTGAAAATGAAAAGTCCATCTTAGACCAATCTTCCAGTAGAGAGCCATGACATGCAAAATCCAGTCTTTAGCGCAAAAGACACCCTGAGTTCAATGAGGCTTGGGTTCCTATTTAAAGATTATCCTTTCCTGGAACGCCTTAAGCTTTGAGTATTCCCAAGTAACACCCTTTCATAGTAGCTGTCCAGCCTATTATTCTTAGCACTTCCTGTTCCTGAGTGTCCTACAAAGATTTTGCTTCTGAAATTGGATCTCCTTGCTCATACCCCGTTAGTGCCTTGAACAGTCATATATCACTCTGGAATATGTCCGGGGGTAGTGGGAGAAGAAATTCAGATTATCAACTTCACAGAGTAGTCTGAAAAATGACTCTGTAGTCTGCTTGCAGGAGAAATTACAATAGATCTTGTAAATATTTCTCTAGTGTGTAATTCCCTGCTTAGGCAAGTTTTCACTTTGGATCGAATTGTGGTCCATGAGAGGGCATTATTACCAAACAAAAAATAAACCTTAAGAAATTATGATGCTTTGTGAAATAGTGGAGGCATGGGGCGAGTTATTGACTATTCTAAAATGAATGCAAGAACAGTCTGTGTTATATTCATTCACCTTCCCAGAGATCATTGTTGGATGACAGCTTTGCTAACAGGGCATTTCTAGGCAGAGGCATGGTCTGCCCTAATAGAGCCATTATGAAAATAAATGATTCTCTTTATCCCCTCTCAACTGAAATAAGGGCTTATGAAGCTGCATTTTGAGATAGTCTGCAGCGGTACATATGGTCTCCTTCTTGATTTGTTTCAAAGACAAATAACTCTGAGAAGTTCCATTTAAGAAGTAATAAAGATCATACTAGGCTTAAATCTAGGGTACACTAAGCTAACTGTTTTAAAGAAAAAAGATGAGAGAAGTTATTTTTTCTGTCCTCCTTTATAATTAAATAAATTACGGTGAAGTCTGATTTTTATGAAAGCTTGAAAATACCACCATGTTCCTCAGGAGTCTAATTTTCTTAGGAAGTAAAAGGCAAACACGTGATTCTGAAAGTTATGAAAGTCCAGCTATGCCTAATTTTTATGACTGTTAAAATATCATAATTGGAGAGATTATTCCTATGGCAAAGCTTCAATCACGAGCACATGTCCTTTTTCTCTACTTTATATACCACAATTCACACATGTGTACATTTTCGTGTGTGGGGCTCCAAAAGACAGCCTTTAAAATTATAAAAGCTTTTAAGAAAAGCCTTTCATGCCAATAAATACTGGAATGCTTGTAGCCGTAAACCAGTCAATTATTTCTTACTTGCCTGCCACTCAGCCATGGCGCTTGTATCTGTAGGTGTATTGTCTGTGCATCCTGCTGCTGCTTTTCAGCCTCAAACTGAGAGAGCTGGACAACCCTATTCATTAACACATCAAAAATGTATATTCCCTGCTGTGGAGAAAGGGAAACTGCTGTGGGGCCTGTCTAAAAATGCATGCTGTTAGAAGATGTGTATTAGCACTCTAGCCTTCTAAACATATTCTGCTGAACGTTGGAGAAATAGCAGAGCATGAACGCAGGAGGCTAGTTTTAATGGAAAAGGTGATTGATCTAACCAAAAGTCAGGAAGGATTCTCAAGAAAAAAACCACAAACCTATTAAAATGTAACTCACTATTAAACTTTACTTAATTTACCATTTAATTCACTAGCGAATGGGAGGGGGACCTAACTGTTGGGAACAGAGATGAGGTGTTGGCATGAAGATGACAAGGATGCCAATGAATTTGGGAGAAAATGTCCTGTCACGGATTTGACCAGTACTTTTATGTCAAGTTAGAGAAGACTTTACAAATGGAAATTTCACACTTGGTTCAGTTCAGTCACTGGCTAGGCATCTTGAGAAAATACAAAAAGAAAGATAGTGGTATGGTATTTGGAGAGCACTGTACAGCAAAATGGTCATACCAGCTAGACTTCCAGTTGAAAAGCTCGGAAAGCAGCGATCTGTGTGTGTCAGCAGCAAACCTGATGATGCCCAATCCTGCCAATTCCCCATAAAAAAGTCGTAAATGCAAAAGTGCAGCTTTAGGAGACTGAAGAAGCAAGTGTTGTCTCCAATAAGATGCTCTTGTAAAACAAAGTAACTTCCTGATTCTAAACTTTTAATTCCATTCATATGTTTTGATAATCTGTAGGATAGAAATTAACAAACTTTACCATTGTTATCCTGGACCTCTAAGCTGTCCTAATGATTTGGCATCCTAATCAAGATTCCCATCCATATCTTAATTTGTTCTTGCTCTTCCAGTTCCCTAAGCTATATACAAAGAAATTGTACCACTGCAGAAACATAAAACAGAGAGGACAAGTAACTAATTCCCATATAACAGCCTAACATTTTTAAAACCAATGAGACTGTAATGAGGAGAGTAAAAGTCTTGTAATTGGTCCTACATATGGAAGGTACTTCAAAACATGGATCATTCCTATTGCCTTTATCTGTTTTCCTTCTAGTTTTACCAATCCTTTTTTTTTTTAAGGAGAGCAAAACAGATAAAGACCATAAATATATGCAGTTACCAGGATGAGGTATCTTAGACCTTCGTACACAATCAACTCCTAGTAGCAGAACAATGTTTTAATTTTTCCTCTTCCTTTCCTACTTACGAACAGTTTGGTTTGTTGGGGTTTAATGTTACTAAGCATTAAACTGACTCTTTATTTTATAGCTGGAACGGTTATATTCAGCTCAGAGTCTGCCCCCTTCTTTATTGGAATTAGATTCTTTAACTCAGTCGATTGAACCATATGGTAACAATTGCAAGATGCTGTGACTCTACTTCTTAGAAAGAGGTTTAGCCTCTTCGTCATTAAGCCTCTGACGCACAGCACTATCCAAACAGGGGTTACTATCCCAGCAGTGCAGATCAGGTAAAATTCCTTTCCATAAACAAATACTAAGAGAAATGGGAAGTGAAAGATGTGGATTCCCTTACAAATGTTCTCAGCACTTCACAGTAGTGAAAGCAGGCCATCATCAGGAAACATAGCTTGCAACAGCACTCTCTTCTCTCTTGTACAACAGCAGTGCATTAGCACCCTGTTTGTCACTTGCAACATCTTGATTATTCAACCAAAACATTCATTAAAACACGTGGAGAAGAAATTGCAAAAGTCCCAAAATAAGAATATGAATTAGAAGACAAATTAGCTGAAAGCATTTTGGTGCTGCACATAAGAAACCAGAACAAATAGTCCAAAATTATAGAAAATGCAAATCAATCTGAGTTTGCAGAATTATCATATTAATGCAGCTTTTTCAGCCACAGTAAAGTAAACAGCTTGGAGAAATGTAACTGAATTTATTTTGGGTTGTTTAGACATACTTTAGCTGCTTACTGTGCTTTCTGACTATAAGGAAGAAAAGGGAGGGAGACATCCCAACATTGATGCCCATTTAAACTTCCTCAGTGATAAAAATTATTGCTCTGGGCTATAAAAGCTGTCTTTAGGATAATAAAAATATTAGCTATGGAAATGCAGGAAGCCATAGAATTTTCTCTGCACGGTAAACTATATTTTACTGAACCAAGGGTTTTGATATAGGATTTCTGATATTGAAGGAGAAATAAAGCAAATCATTAATCTGACTGTTCTCAGCTAAACTTAATTAAAAGTTTAACACTTCTTTTATCAATTTCTTATTTCTTTCACCCACCTCTTCAAGAAATGTTATTCTTGGGCTTAGAGTAAAATAAGAGAGTGTCATATAATGTTAAAGACTTTGCCATCACCAAAGATAATGGTTTGTTTGCCTAGGGGGAAAGCTGAATGAATTGTAAGTAATACAAAACATTCTTTCTAATTTCTTTTTTCTTTTCTCTTTGGCATTTTTCTAACTGTCTTCAGATGTACTTTTAGCCCTATGGGGCTGCAGTTCAGAACAGGAGCTCTTTTAACCCTGAGTTTTCCCTGGAAATGTCCTCTTTTGCAGAAACATCCTTTACATTTGATGTGTTCCTCAAGACTTTCAGTTTTATTACCAGCCTGGGAAAGATAAATAAATAAATAAATAACCAACCTTGTTTCTGGTGCTTGCAAAATTTCTGCTTCAACCAAGCCAAGAATATCAATATCCATCAGTCAGAGGGGAGATTTTTCAAAAAAATGGCTCTCAAATGTACTCTCATTTGCTCAAACTAAAATATACATTTCACATGAAATTTATAAATCAGGGTAATTGAAGAATATCATGAATAAAATAACAAAGGAAATCGAACAGGCATGTCATGAAATGCAAACATGTCTCCAGCTCAAATACTGCTGTTGTAATATTTCAGGACAATGTACACTTACTTATTTTCTACTGTGAGAAAATGAAGCTGCTCCCAATAAGAGTTTTTCTAATTTTAAACAGAATTCTTATTTTTCTTTCCCAGAATTTAAAGGCAGGAGTACAAAGAGTTAGCAAGTTACTGAACTTATACAAGCCCTCTTGCCAGAAACAGAGGAGTGCTAAAGGTTTCAATAACAGCATGTGAAATACCATTGAAATTAGTAGGCTGCTTTTCCACTTCTTGTGCTTTCTAAATCTTGTCCCTTTCTTTTTCTCATTACAAAATAAAACCCTCTAAATCCAGTGATACAGTTCTGCAGCATTTCAGGCCCCATACATGCTTCTTTATAAGGTTCTAGAGGAAAGCGATTTGGGGGAAAACAGTGCAAAAAGCAAATAGGTCTCAAATCATAGATGTCCCAGAAGCTGCAACCAGAAAAACATGCTCAGAAAACAAGTGGCATGTAAAAAATTGCCTTTGCTTATGGTGGGACCTTCTACATCTGCTGGAAAAAGAGTCAATGCCATGATTCTGTAATCCCAAATTTGTGAGACACGCATGAGCCCGTGGAAGATGTTGGATTCTGTTTCTGGCCAGTGAATACATGTTTTCTTTGGTTTTGGGGAAACGTAAGCAAGGTAATAGAGGAATATATATGTGCTGTGTCCAAGCAGAGAGGAGATCAAGTGGATCAAAACATAATTTAACTACAGCTTTTCTGTCTTTTCCTCTGTCAACCAGTAGAGCGCAAGCTCCTGTTTAGCTCTGAAGAGTCACTCAAGCTTTGTGTATTTGACCTGTTTTGGTTTGTTGGTTTTTGCGTTTTTTTTGTTTTGTTTTGTTTTGTTTTTTTAAAGAGCATATTATTTAACAAGAGTGAGAGATTTAGGAAGTCAGGGATTGAATTCTTGTTTTCCTCAGTTTCCCTGAAGGAAATTGAGGAAATATTGGTACTGCCTCAACAACCCAATTAAGACCCCGCAGTGGGTTGATGAAGTCCTTAACATATGCAGCCCTTTTAATATACTGTGCATCCACCCATATACAGTGAGGGATGGAGGAAATGGGAGCAAAATGTAAGCCATAGTAACACCTACTAGAGCTCTCGCTTCTAGGAACAGCTAAAAATGGAGGAGTCTGGGAAACAGCAATCGTGATGAAAAGGCTTTGAGTGAAAACTTCTAACATACTGTAAAATTTTAATGCAAGTATAAGCAGAAAATAACATTTTTCTCACTCACCAAAGTAACACCTCTCTTTGTCAATGGAATAGTTGATAAATCAGTTAAAATAAAATGTAAATTGAGTTTTCCATCTGGCCACTGTGACACCCAATAATTCAAGCCAAATAATGTGTTGCCTTTAAGGAAATCATTCTACTAAACAAAACTGTACACCCTACTGTTTTTCTTTTCCTCATAGCTCAGTTTAAAACCCAAGATAATGACTAGCCTTATAGAACAAAGCTGAAGGCAAGTACGTTCTTAAGCAAACTCTTTCCACTTGTGTTTTAGACTGTCTGTGAAAGTCATATGGTTATATTCTTCTCAGTTTAGCCAATGGTAAAGAAATTAAATCAAGTAAATTTATATATTTCTTTTTAGATAAAGCCATGATTCTTTCATTTAATAATCACCACTGTTATTCAATTATAAAATTATTCCTGAGCTAAATGGACTTATGCAAACTTAACATCATCTTGCACTACCTTTTTTCCTGTTTGGTTTTTTTTTTTTATTATTTGGTAAACATCTAGTTTCTTTAAATTTGGGAAATTCCATATGACCTTTCCTGTATATTTGTCACTCTTACCTCAGCAGTCAGTGAAATTTTCTTCAGCCACACTTTGATGGACAAGGCAATCCACTTTGTTGTCTAACCCTTATATCAAAGTGACAGAAGATTCAGCAGTTTAACACCTGGAGAAATTTTCATTACTTCTACAAGATTTAGATAACACTTCCATTAACAATGCTTAGATCAATGTTTCAAAACTTATAATTTTAAAACTTCCTATTGGGCTCCTACTTATGTATTGTTAAAGACAAATATTTCAGGTGAATAGATGTAATGTGAACAAGAGCTCACCTTTTACAGAAGGCATTTTCTATGTCTAAACAAGACATTTGTTAATGATGTAGCAATAACAATTTCCACATTGTCCATTATACAGAAGATATTTGCTTTATACTCAGATGAAGTGATTTTATTTCTGAGCACAAAACTCTGCCCGCAGAAAAACAAACCTACACAGGTAAAATATTCCCTTCATGCTAAAAATGCAGAAATTCTCTTTGCAGTTTCACTTAATAAAAGTGATTGGTAAAATACTTTGTCATTTCTTAAAAGGCATGGCAAAAAAAAAAATTAAATTTGAAATGTAATGTGGCATAGCTCACTGAGGAGGGAATGCCAAGAAAAGTAAACTAAGATGAAATATCTGAGTCTCTCCTACTGGACTTCAAGCTTTCTTTGAAGTGTGGGGATTGTTGTAGGGAAAAGAGAGGGATTGGAGGATATGAATCAGGAGCGTAACACTCCCAAAACAGACAAAAGAGTTAAAACACAACTCGGCCTTGTACATACTTACTTACTACTCTTCTTAATATTTTTTGTAGCAATCCTCTACAAAGATCATGTGTACACCAATACCACTAGGGAAGAGTACACCAATACACACTCTTTCATTGGATTATATGTCTTGATTACAATAAATAAATTACAGAACAGGTGTTACTGTAAGTCTGACTTTTAAGGAAGAACGTGTGAGGGTGGGGAAATGAGAAGGGAGGGAAACAACAAAGTACTGGTCACCTAGTTATTCCCCCTTCAAAAATAATGGGTTTACTGTAATGTGCTACATTATTTTCTGTCTTCAAATGTCTGACTTTTTTTCATTATGTGTGGGTTTAATGATTCCTCATATACTCAATACGTGTTTAGCTGACCTGACTGCAGAGAACTGATAAATGCATTACCCTCAGACTAATAAAGTCCACCTTGCTTTATTTTTTTGTTTTTTAATTAGAAAACAGAATATATTGTTGCAGAACAAATCCGATGCTAGACATCTCAGTGGTTTAAAAAATTTTGTTCCAGGCCATCATGCCTAATACTACAATCCTTTATTTATTACTTGTTTATGAAATTAGCTGGAGGCAACATTACGGTTGCTAAACTTACAGTGCGGGTAGAGGAGGAAAGGTTAACTGACAGTTACGCCAGCCTGCTCCAGTCAAAGTGCAGTTGTGGACACCATCTGACTACTGTTACAAGTACTAAGTAACTAGGTTGCTTCTGCTCAGTTTCCAGGAGACAAGAACTGGAATCACAAATCCAAAACTCACAGCTTGTATTGACTGCCAGTACTGATAGCAGTATCACCAGACAGATGAAAACTGCCTGTGTAGGATATGAAAGCAACACTAACATCTCCTACTATCCACAGAAACAGCTTGTTGACAAGAAATATTGCACTCCTCTTCCTTGGTCCACCCTTGATTGACACAGGGATGAGGACAACATTCAAACGTGACTGTTTTGCACCATATAGGTTTCACGCCTTCAAGTGCAAACTGAATATAAGTAAACCATGAATCTCAGTAATATCTTCCAAACATGGAACTCCCCTAGTAAGCCACGGTAATGAGATTTTCCTAAAAGTGAGCATGATGCAAGACACTAAAAAGCCCTTGATTTCCAAACTTCCTGTACTCGAAAACCAACTAGCACACAGCAGCTTTGGAGACCAAAAATCTCAATCGCTAGTGTGTAGCAATAAAACAAGAGGGCTCAGAATAAAATCTGTACAACATATTATTGCAGGGTGGGTCCCTCCATCCTCCCTCCTCCCTCCTTCCTTCTCCCTCCTTTCTTCTCCCTCTGGGTCCTTCCCTTCACTCTTCCTCTTGGTTCAGCAAGTCTTAGTATTATGAGAATGTTTGTATATTTCCTGTGGGCTTTTCTCCTACTCCAGAAGATGACCAGTTTCTCCTGGGAAAAATCCATCTTTTCAGCTTTGAGGGTCACCTACACATCTTCCCCCTCCTCTTTCTTGAAGTCTTTCAGTTTATTTGTGTACAGTGTCCAGCTTGCTGTCTTTCACATTCTCTTTAGAGGGCAGAATAAAGTTCGCAGAAATCAGATTTCTGCTTGAACATGTTCACTTGGTTTTGGGAAGGGACTTACTTTTGGAGAGTTCTACCTGGCCCAGACTACAGCCTACAAAATGAGGCAAAAAGGCAACCCTTTCACAGCTCTGTCCTCTACCAGGATACACAGTACCCACATACCATGCTGCATACTGGTGTTGTGATATCAGTTTTATTTACCATTTAATCCTTGCAATTGAAATATATGCTCCTTTCTTGTACCATTTTCCTCTCTAGCGAAGAACAACCCTCTTCCGTCACGCAGAAACATGAGCAGTATTTTGCTTTCAAACCTGAGAAGAAAGACTGGACTCAATTCATTTAACTACTTCAGAGTGGTGTGCATTGCCCTTTGAGCAGGTTGCAATAGGAGTACATCGTGAGCTGTAGCTACATGAGCAATTGAGAGAGTTTCAGGGTTGGTACATGCTCTTACAGCGAAATGGCAGATTATTCTCTTCAGCTACCATCTGTGTGACTTCCCCACTGGCAAATTTAGTAAAATAAATATGTAGCATCTCTCGAATATTAGGCCTTCTCTTTGGGGAGAAAAAAGCCTGCCTACAAAAAGTGACTCTGGAGTAGAATGTAAGAAACAACACCACCTTTCATTTTGTTTAGTAACTTAATGGCATACAGCTAAACAGCTTATGCAGTTGTCAAAGGATCTAATATCGCCTTAGAATCCCTTGAGTATTTTTTAAGGAACACCAAGTAAAATAATGCTACTGCAAAGCCTCAAGCGTACTATATCATGAGTCCGACACCACTTTAATAATGTATTACACAAACATGGCTTTGGTCTGGTAGGATCAATGGGGGGAGGTGGTTTATTAAGTGAAAACAACAAGATATAGAGGAAAATCAGAGTGAAAAACTATTGTGAAATGCAAGTTTTCTAAATTAGGAGATATTCAAACTAAAATTTCCCCTGAATTTCTCAGTCTAAATCAATTTGTCTAAAAGTCTGTGCTTTATATAGTGCTTTTGGCTTCAATCTCTAAAAAAAATAAAAATAAAAATTAAAAAAATGTGGTTCATTTCTTTAAGAAAAACATTAATAAAATATAAATTAATGAAATGGGGTAGAGGTTGGATTCCGTACATTCAGTTATCCTTGAAAAATCTTTATTTTCCTTCGGGTACTATGTGTATGTTAACAGTGGTTTTAAAGAATCAGTTTTAAAAAGTTATGTTAAGGCCATATATACCTTGTGACTAAAGGACATATCATTTACCTCCTCATTATGGTGTGCCTAAGTGCCAACCAGACGCTCTATAACTTATTAATACCTTTTCAGCTTCCCAACTGAAGGCTTAAAATCTTTGCTGCCAAAGTTTATATGGCTTCCCTTCCTCTCCAAACAAGATGCAGTATAAGAATACTACACCAGCTGTCTTCTGGAAATGCTTAATCATTTCCTTATCAAGAACCCAGTCTTTTGGGTTGCCTTTGTGAAAGACCTTACTTATGAGCAATTGTGATATAAAAACTGTTTTTAAACTGTGTGGAGCTGACCCAGGTTCCATCATCGTTGTGACAGAACTGTATTGAAGTCAGTGCTGTGTCACTTCCACCTGCTGCAGATTCACTCTGAAGTTGACAAGTTCTGTATCTACAGGCTGAATTTATACACTGTGTATGTCAGATACAGTGCACTTCAGCTTCTTCCACAAACAAAGCCGTAGGAAAGAGCAACGGTGATGCTTATTTAAAAAGAAACTGCGAGCGAGCAAGAAAAAGAGAAAGAAACAGGGAAGTATGAGATTCAAATATACTTTCTATCATTGTAAATTAATAGGACATATATGCATTGCACTTATCTATCACTAGTCAAATGTACAAGTTGGATATGGTAAAACAGGGAGAAAGGGGATTCTTTTCAAATTTGGGTCTGATACGCTCTCTCAAACCTACAAACTCTGAAGATTTTGCAAATGCAAGACAGGTGTCTCCTTGGTCCAATAATGCCATTCCATAAAAACACTACAAAATATTATCTGACACTTCATTAGTTTGCTTCACTAGCTTTCCTGGAAATCACTTAGCAACAGAACTCCCCAAACACACGCATGCATGTCATTAAATAAAGAGAAATGGCTTTCAGCTCTAAGAAGGTCATCAAAATCATAATTAAAGTAAAATGCATTACTATGTTGAGCTCATTTGTAATTAAAAAACAGATTTATGAAAGATGTAGCTATTCATCTCAAACATTTATTTTATAACTCTCTTCCCATTTTCAATGGTCTCAAAGAAGATTTGGAAACAAAGAAACATTAAAGAGTAAACTAAGTAAGTATGAGGAAAACAGCAACATGGAGATATATGGAAATTAGCATTGTTTAATTCAAAGACATAACAACAAAACCATATGCTGGCATCAAACAGACACTGCAAATTAATAACCAACATTTATGATTCCACATTTGAGAGAGGTCAGTCTCAAAAGGAGCTTTCATTACTTAGCTTAGTTTACTCAGCACTCAAAAATTTAGGTGAATAAGAAAACAGTTCTATTTAGAAACAAGCTCTATATTAATAAATATAAAATGGATTATGGATTTGGGAAGTTGTCTTGTTTTTACTACCTCCACTTTCCCAATTCTGCCTCTGAACACATTAGCTAATTTGGGCAATTTCAAGTCTCCAATCTAACAAGAAAGAAGAGAATCTTGTTTTCTTTCACCATGTTTCAATATTTCCAATTTTACACTCCAACCACTGAAAGAAGTCCCTTTTCTTAACAATGTTAACTATACTGAATGTAAAAAACAAAAAAAAGAAGTTGAAATTTTTCCTCCGAACTCTCTCTAGTCTAATGATTTTGAAGATACATTCAGGAAACACAAGTACAACTTTGTTTCCTTTCCATTTCACCTGATGAGATGCATAAGCTGAGCCATATTCCATCAAAAGAAAGTCGGTGGTGTGTTTCTGTTCACTTTGGTGACAGTTGTAAAGCAGTAAACATGGTTATCCACCATCCCTAGTAGAAGGCCACAGGCTTTGCATTGACTGGCCAGTGCAAGGTCTCAGGTCTCATCCGGGCCAGTACAGCCTGAACTGGATTTAGCTTGTTGCAACAAGTGCCTTGTAAATTCACTCCAATTCATTACCTTAACCTCTCTGAGTACGCTGTGTAGCAATATTCCCACAGGCCTAGGGAGTCAGTACATGACAAATAGCTCTTTCTGTCACGAACAGTTGGGAATCCATGGAAAGGAAGCTGTCTGTTGTGAAAAAGCTTGTAGAAACAAATCTGAGACTGAAAGGAAAGAAACCCCACCCATAAACATTGTACTCCTTCATGCAAAGTCCTCAGGTTGCTGATGACTTATTATCATTACCACCACTGTGGCAGTTGAGAAAGGTTCAGTTCTTGACCTCAGGATTCAGAAGGACATTGGAAAGGTGAGCATCACAACAGAGAAAAGGGTGGGATAAAAATTTTTCATGTAGCAGTTTTAACTGTATTACTAATTACATTTTTCTGTGTTATTTTGGACTATTAGACTGTGAAAACGTTATTGTAACTAAAAATAAATTCTTAGCTCCATATTTTACGTATTCCTATTTACCCAGAACAAGATTTTGATTTGGATCATTATTATCTCTTGAATTTCTAGACGATATCAATTTAATTTTATGTAAAACATCATGTAAACTTGCAACTCAGTTCAATGCAAAAGTCCTTAGAAGCCTTCAGGCATTTTTCCAAAGAAAACCCTCTTACCCTATTGCAATTATTTCATTGTATGTTGCCCAAATCTCTATATTTTTTTCTCTGTCAGAGATCTTTCGAGCTGTAGGCACTGCTGTACCTGATAAGGATTTGTTCATGCAATAGCTATACGTGGTCTAGTTCAGGAAAGCCAGAGAGGTGAGTATTTGCTGTCTCTTTGGATTATATATTTAAAGTCACTGTAACCCTTGTCTCAACTTCTAAATCACACTAAGGCTCCAGTTAACCGGTTTGCTAAGGCAACATGACTAAACTGGTCTGGTAGAATTTCCTCTCTGGTGATGTATTGGCATTTTAAATAAAATATTCTGGAAGTGTGATCTTCATTTTTCTTAGAAAACTCCTTGCTAAATACAAACTCCTAGTTTTGTTTCATTTGTATCAGCTGCTTGACAGTAGGTGTGACTTAGCAATTGGAAACTCTTGATCGCTAATGATTGCTGTGATGTATCTCTGCAGCTTTTCTGAGATCCTCAGCACTATAGAGAACATTAAGAATAGCCAAGCTGTTTATATCTAAGGAATTGCTCTGCAACAGTAGGATTTGTACAGTACAAGCGTTTTTTTGCTGAAGCAAGAAAGAATTGAATTAATGCAGAAGCCACATTAACTTAGATTTAACACATGTTTTGCATTTAGAACCGGCCAGCTAATGCTGTAGTAAGATCAATAGGATTGGGCTGCTTTGAATTTTTGCAACTTCTATGATGTAGTCCAAGCTGTTTATTACCTGCACTACAGTCTCTAGATTGTAGAAGCAATTTAATGTCTCTCTTGGATACTTCTTCAGCTTCTTTGTGTGTTTGAAAGCATTATATTAGATGTAGGACCATTAATCTGTAGTTTTAGTTTCAGAGAAAAGTGTTGGACACTTTCTATTAGAATTATTTGAAGTAGATCCAAACTAGAGAACTCAAATACTTCTGTGAATCTACAATACTTGGTTTTGTTAGGAGAGAATCTTTGTGCTACCTGGTAACTGATGACATATTGGAGGTCAACCCCAGTAATTTGGTGATACCTCCTGCACCTAATAAGTCTAAAATTTGTGAATGACAGTCTTAAAAAAATATATAGTTTGGTGGAGTAATGACTGTAGCTGAATTGAGAAAATGACCTCCACTTTACTTCCTCAAAGGAAGTCTAGTGTGCACCACTTCAAGATGCAGCATAAAACATAAGACTTGGAAGTATATTTCTGTTGCCATTGTTACCTGGGATGGTGTAACAGGGAGAGAGAAGAAAGCACTTGTGTGTTCAAGGATGGCCTAAAAATGGGTACATTAAATGTTAAGATACGGTGTCTGAGCCTTCAGCAGATCTGCATGAACATCTTTGCACCCAGTGATCTGCTTCTGGAATGGACTTTCTGTGGCAGTCCCAATCAGGAGGTAATAATGCATGACACCTGCATCTGCCATGACACTGGTAGAATTTCAACCTCTAGGGAATGCAGCAAAAAAATGCACAAAATAGCTTTGTATGAGACCAGATTGCATATGTAGGGTTTTATTAGCTCCATTCCAAGCTAAGAAAAGATGGGTTTCCTTAGCCTGGAAGCAGAACAGCCATGCTTGTAATGATCTGGGCTAACAACTCAAGCTGTGCATGGCATCTACTCCAGAATACTTTGTATTAATGACACAATTAATCAGCAACCCAAGTAAACTACACCAAAATTAAGGAATTATGGTAATACTAATTTAATCACATTATGATTACATTGTTATGTTATTATGAATTATTATTTGCATTAATAATACATACAGAATAATTTAATTATGACAGTTTTAATTGTTCCTTTTCTTCAGAAATAGTGAATTTGGGAAAAGATCGTGTCCAAATTAAATGACTGAAAAAGCAGAAGTACTTCTGTACCAGCTGACCATGTTTTAAAAAACAATAATATTTCTATTATGTATTCTATGATTTTCTAAAAAGAATAGTTCTATTATTTAGAGTTTTCTACTATTTCTGTTATTACTATCATCTCTCTAACATCACCCTGTAGACTTTTGTTTCATTCTAGGTGAAACCTGCACTTTATGCATAAACATTATAATTCAAAAAATACATAGTGTGATACATGTTACTGTTTTCACAAACAGCTTCTGAAATTTTGTTTCCATTATGTGGAGGACAAGAAGGGAAAACAATCAAACATTTACTTAAAGAAAAGCTTTACATCCCAGTTTCTGTAGAAAAATGTGAACTACAAGCTTGTATTCTTAACTGCAGAGTAAAAGTATTAAAGTTCAAGTATATTGTGCAACTTCTATTGCATTGCATTAAGTACACAATGTTCTGTGTACCAAAAATAAAAGGATTCATTTTTAGAGCCTATTAAAATTGCAGTTCTAGTCTATAAAGGAACTTGTAAAAATAGCATCACAGGAATAAATTTTAAATGCGTCTAGTAAATCTGAGCTGGAAATCAAAGTTTAAAACAAAGTGAAAGAGAAAAAAACGTTGAATTAACAGGTATATTTGTCTTCCAAAATGAATTTACATTCTTAGTGAAGTATCAAATGTTATTTAGGTTTTTCATTTATATTTTCAAGGGCTATTATCCACTCTTTCAACTGACAATCATCACCTGTCATTCTTCAAATTATCTCTTTGCTTCCAAGGAAACTTGAATCTTCAGACCAGTCACACGAATGCATAGTGCCTGGCACAACGTGTACTTATCTTGGGACTATCGTCATCAGTTGCTTCTACCTCAGATTATCCACCTTGTTACTAATTCCCCAATCTCCATTTTTAGCCATGATAGGATACATGTCAAGAGGACATAAATGATAGCATGACTTGGTAAAATCATTAAAGAACAAATTAAATGTTCTGTATACATCTAGGTATTTCTATGTTGTTCCTTAAAGTCAGTCAAATTAGTTCTTTGTATCTCATGAAACCTTTATTGTTTAACATACACGTTAACTTCCATTTGGTCCTGACTTTGGCTTTGCTTAATCTCAGTTATGCCTTCTCTAAGATGTTGAAAGGCTTCAAGTTTTAAACAAATGTCAGATTTCTAAGAAGCTTTTTATATATGAATCTAGTATAAGTCATTTTGATGTTGTATGCATGTGCTTTTTGTTAGGACTGGGAGACTGATGTTTTAGCACTTGCAGCATGTCTTGATCAAGTTTCTGTAAAATAGATAAACACAAGAAGTTCACCAAATTAAGGGTGTGCTTTGAGTGGAAATAAGTAATGGAGGGTCTGTAATTGCAAACAGATTTTCATTCTTGCTAGCTCGAACCTTAGCAGAAGCATCTCTAAGGAGAATTTTTAATTTCTTTGGGGAAAAAAAGAACTCACCTGAAAAACAAGTGTTAAGTGTTTCCGCTTGCAAATATTGCCCTCAAGTGCTTATACTGCATCCTGGTCACAATTCCCAAGAAAGTATTCTCCTAAATACATTAATCTTCTCTGAATCAGCTTGATATCCAATTACATGTCCCTTAGTTCTCATGACTGGGAATGATAAACTGTTGTATTCTGGATATCGTACACTGAAGGAAAATGGCCTTGCAAAGCAGGCAAATGACACCTAAAAATCAACTTCCAGAGGTGCTGGGGTGACATTTCTCTATAGTTTTGTGTTGTTTCTTCTTCTTTTTTTTTTTAATCCCCTCCAAGCCTTCTAGATCAAAGTGTTTGGGATGACAACAAACTAACATCAGTGACTTTTAACTAAAGACTGTTCACAAGTATGAAAATAACTGTTCAGTTGGTGCCCCAGTTTTCTGTGGGGAGTGTATCTGACAAACCCTGTTTGAATGCATCAAATTGTTCAAAGGGCCACATGGGCCATGGGCAACTAATCTACAATGGCAGCAGTAACTACAAACTATTAGATTTCACACAGAAAAAAAATAGAAGAAGAAGCAAAGTTAAAGGCAGGAGCAGGAAGGGGGGCTGCTCTCCAAAAGCAGGTGTCCCTGAGGACAACCTCAGGGCTGGCCATGCCCCCACCGGTGAGATAGCACCCCACCAGGTCTGAATGCAACAGTCAGAGCCAGGTGCTGCTGTCAGGGTCTAATGACAGACCCCAGCATAGCAAGAAGTGAACCAGGTCCAGGGACCAACCAGGGGCTCCAGTCAGCAGCAGAAGATGGAGGCCAGAGGCAGGCTGAAGGCAAGGCTATGATGTGGGGGAAAAAGCCAGAGGCAGGGTAGGCACCAGCCTATCTGCACTAGTCCTCAGACCAGCTTTGGATACCCTAGTCTGACCTTAAATGAGACCCCCCAGGGCTGTGGACAGGGGTTGGGGGGACACCAGGAGGGTCTGGTCAGGGGCAGTCAGGCCTGCTAGTGCCCTCAAGGCCCTGACGGGACGGTTGCTAAAGCCAAATTACCATGACTACGTGGTTTAAGAAAGAAAAGCCTAGTCGAACAGGGTGGTAAGCTGCACCTTACACATTACAGAATTTGACAGAAATATAAATTCATCATTTCTTCTTGGATTTAGGTGAAATTAAAGGTAGGCACGGTGATGGAAGACTGGAAAGGTTGAGAGAGCTGGAGCTGTTCAACCTGGAGAAGAGAAGGCTCAGAGGGGATCTTACCAATGTATATAAATACCTGAAGGGAGGGTGGAAAGAGGACAGACCCAGGCTCTTTTTCAGTGGTGTGCAGTGACCAGCAAAAATTATCTAGCATCTTGTATAAATAATAGCTCACAAACCATCCCAAATGTTCCTGGTAATACATTTCTGGATGCCCTAGTGCAGATAGGCTTTTTACTTACTATTAGGTTAAGCTGAGTGCTGCCACATGATCACATGAGACAAATGAAGGGATGGTTGAATTAAAGCCTTCTTGTTTCTTTCAGCCTTTTTATTATCATAACATGAAAAACAAGTACTATTAGCTTATCAAGAATGTTACCAGAAAAGTGTACTTTTATACACACACATGTATATGGTGATGTAAGACAGAAATAATTTTGGGAAAGGCAGCTCATAGAAGCAAACTGTTATAACATTTGATAACATCTCATGAAATTTTCTGTGGCAGATTAAGTCAAATGGCTGCAGATAGAAACACTATCCGAACTGAAAACTGCTTGAAACAGTGGTGATAAATTAACAGTTGACTGAGGAGGGCAGGAGGCTTGCAAGCTGACAAAGAACCTGGATAAACAAGCTGGATATCAGGGCAAGGTTCCTGACTATGGACTTGATTTCGGGTATGATGTTACTAAAATCCAATATATTAAATGCAAATATAAAGTAAGAGAAAAACCAAACAGTAACCTGGGTTTGTAGGGAGAGGAACTGGATGATCTGAAAGGTATCACTCAACTTCCAGTGCTGTTATCATTGCATTTTCATTTGAATTATGGACTAAACTCACATTTTATATAGACTTAGAATTAAGGTACTAAGCAAAATTTAAGAAATGCAACTGCTAAATGGACAGGCTGAAGCAAACAGAAAGACAAGGACAGCCAAGTTTTACGCACAGGGTATGTCAAGGAATGTAGCGAGGCGGCTAGGGGCAGAGTGTGTGGTTACCACCTGGCCTACTTTGCCAGCTGAGGATAAGACAGTCTTCACTGTCATTTGCCTGCATAAACAAATACAACTTTGCTGACAAATCAACAGCTTCTCCCGTCTCCACAGAATGTGCTTCTCAGTGTCATTCATACACTGCTGCATTGAAATAGATCACACATAAAATGTCAGTGCTGTGGATATGTTTTTTAAAATTGTCCTTTATGTCTGATGACAGGAATACAAGTTTCAGGTTATTCTTTAGCTTTGGCGCTTTCTCTCCAGGCCACTGACTTTTGGGATAGTACCTTAGAAACACCTCACATCACTTTGAATTTCTGTATGACTGCTACTAGCTCATTCTCTTTCTTGACCAAACCCCCCTTTCTTATGTTCAACATGCATTAAACAAAATAAAAAATCAGGTGTCAGATTCAAGGAGTTGTTACAGCAGCACTTATATCCGAACTTCTTATGTGTGACACATACCAAGTGCAGAGAGAACAGACTTGCTGCATAGTAATTTTTAGATGGTTCTTTAAAAAAATCTTGATCGTGTGGCCCAAATTCGCTTATGATAAAATAGATGTCTAAGAATGCATTAGCAGAGTGTTAGGATATTACGTTTAAAATGTCACTGTCCTCAATCACTTTAAAAAAATGTTTAGGCATTTTAACCGACAGGCCTGATTAAAGATGGCAACAAAAGAGGTTTCTGTGTTTTTTGCTCAGAATGCTGACTTCTTCTGAGACTGCCAGCTGAAATGTTTTTTCAAAAAAGAGATGGGGCCGGCTGCACATCATTAGCTTGCTTTTGCTTTGCAGCAGGGTAGAATTCATTAGAACTGGGGTGGAGAAAGGAAGTTTTATGGATAACCTGAATGTGAAGTGGTTATTTGGCCTTTTACTTTTAAAGGCAAGTAAAAGCAAATTCTCTTTGAACAAGAGTAGAGCCCCAGTTGAACTGCAGTCTTTATTGCAAAGATTTCCATAGTCTAAAATAGACTCTACCATCCCTGATCCTTTGACATCTTTCACCGAGGTGGTCTAGAAACTAAAAAAGGACACCTAAGGTCTATCAGGGTTTGAATTTTAAATGAGAATAAAATAGCTATTACATCAGAATAAAAGAGCTATTACAAATATATATAGCCTTAAAACAGAGAAAAGAGGAAGTCAAGTTTGATGAGGAAAATGGAAATTATCTTGAACAGTTGCAATTTAAAATTTAACAAAACATAATAAAAATAGTTTGGAATACAAGTTGTTAAGGCACTAAATATATTAAGAAAAATTTTTCAAGAACATCAGAAGCGAAAGTCTGCCAAGACTGATAGCTGGTCAAAGTGTTAAAGGTGTTCCTGGAGAAAATAAGGCCATGTCAGGAAAAATAAATAATTATTTTTCTTCAGTATTCTCTGCATAAGTGATCAAGGAGAATCCCATAGTAGATCTTTTCCACATGGGATGCAAGTTGGAAAAGTTCTCAAATTGAAGAGCCATTGAAAAGTTTTCAGAAGAAAAAAAAAAAACACACTGTTTTTAGTAATAGATTGCCTAGATTAGCTGGTACTAATCTGGTGTTTCTAAAGGAATAGCTATAAGAAACAGCTAAAATGCTAATTGCGTTGTATAACCAATGGCATTACTGAGGGAGTGAGTTCCTGAGAGGAACTGGGGAAACTACAGGCCAACAAGGCTGGCTTCTATATCAGGTAATCTGTTGCAAACTGTAATAAGGAGAACTGTATATGTGAACAGAAAGCAGATAATAGAGAAGCAATGATGTGGCTTTGGAAGAAGTATGGACTTGCAGATCAATGAAAGTTCTTTGAATAAGCCTATAAAAACATATGAAAAAAGGTTATGGAGTTGAGAGAGTGGACTTGTATATTGCATTTGGATATTGACAGTTTACTATGAAATCCTTCCTCAAGGGTCTTGTAGACCTAAGCTGACATGGGAAGAAAGGAAAGATTTTATTGCTGACTAATAATACACTGACAGGTAGGAAACAAACAGTAGGAAAAATGGTAAGTTGCCATGATTCAGAGCATGTTGGCATCTTTCAGGGATATCTGTGTGCACAACAAAAGTGACAATTTTGTTGATTTTTTAAAAAAAAATATTCAGTTAATTTTAAATTACTACCATGAGTTTCAAGAGTACCTTATGATACTGAGTCATTTGCAATAAAATGTCAACTGAAATCCAGTGTTGATAAACATAAAGTTACACATATACAGAAAAACAGCACAAAGTAAACTCCTGTAAAGAATTAGCTGAACTAGATATTACTGCTAATAGGAGTAATTGTGAATGGTTCTGTTTGAATGATGGCTCTGTGTCCAGCAGTGGTCTGAGGCAAATGAAATCTCAATATTTTTTAGTGGATAAATGGAGATCTAAATAACAGCAAGAAAAAAAAATGTGTGGTATACGCAGCTTTAAATGCAACTTAAAATGTTGTTGTGCTTCTTCCTTCTGTCCCCTCCACAGCCTCTGCTCCAGCCCAAAGAAGAAAATGGCAGAAATGGTAAAAATAGAAGACAACAATGAGGCAAAGCTATGGACAGATAGCTGTTTAAAATTAGTACTAGGGTTCTTTGCCCTAGAAAATAGGGAGTGAAAAAGGGAAGTATATAACAGTGTTCATATTAAGTCATGCACAATATGGAGAAATTGAGTGGAAGATAATTCTTCCCTACTTAACATGCTGCAGAAACTAGGAGCATTAAATGAAATTCTTAGACAGAAGTTTCAAAACAAACACAAGATTAAGAAAATATCTCCAGTGGATATTGAGATTACAGAATTTATTGTCACAAGATGTTACAACTATCCAAAGGACAAGTAGATTCAAAAGGCAAGTAGACTCATTTATAGAAGAGTTTAACAAGGACTGTCAACAACACAGAAGTGGATGAAAGGTCTAGCACAGGAAATCCTTAAGCTGGAAATTTCTCATGGCTGGGATAATGTACCTACCTGTCCTTTATTGTAATACCTATTCCCTCAGCATCCACAGTGACCAGCATCAGAGATCAGATATAGACCTAAATGGATGCATACCATGATTGTTATTTCTTTTTGTCTTGACATAAATTGGTTGAGTCATAACACAGCTATTGATTGATAATAACAAAATTCTATTAGACTCATTTTCTAAGTAGAGATGCAGAACAGTGTTAATACTTACCAGTTTTAAACTTCACGCATTTCTAATTGCAGTCCTTCTTTCTTTCCATTGGTCATTGTTTAAATTCTTTCAAATAGTTGGAGTGGAATAAAGTGTCTATATAACCTATATAAATGAAGAGGACCTTGAAAAAATCACCTACACCTCTTATTGTTAGGCTACCAACCATGTCAAGTTTCCTGAATTCGTCATGTAACAAATGTGATTATGTGTACCATACAGTTTTATTATACTTTGGCTCTTGTTGGCAGTCTTTGTTCTAGCAATAGCAACCGAGGTCAGGACAGTGACAAACAGGACAGTGGAAATCTGCACATAAATGGACTAAGAGTTTGCAAGGATCCTTCAAGCATGAAATAGTGTTTGAGAGAGAAAAAGAAATATTTCCTGCAGGAATATGTCCTTTCATACTGAAGTAGGAGCTGTCACGTCACAAAATAAAGTCCATAAATATGGCTCTATTTGCATATTTTCAGTGTGGAAAATCAGTACCAGAAGAGAGTTCCCCATGTGATTTCTCCTTATGTGTTGCCAGTAGGCAGAGTGCTAATACTTTACTGCTGGGCTGCATCTGTACCATGAAATTGTCATGTTGTCAGCTAATGAATTACAGCCATTCAACTTTTAGCCTATGCTTTTTGTATTACAATACAATTGTACTTGAGTATAGGGAGTTTGTACGTCGATGGAAGTTAAGAGGAGCTAAGTAGTATATAGAGGTCATGTTAAGTCACTAAGTATATAAGAGAAGTGTACTAAGTACAAACTAAGAAGTACGTAGAAGTTATATTTCTCTATGGTATGAAGAAAGTGATTTAAGTTTTATAATTTAAATCAACATTATATCAAGGACAAGCCTTTAGTCAGCAGCAAAGGATTTGAGTTTGTAACATGAATATTGGCCACCATTTGACACAAACTTAGTAGGGATGGCTTCTGTGTTAATATATCCAAGTCAGGGAGCACTGAAGCCTGAGTATAACCATCATGAAGTATACAGAGGTGTAAAAGGGAAAAAAGAATGTCCTTTTTCCCCTTCTTTTAATACCAATGCCTACTTAAGGTTACTCAAGGACTCAGAAACATTAAGCAGCCTTTAGTCTGGTTAGTTATGGAAAAAAAAACCAAACACTGGAGACATCAATAATTCATGACAAAACTATGCAGTTTATGTAGTGCTAGGCATTGAATAAATCTCATAGCAATCCAATCAGTTCTATATTTGGGTAAGCATCCTAAACAATCCTTTCTCAGAAAGTTGCAACAGTCTTTGAGCTAGAGCGTTCGTCTGTACAAATAGGTGATACTCATCCTGAAAAAAAAAGAAAAAGGAAAAAAATTGAAGAGGTATAGAGATTGAGCTCTTAGAGCCTGTCATTGCAGATGAAGGCTGGTGCATATTGGTATGTTAGAAAGAGAAAGCTTTTCCTTGCTGAAACTACTCAGAGGCTAAAGAGAAAAAATTCAGTCTCCAAGNAAAAAAAAAAAAAAAGAAAGAACCTGTTCTTCCAACAGAGGCAGTAGCCCACATTCAAAAGAGACAGAGTAAAATCTCAGTTCTGTGGAAGCCAAAGTTGAAGATCCCACTGGCTTCACTGGAGCAAGCATTTAATCCATGGAGTGCCTCAGAACATTCTTTTTTACTAGACATAGAGCTAACATGCACAGGGTCCTGGCACCATCCGAAGATGTGCACATATAATTTGCATTATCTTAAGCAAGAATAGTGTGGAGATCTGAGATGTCAGTGCAGGTCTGTATGTGTGGGATTAAAAAGAAAAGCTTAGGTTACAACCCTGAGCCTGAGAGTTTTTCTTTGATTTGCTTTGCCATTCATGCGCTGATCAAATCTCCCCCAGCTTCATGGGAAATTTCATGAGCTTCTATGCAGAAAAAATGCATTTTGCTATATTCAATATAACTCCCAGCTGCAACATAAAATTGGTGATATGCAGTCTGGAAAGAGCACTTAGTAAAGGCAACCATGGGCTCCTCTCTGTGGAGACTTCTCTCTCATGTCTTTCCCATACAAAAGAATTCTCAGTTAACGATTGGAGGAGTGATAATTATATAATTGTTATGTGATATAGCATGCGTTTATTTCGGCTAAATTATTTTTTAAATAAACTTAATAATTTACCGCCAGTACATAGTCATTTCTCTTAAACTTGTGTAAGTAATCAGGAGGCAATTTGAAAAGAGGTCTCTTTGATGATGCACATTGTTATGCACAATACTTGTCATTTTTGTTTGCAAATGATAAATTATTCAAACAGCTTCTCACTGCAGTCATGTGGTTCCTTAATGTGTCAGTGAGATAGGAGTTTAATTTTTTGTCTGGATCCCTAAAAGTAAGATGACACTAAGATGTTCAATACGTTCAATATGTCTTATTCATCCTTAGCCCTGAGAAGAGGAAAAAACCCCAAAAGGAAAATATACTAATAGATACACTTATGAAACAAATACACAGAAGAATTCTGGAACTATGATGTTTGTTTTTCAGGTAAGTTATAAGTCTGAGGGAATTGTCTTTTGTATATGACAGGCAATATAAAGCTTATAATGCAGTTTTAAGATGATCACAGCCAATGCTCATATGTATTCTCCCTTTTAGACAAAGAAGAAAATGACAAATGAGTTGCTCTGTAAAAGGTCCACTATCAGTTTTTTAAGCAGTCACAAACTGGTAGCTGATTGATTAAAGGTAGCTATTCAACTGTGTTGACCCCAAATGCTTCAGTAGAAAAATGATTCGCAGTTCAGATATTTGCATATGCGATGTTAGGATAATGAGTTCTTGCACATGAAATGAGTTACGATAAGGAAAGAGATACATGTTTGCAAATTGCAGGGACATGTTTATAACTGGAAGAGCTAAAACATTTGGAGAAGTTGCGTAGCATACATAGATATGACATATTTTTATGTGTACATGTATATGTGCAATTCTCTCTCTCTCTACATATATATATATATGTTTTAACATCTGAATCTCTGTTAACCAGTTTTTGAGAGCTCTTTCCTGAGGTGGCAGAGAAGGTTGTTTGAATGTTGTAACATCTTATTTATTTTTTAAAAAGAGGGAATATCTCATTATTTTTTTCAACAACTAGAGTACCTCCCAGCCTGAGTACCTCACCAGTCCCTTCTCACTTTTTCCTGGCACTTGGGAACTATATCAGTTCTCTAACCCTTTTTCTTGTGGCACATTAGCCTCTTCCTACCCATCTGATATGTATTGCCTGTGCAGAGAAAATCTTGATGCAACTGCCACAGGTAAATCATACACTATATAACAAAAGGACCTTTGGGTACTGGAGTTAATGCAGTTTCTTGAAATGAAGTAACCTAAACCAACAAGAGCATTTTTAGAATTGTGTAGCTGTTCTCTATCACAGAAAAACAGTTTGGAGAACATCTAGAACTGTTCTGCCAAAATAAAAATCTTTTTTTTTAACCTTATATGTTGGTACGTGTTACAATGAAATATTGCATTTGTTTTTAAGAAGTATTTAGAAATGCTTATGGTAAATTATCTAGGAATTCTAAGGTCTAACATCTTATGGTACACCAGGTGCAAGAACAATATGTTGAGTGTTTATGGACTATTAATGATGCAAAGTTTGAATTAGGTTTTGATAAGGAACTGGCTTTTTCCAATATTTTGCTAAACCTAGGGTTTAAGATATAGTCAATCATTTACAGTTTACACATCATCATTTTCAAAACATCTACTTTTAGAAAAGAGAGAAAATAAGAAAATAACATATGAGTATTGGGGAAAGATGGGTGGTAAGCAGTAAATAAAACAAAACAAAACAAAAAATACTTCCAGTTTGCTTTAGCTTAATTTTACTTTGCCTTGAGTTTAATTTTAATAAATAGAATATTAAAGCAAAAATGTTTTCCTGCTAGCTGACTGCATTTTTCCTTGCACATTTTTTCACTAGTTTCCTCTTCAGGGCATGTAACGTGGACTCAGTTGCCCAGATCCTTACAAACACTGCAAGCTGTAGTAAAATGATGTTTTGCATCAGGGTTGGAAAAAAAGAGTTGCAGGAAAGCCAAGAAAATGACATACTGTCTTGAAGTATAGCACATGGAATGAGATGAGCACTATGCACTGCGCACGAAATTTAGGTTTCTTTATGTGTTCCTCTACAAGTGGAAGAAGGATCACATTACCCATGAAGCAGCTACTGTGCAGCTCATATATCTGCCAAAATATAACTACTGAATGCAGAAAATTGAATATATAAATACACACTGGAAATACAGCCTTAAGCACAAAAACCCTCATCAGGCAATAAGTCTTATTTAACGTTCATGTCCTAGCTAGTTCAGATAGGGCCATATCAGGTCCTATCAGGCAAAATTCTCATTGCCTATAAGTCAACAAGAGTTTTACCAATTTATAAAGCCGAGGCTTTGTTCAATAGTGAATAATTTCCTTGGCAGGTCAGAAATGTATCTGCCTGCTGTTTAGGAGAAAATCTATAAAGCCACTTCATTACTTGTAAATATTTCTTTTTCTCCTGTATTATTCTTTTATGGAGTATATTCTCTGATAATTACTACATCTTCTTTTTTGCTATGCATGAAGCATAAAAGAACCTACCTTGAAAGCAGAACATGCAAACATAAAGAAACCTGTGTTTTGTCATCTAGTTGCATGAAGAAAAAGGAAAACTAAAACTGAAGGATTTCTTCAGTTCTCGAAAGATCAGCTCAGCATATCTATTACAATCTAAACTAGGAATGTCAGAGAGGTAAAACTTTAGACAGTGATTTATTCTTGCCCTTGACACATGAGGTACAATACTATATCGCAAAATACAAAAACTGACAAGGTTCTGAGGGTTGAACTGAACAACACTGTGTTTACAGTGAGCTGGACAGAACAGAATTTTTCCAAGCTCTAGATTTGATGGACAACCTTTTCAAAAATAGAATTGCATTTTGCTGACCGGTTTTGTGGGTGATTTTTTAATATGTTTTATATCTGACATTTCCTACTGATTTAGAACGCAAGCGCAATATATTTAGTGTACTGGTAGCTGCTGAGGAGTTTCTTCAGGTGTCTCCTTGTTTAAAATTCTTATCTGTTAAATTAAAACTTGAAACACATGTTGAAAGGGCCTGTTGCATCCCAGAT
Organism: Anarhynchus alexandrinus; assembly: GCA_008711295.1. Classification (NCBI taxonomy): domain Eukaryota; kingdom Metazoa; phylum Chordata; class Aves; order Charadriiformes; family Charadriidae; genus Anarhynchus; species Anarhynchus alexandrinus. The sequence goes on along the minus strand of VUYV01000077.1, from coordinate 99,590 downwards.
TATCCATATCTTTTGAGTTTGTACCCTCTTAATTATTTTTGTCCATATTTACTGAGGGCCTGTAAACAGGACCAAAACAAATGTACAGCCTGCTCTACATCCTAGTCTCCTCTCCCACTGTATTCAATGGCATTCCAGAAAAAGGTAACTTGATGAGTGTATAATCTTTCAAAATCCAAAATATGTAAAAGGTATTTAATCTAGATAACATATGCAATGGAACTGATAATTAAAGACAGCTTATGCATCCCTTATTTTAAGAACAAACAGGCACTTTGAAATTGAAGATGCATTATCAATCTGTCTTGTAGAAAGTTGGGATTCTGTGACTGTCCTTGTGCAATATTTATCACTTGTCCCACTGAAAATTCGGGTTGATTTCCTGATTGGCTGAAAAGCCAAGCAACTGTATCTCTGCTTAGGCTCAATGATTTATGGATGATATGCTAGCTCTTTTTCTGCCCACCAACCTAATCTCACGGCAGCTTACAAGCTGTAGTGCCACTAAGACAGTTGTTATTACTCTTTTTTTAAGCCCAGCAGTTGCACTTGCTCTTGATTCCTTATAACAGTCAATGGTGACAGTAACTATGATGTATACTTTCCCTTTGTACAGGAGACAGAATTCTGCAGCAGTGTTCATCTATCTGATTCCCTTGTAGGCTTTTCACCTACTGCTGTAATTTATTTTTCAGAAAAATACCTCTTGAAAGTAAACACAGATATCGAAATATTGTATTGTATGTGTGCGCTTGTGTGTATGCCCAGCTTTCTCTTTATACAACTTTGCTCTGTGCCTGAGGCTTTTTTTCTCTATATATAGCATATATCTGCTCTATTCCATCACACTCCATTCTATAGGGGAGCCTAATTCGGACACTTTTCTATGACACTCCATTATGACACTGGGTACTGAAAAATATTGCCAGATTATAAAGTAAAGTTTTAAAAAATCCTTTTTATTAAGGATATTGCATTATCTGATCACAAATCTTCTTGGATCTGCTATTCTGTTCTTTTCTGTTTGGACTGTTAGAATATATGAGTTAAAACATTTCTCATGTAAACTTTTCTAGCTCTGTCACTGCATTATTTTTATTGTGACACCATGATGAGTGGAAATTTTCAGGGTCCTACTTTTGACTCTGTTTTTTTATGAACTGGAAACTTTCATGTGAAACATTATCAGAGACTAGAAATTGAGAATAAAGTCAATCTAAGTAAGACAGGAATGATTCCCTGTATATTTCAATGTTCACATAATTCTCTGCCACCAGTCACAGCACATTTACAGAGAATTTGCCATATTAAGGTGTTGAACAGAAGTAAAAAGTGATCATCACACTTGGAAAGTATCCTTGGAACCGGAACATGGGCTGTTACCTCCATGTTGCCACATCTTGGAGAGTAGGAAGGAGTCGCTGATGGAAAGGCAGGAGATCCCTCCCCTTCTTCTCCCAGTCAATTTGTAGACCTTGGTAGGAGGACGACCAGTTGCCCAGTAGGGCAGGGTGGCACTGGAAAGCCTGTGTTTGTGTGTGAAATTCTGTCATCAATTTCTGTGCTATTGAGTAGCTACTATTTCTCTCTCATTCTGACTTTTAGCTTCCATTTTCTCATTAAGTTTTTGAAACTCATGGTGGTTTGCCTTGTCCAACAGACCAACTCCCAACCAGCTGCTCACACACTCCCTTTCCTCAGCAGAACAAAGGGAGAAAAAAAAAGGGGGGGGGGGGGGGGGAAAGGAGGGGATTCAAACAACACAGAAGCTCATGGATCAGGATAAAGACAGGGAGAGCACTTACCAGTTACTACTGTGAGCAAAAGTCGTGACTTAGGGAAAATTAACTTTATTATCAATTAAAGCAGATGCAGGGGGTGAGAAACAAAGACAAACATTAAAACAACATCTCTCCTCCTGCCTCTCCTAAGCTCAAGGGCACTCTAACTCCCTTATCCTTTCCCTGCATCCAGCAGTGCGGGGAGGATGGGGGTGGGAAACACCATGGTCAGTATATAGTGGTTGCTGCTCTCTTTGCTGCCCCTTCCCTCTCACACTTTTCTTCTGCTCCAGCATGGCCTCTCCACGGACCCCAGCTCCTTCAGAAAATATCCATCTTGTCTGGCATGGTTGTGTCTGTGGGCTGCAGTGTGGATATCTACTGTGGCAGCTGGAGCACCTTTTCCTCCTCCTTCTCTGACCTTCATGTTCATGCTGCTGTTTCTCACTGGTTTTCTCCCTTCTCCTCTGCCTGGGTGGCATTGTTTGCTCTTTCTTGAGTACATTTTCCCTGAGGCACCACCATCTTGGCTGAGGGGCTCAGCTGTGCCCTGCGGTGGGTCCGTTGGAGCCGTCTGGGACCAACTATGTATAGCTCGGGGCAGCCCCAGCCGTTCCACATGGAGGCTGTCCATGCAGCCCCCACTGTCAGCACCTGGGCACCTGCACCCAATACAAAGATTTTTACTCATCTGCTCTCCTGAAATACTTTTTTTAATCTGTTTTGGTGTGCAAGCACATTGCATAAATCAAAAAGTAGAAAGCCTAAATATAGATAAGTTAAATCCAACATTGGAAACACTGTTTTCCTTTGGCAAACAGGAATTCATGTCTGTACCGTGGGTGCCAGGCTGTAGAACCCAACCCCATCTCAGTCCCTGGTAGCATCCAACCCAGGTGGGCACCAGCTGCTTATCACCTTAGCTGTGGTTTTGTTACTTTGGGAAGAAAACTGAGAGAGCCGGGACACGCTTCAGTCAAGGCCCTCTGCCCAGGTGATGGGGGACAGAGGTTTCAGCGTGCACAAATACATGCTCCCTATCCTGTCTAGAGGCAGAATATGTTGCTTTTGCAAGCAGGCAGCAACCATGTAAGTCCTTTAGTCTTTCCAGTGCTGAGGGGGAATATGTCTTGACATTTCAGACTCTCGTTCCATTTCCCAAGGGGTTATTTTTAAACTCCTGATTCATGGCATTTTTGAACGTTTCACCTATTTATCTAGTACAGCTTATAGTTATTGCACCAATGGGACAATACATGAAGAGAATAAAATAGTGAGATAACATAGACAGGACAGTGGAAAAGAAGGCAGCTCATGACATGTAGTCTCACCCTGTTGAAAGCCTGGACAGGAACTCATTGCTTCTCAGCATTCTGGCTTGTATCAGGAATAGTGTGGCCAGCAGGAATAGGGAAATGATTGTTCACCCCACACTTGGCACTGGTGAGGCCCCATCTCAAATACTGTGTTCAGTTTTGGGTCCCTCACTACAAGAAAGACATTGAGATTCTGGAGTGTGTCCAAAGAAGGGCAACAAATCAGGTGAGGGGTCTAGAGCACAAGTCTGATAAGGAGTGGCTGAGGGAACCGGAGTTGTTTAGCCTGGAGAAAAGGAGGCTGAGGGGAGACCTTATCACTCTCTACAACTACCCAAAAGGAGATTGTAGCCAGGCGGGGGTCGGTCTTTTCTCCCAAGTTACAGGCTATAGGACAAGCAGAAATGGCCTCAAGTTACGCTAGGGGATGGTTAGGATGGATATTAGGAAAAATTTATTCACCAAAAGTGTTGTCAATCATTGGCTGCCCAAGGAAGTGGCGGAATTGCCATCCATGGAGGTATTTAAAAGACAGGTAGACGCGGTGCTTAGGGACATGGTTTAGTGGTGGTTTTTTCATTGTTACGTTGATGGTTGGACTCGATGATCTTGAAGGTCCCTTCCAACCTAGATGATTCTATGATTCTTTGATTCAGTGTCCGGAAAGTCTGTTCAGTAGACTCTCCTGTCCTCCAGAGAATATATGTCCTCTCCCTCTCTGCTATTCCCTTTGGTCTCCATGAGCCTGTCTCCAAGTAAGGAAGAAAACATTCTTATCCTTCCATCACAACAGTTTCCTCTGAAATGTGTCCTCTAGTTAATGTATTTTCTTGTACGCCTTCACTGCTAGCCGTACTAATAAGCTCATCCTGCCCAGAAATGATTCGTTCATAGGATGCAATCTGGCAAAAAACATCGGGACATGTCTATCATTTTAAAAGTGCCTTTACCTAGGTTACAAAAGGTATAGACTTTCAGCCTCCTAACAGCTTTCAATTTAGAAATTTATTTTTAGAGATGATGTGGACAATTTTGTGCTTTTTCACAACTGTATATAACAACAAATACACTTTTTCTCAATAACCTCTCTTTTAGAACATTGTTCCTTTCTTATTTTATATCACAGCATCCTGAATATTTTTGCTGTAAATATCTGTGAGACACAGTTGTGTTTCAGTCAGCCTCGCAGCTTTCTCATTTAGATCATGACAAAGTCTATTCGTTTCCAGTGGAACTGTCTCAAATACTCTCAGATTTCTTTGTAACCTTAGACTTCAAAACCCAACTTTCTCCTGTTTGCTTTGGGTATTTTTACCTCACTAACAATTCTAACTTTTCAAAGGAAGTGAATGTTTAGATTTTGCTCTCGTTTTTACCCACATTCTCAGCAGTTTTCTCATAGCATTGAGTTCTATACTACAGTAAGGGACTCACTGTCTTGTTTTGTATATAGCTCTACGCTAAGCTGTATTCTATTCTCATATGGAAACCTTTCCTTAGCTTTTCTGCAAAATATCACAGAAACGTTAATAAACTGGTTTTATGATGGAATTTTTCAAATCATCATTCTCTAAAAAAAATAATTTCAGAGTGTTTGTAAAGACAGCATGATTCTCAGAGAATGGCTTTTAAAGTCCATGAAATTCTTTAAATAGCTTAAAGACCTCCTACTGTTCTTGTTTTATTTGTGAACTGTAAGATACACTTCGTTCACTTCAACCAGCTTTTTTTTGTTGTTTTAGTCAGCAGACACATAGGGCATAAAAACTAATAGCGGCCTTTTCTGTCTGATATAGTTTACATGAAGACATTGCTTTAAATTGTCTACATATAGCTTATTATCATCTAAGCTTTTTAAGTGGTGTTGGAATTACATATAAAAACAGCAGGAATCACAAGCAGAAAAAAATATCTGTTTTGTATATTCGTGAAAATAAAAGCTTTTTCTCTTAGTGAAATTGCTTTAGAGGTATGTATATTTCATTGCAGCTATTCTAATTTCTTTCTTCTATCACTTCTTTTTTTTTTTTTAGTATAATCCTCCCCATGCAACACATTTGACTTTTAAATCTGCTTTTTGTCTGATTTTCTTCTTACCTTAATCTTACCTTAAACACATTACCATCTCTAGCTGGTGTAACCGGGCTGAGGAAATGGAGTTATATCTATGCCACCTGGGAATCTTCCCAGGTATTGTTTGATGTTGTTGTACAATTGTGAAAATGCAAGAATTTTCATCTTTTATCCTTTTTTCATAAGTACTTTCCCTTTCTGCAACATGCACTTAGCATGTTTTTTAATATTCTGCACACTATTCTTTAGTCTAAAACACGACAATATATCATATTCTTCATACTCTGCCTTTTAAAGTCCAATATTTTTGTACTTCTGTCTTTATGAATATTCTCTTGAGTGCCTAAAATTTGATGCTGTTGCTCTACGATCACAAGAATCAAATCTTCACCAACATTTATCTCATTTATCACATACATTTATTTTCTCAGGGATGCATCCAAAGACATGTCTGGCCTTCTTGATCGCTCAGCAGATTTAAAAGGAAATAGTTCCATTTTACCTCCAGAAATAACTTTGCATTGTCATTTCACATTTTTTATTCTAGTCTATGCCAGGGTAATTGAAGTCTTCGTGATTAATGACGTGCCTCTTTAAGAGAATCCGTTATGCATACAAACATTTCCTGACCTGTCTCTTTTTGCACTGGTTTGGATGTTTTTATCCTTTTCTTTATAACACAGTTTTTACCTTCCCTGTCATACACTTCCATTCAGACCAATCCTGATCTGGTAAGCCATTCTGTATGCGGAATATAACTTCTCTGATTTTAAAGATATATTGTCCTTTCCTGCATATGCTCTCCTGTTACTATGGTGTTTTCATAACTTATTTAGAGTCCTGAGCCAGATCTCAGTTAACCTACAGTAATTAAATTATTTTTGTCTAAACACATATGGTTGCCGCTCTGTAGTCTTCTTTCTTTATATAACCCCAAAGAATTCATGTAAACCAAAACCTTTCTTGATTCATTTTTCTGAAGAAAGCCTTCTTATCACTTTTCCTTCTTCTTTTCAACAGATTGCACTCTGTTACCTTCATTGTGACATTCTAGAATAACTTGTATTCCTTTCATTTTAACTGTAAGCCATGAAGCCGTTAGCCTGAGGATGTGCATGTATAGATTGGGATCATTGTAGCTGCAAAGGGCTCACTAGCTTGAACTTCTTACAGAGTGAGCGACTGCCAGATCATTCCTATGATCCTTGACTAGTGCGGATGCATTCAGTATCTAGTAGGGAATTCAAAAAATATAGGCTGTATAGAAAAACAAAACCAAACCCCACTGTTGTGGGAAAGGTGGGTGTTAAATCTTCTTTTTATAGAATAATCATGTAGAATCAATAGTGGCTTCACAATAATAGTAATTAGAAGCCTTAAAACAAAGTGTATCTTAAATAAAAGGCTTGGGAATTGCCTGTTATTCTTTTCTTCCCTAGCTGACAATTTTTTCCCTCTGTTCCTTTAGCCTTCTTCTGTTTCATATAAAAGGAAAAAAAAAGGTACATAATGCTTTTTGGTTTATCTCATTGTTTCATCAGCCACAGAATTTTTTTATAGTTCTTAGCAAAAGTCAGGAATAAAAGTGACATGTCTCATGCCAAAGATTAAAATGGTGTGACATCATGCAGACATTACAGGCATGGGAAGATGACAAGGAGGATAATAGGTGGAGGCAGAGGAATCAAGTTCAAAACTCATGTGTAGCCTCCTGGGGCTGTTATTTCTAATTGACTGAGATCTTTGAGTAATTACTTACTAACAAAATCTCAGTATTTCATCACTAAGCCCTGTCTTTAATTTGCAATTAACATGTAAGTACCATTTTCCTTTCTTTAGTAACTGTAGAAAATACTGATGAAAACATCATTGAAGTCTGTAGGATTTTCCCCACTCTGTCTGGATAACTCTTTACAACTATGAGCTTCCTCTACCTTATGCTTTAAATAAATTTGCATATTCTTTCCTTGAGGGCTTATATCCTCAGCCCTTAAGTAAATAAATAAATAAAACACCGTCATATTGCCCATGCCCTTTCAGAACATACTGTCTATTAAGATGAACCATTCCTATATCGCTGAATGGCCATATTCACCAGTCCATGAATTTGTAATTTAGTGTGTTTACTGCAGTCCTGGGATGTGTACCGCTTAAAATGTTCACCAGGGACTTTGTCATTTAGCTGTGTCATATTATTATACTGTGTAATGAAACATAACCATATAATGCATGTAAATAACAAAGTGTCAGCTCCCTGCCAAAATATAAAGGGAATATAAAATGTAACTTCTATCACAACCCCAGATAAAACAGCATAATAATCTTCTGGAGAAGTGAAAATGTTGGCTTGGTGAAATTCTTCCTCTTCTTTTTTAGTTAAATATAAACTAAAGGAGTAGGCTTTTCATTTTGTAATACTTCCCAACCTTTGTTTCCGACTAGGTTTCTAATTTGTGATTTTTTTTTTTCTTAATATGGCCCTTACATATCTGTAACAGCTGTAAAATACACACTTCTATACATATCCATCTTCCTCCTGTCCCCTTCTCTGCAGTTGTCCTCTTCCTGTCTTCCTTTGCTGCAATCTTGACAACAAATATTTGTAATTTTCTTTCTTTTCCACTAGCTTGCCCTTAGCACTTCGAACGAGCTAGGCTAAAGAAGAAAATCTGCCCCCAGATGTAAGCGTGCACACAGCTGCAATTCATTTCCAGGCTCAAAATTCTGAAGCTCAAGAAATCTTTCACATTCATTTATCCCCGCTTGTTTAGCTGAATTTCTTTCTCTCTCTCTCTCACACACAGATTCTCTCATACTGCACACGGAAGCTCTCTCCAGTGTTTGTAAATGAACAGATACTGAACTGTTTTAAAGCACCATTTCATACAGACACACACACGCACGCACACAAAGAAATTACAATAATTAATAGGAAAAATAAAAGTCTATCGTGTAATCAGTTGGGCAAACATATTTAAAAGCCAACATAGAAAACCAGAGCACACTGCAAATATGCTGAAAGGAAGCAGAGCGCAATGCAAACACACTTGAAATTACATTAGACACGTTCAAAAGAAGAGTATACACAATTTTTGAGATAGGGTAGAAAATGAAACACTCTGTAACAAGTAGCAGTTCCAGAAGAAATCAAACAAGGAAGAACAATGCTGATTAAAACTTGGAATGAGAAGAGACAGAAAAGATGGGCTAATTTCCTATTAGCAAGATTTCTGGGGAAAAAAAAACAAAGGAGCAGCAGTGTTCTTTTGAGTGAAAATAATACTTTTTTTCATCCATTTTTGTCTTTAGTTTCTTACTTAATTTTTCAAGTACATGAGAATGAATACCATATGATATGTTCTAACATTGGCTCAAATTTCAAAAGCCATTTTCTTCCATGTTGTTTATTCCTTTTGCGGTTGCCAAGAAGATCTGCATGGCTTCCGCTTAAGCTGAAAATCATTTTTTTAAGTTGTACATTCAAATACTCACACCACAGTTGTCATAAACTGTACATGCTATTTTCCACATCAGGGGATCCTCTTTCCACACTGCCCCAGTGTGAAAACCTGGAATGGGGCTATTAGTAAAGCAGAGCTTTGACTTCCCCTTCATGAGTAGGTTGTCCAGGCGGTAAGAAGAAAATAGTCTGAAGCCTGAAACCCAGCTGTAAAAATCCTACATTAATTTACTGGGTTTAGAAATGATGTGTGACATAATATCCTTGTGATCCAGGCAGCTGTTAACAATTTGAAATACACTTTCTGTTCTTTGGCCTCCCCAGTCATATGGGTTTTCACAAGAGAAACTAAAACAAAACCCAATCAAACTCAGACTGTGTATATGAAAAACTGCAACTAATAATACAGACCCAAATTCAAATCTCAGTTGTAAAATATTCATAGTCTTTCCCTTACAGTATAATTGTAACAGGAAAGGGGGGCAGGGGGAAGGGGAAAAAATCCACCTCTGAACAAAATCAAGCAGGTAATTTCAAGAGTCTTTCCACAAGCAATTTTTGATCCAAAGACACTAAATTCATTAGTTAAAAAACTTGTTGTCAATAATCTTCTCAGCTCTCATCATAATGACAGTATAGCCTTTATGTGTTGAATGAACTGTCTAATATGATGGACTGTCTCAAGAGCATTCTAAACAACTGATTAATCCTAGTCTGGATGCTTTTGTATCTGCCCATTTTCTTCTTCTCTGGCTTGAAGTTTTATCTGCTTGTAGTCAAACAAATTAAATCTGCCCAATAATATCATCTGTCCAATAACCTGTCCGATAAATCAAATCTTTCTATCCATAGACCATTTGGAGGAACTTGAGAAATAATTGCAGTTTGTTTAATGTAAAATATAGCTATTTTATTCAGATATTTTATATACTCAGATATTTATATTTTTTTTTGTCCAAAACATACTTCTAATCCCTAGAACCATGTAGCAAGAAGGCTGATTAAATTGGGGTCATAATCGATCATCTCACTGTTGTTTAGGCTCACAGCAAACAGTACACCTCCCAGCACTGTATTTCAGAGCACAGAAAATACCAGTTAATAGTAACCCTGATATTGCAAGAGACAGTTAACCAGTCGCTGTTCAATCTGGTGAAATCACATAAGTCAAATGGAGGTAAGAACACATATCATAAACACAGGCTATGTTTCATTTTCATATACTTATCACCTACTTTTGAGGACTTACATGGTCAAATTTTTCACTGCAAGCAATTTGAAAGTTGAACTTGGTCTTTTATTTGAATTGCCTTTGAACAATTATAACTTTAGTATCGCATTCAAACGTTGCATCAGAAGCTTTCAGGCATGATGGATTGCTCTCAGTTTTAGCTGTCTGTTGTGGTCATGGACTCCTGTTATTCCAGCACGCAGCACATCACCTGCACCATGCAGGTCTCGTTCCTCCTGTCTCTTCATAAGTAGCAGACCCTGAAGAAGGGGGAGGCTTTGATTCTGTCAGCAAAGAGGTCGAATGGACAGGGAGCCGCTGGGAGAGAACTGGCCAGAAGGATTACTGGATCTGGCACCCTCACCTCTTCCAAGCTGGACGAATAAATGCTGCACTTCTTATCCTTGATGACACCAGCATTTTCCAAGGGAGTAACATGAATTTCATCCTTGTAGCAGCAAGCACAAGTTCCTCTCGCTGCTGTCTGTCCTAAGTGCTCTGCTTGGGCTTAAGGACAAACAGTTTTCTGCACTTACTTCAGCAGCAACTTACTGTTGCAGTTCAGTGGACTGAAGAAATAAAGACCACAAACACAGCGCTATACTGCTAGACCAACCAGCAGATGCTCGGTGTGTCCTTGGTAAGTTTTAAAAATCACCAGGGGATCACAAAGGAGATACCCCTTGAGGATTCTAGGTGGAGCAGTTTCTATTGGGGACTCATCTATGATATGGCATCAACTTTATTTTCAGGTAACCACACAGTATGAATTAATAGACCCCCATCATTTTGGGGCTGCAAAGGTGCAGGAGTGGGGATCTCCACATATAAACAGGCTTTCTTTCAGAAGGAGTTTAAATGAGGGAGAAATAATTGGTTAACAATAATAACAGGCTGGAGTCTAAAAGCCGATGCTGTTTGGCAGGATAAAAGGAGTTGGATTCAGGGGGTGGTACTGGAGAAAGGAACACCCTTGTGGACTCTCTGTCCCAGTAGGAGAGCCTCTGGAGCACCTAAGGAGTAGGCAGGGTTAGGCCAAGCAGCAACAGGGCATGAAGTGACTTGCTGGCAAGTCCACTGCAGTGACAGACCACTGTGTCTGCAGGCAGTCGGGCATCCCACAGTGATCAGGATAGAAAACTGGCAGCCACTTCCCCGATTTTCAACAAAAGAATATGCTACCATCTTCCTGAGAAAATTATTTCACCTAATTTACTGTTCTGTGAGGACTACCACAGTCTGACAGAACAGGAGTCTCAATATTCTTTGACAAGCAGAAAGAAAACCAGTGAAGCACTTAGTCCATGCCTTTGTCTGCAGCAATTTTGATGGGTTTGGGTTTTTTTTCTCTTACATTTGGTTACCCACAGCTGATTTCATCTATTATGGAGCAAAGGCAATTTTAGTTGCATCACAATTACAGTTTCAAATTACTTCCTTTTATATCCCTAATATTCACTTTTTTCCATTCCCTTGAAGAGCATTTCTTCCATCAAACAAGCCCACAACTCCTATTAGATGAAAATTCTTGTCCGTATAAGTGGAAAAATAAATTCAAGCAATTTCAAAGGTTCTGTAATTGAGACTAAAAATTCTGTTTAATTGATCATTACAGTCACTCAATGAATATTCACTGAAAGTGAATAAAAAAATGGGTCATGGATTTATTTGGATTGATTACTACACATGTACATGCATATTGCATTAAAAATATTTACAGTGTATATCCAGATTTCAACATTTATGGGAACTGGTTTATTTACACCACAAAAAACATAATGCCCTTGCATGGAACACTTATTTCATCAATGGCTGAAATCTTAAACGTTGTGGCAAATAAAGGTTCAAAACTATGTTGTTAAAAAATATATCTCAAATTACAGAGCTGACAAATAGTAATCTAAAGCAAAGTCTGGTAACCTGCCACTTCACTTCAAACTGTCATTGTAATGAGTTTTGAAATATAATCAATAGTATTGACTTCGAGGTGATTTTCATAGATGTAAGGGCCAGTTAAATAAAAGCAAGAGGAAAAGTTCCTTTTTGATTTTCAGGTTGGTTTTATTATGAACTTGTTCATATTTTCAAGCTTCCATTTAATAACCAATTCCTAACACAGACCCTTATTTGCTAGTTGAAAGTGATAGGCCAGAAAAAAATATTAGATAATAATAAATTTTCTACCCTTCCACTGCACAAAACCTGGTATTAAAACTTCTCTCTGTCTCATAGTTGAAATAAAAGTCTGGAAAAGCGTTTTCAGTACTCAAAGAAATATAGGTTGAATTAGGTTCAAGACAAAGAATGAGTAAAGGCATAGTTTTGCTTTATCTAAGCCAGGTCTAACTATTCTGATGCCTGTACTCTATTTTTCACTCAGGGATAGTCTGTCACAGCCCTTTTTAATCTTTCCTGCTGGGTATAGCAGCCTTTGTGCAATCTGAAGGAAGAAAATACACTGCAGGGAGGAAGAGCTTCACAGATACACTGGAAAGTCCACCCTCATGCTCAGGGCTAAAACGCCAGCTACTGATCTGCTGCCTCTGAAACATTTTTCCTCGTAATTAACCCATCCATTTCTGATTAAAAAATTCCAGGCTACAATGCATAAAACACACGAAGAAAAAAAAAAAAATGCCGCAACAGCCGCTTTAGGAACAACGTGAAAAGCGGCTTCTACATGTCTGAGTTAAAAACCTGGGCAGTGGGGTGAGCTATGCTCTCAGCTTTGCCTGATCCAGCTCAGGGTTGCCCGGTTGGGTGTGGAAGGATGATTAAAGCACACCAGCGTGGAGGGCAAGAAGACAGGAAATACAGGTAAGCTACAGCTGCTTCCTGCTCTGGTGCGGGGACGGTGTCACCGTGTGCATCCCTTGCAGGGCAAATGATAAATTAATGACTCCTTCTTTGATGATCTGGTAAAGCTATCTGATATTTCCTTCTTTCTCACTCGCTCTCTAAGCAAACATATATTGGTGGATAAAACCAAAATTCTGTGCTTTGCTCCAGTTTCGAATCATTCAGGAAGAGACTTCTGAGTGACAGAAGCATTAGTTTGCAGATGATTTCTTTTTATATGGCTCTAGAAAACAAACAAACAAACAAACAAAACAAAAGAAAAAAACTACAATTCTGATCACCCTAAACACCATTCCTGTAAGGAAAACTTGATAAGGGAGTCACCAAAAAGCTCTGCCTAAGTCCTCCACTGGCAGTGAATACTCACATCAGCTGTTGTGGTTGTTTACATTAAAAAAAATAAAAAAAAAAGAATTGCTTTGGAAACTCAATTGTGAAAACAGTTCTGTTCTTTGTCATGTATTTTGGCTTGCCTGGGACTTGTTTTGTTTTTAATTCTGTAGATCCTGACTACGTCTCCCCACCTGTAGTTCTCATCAGTGGTTACAAATATTGCAATTAGCTGCTGTGGAAATGATTATGTTGTCACAAACAGAGGATTAGAACTTCATACAAGGAAAAATCATCAAGAGCAGATGAATGCTTGAGAAAAAAAAGATCTGGATCTCACGCTAAGATTCTTAATAACAAAATAAAAAACCCAATAGTAGCAAAGAGGGAAGCCAGAAAAGTATTACTGCTTGCCTTTAATGTAATTTTCCCCCAAAGGTTATTAAAATCCATTGATTGTGAAATGTCTGTTCTCGGGCAAAGATTTAAACTGATTAAAATGCACAGTGTATTGGGGATTAAACCTTTATCCCATGATAAAGTTCCTCTCAATGGAAACATAAATGACTGGATTCTGAAATTCTAAGAAAAGGATTTACTCTGAAAAGGAAAACTTTAATTTTATCAACACCAATGCAAGAAATACAGGACTGGTCCTGCTCTGACTTACAGCTCTTGGCCAGAAACAAAGTAAATAGTACTCTTCACTAAAAGAAATGGTTTCCATATTTTTCTAGATTCAAACCCTACTTTTGTAGGGCTAACAGCCCTATATATTGTGCAGATGCCTACATCCTGTCACACGCTCAGGCAGCAGCTACAGCCCATCTCTGGCATTATGACCCCTCACCACCAGTTCTGAAAAGAATAATCCATTCTCTCACAAAGCTAAATTTGAGTGACTCCTAAAAACTATCCTGATATAATTTATGGTTAGTAATCATTCTGATTATATGAAATACATTTTCTGAAAGTATTATTTTTCAAAGCAATCTGTTCTTTTACTTGGGTCAATGAAATTCTGTTAAAACATTAGCAGAATTGCAGGAAATTCACCTGTTCTTGTTTAATGCCTGCCATACAGGCAAAAGTGATTATTATCTCTTGCAGGCACTTAACAGCAAAATGGGTGGTTCAATAAAGCATTCTGCATTCTGAGATTTGAATATGCTATTTTGTGAGGCATATCTTGATAACAGTTTACATTATTTTCTTTAAGGTCCCACATGTAGCATTAACTCTGTCCCTCGGTGTGCACATACTTGTTTTAGATCAGACAGGGCCTTTTTGTCAGATCAAGATGGACAATAGGTATTTCTAGCCTCTTGATCTATTAAACTTTTGTCAAAGGCTGTATAAAAGAACCATTTTTGTCAGGACAGTGTGTTCAGACTTTCTTTTTAGTAAAGGAAATAAATTGTGTACAGTCACTTTCATCCAATACTAATTCTCTCTAAATTGTGGGGGTTACAATACATTCAAACCAAATACAGATATTTTCTTGAAAAGGCCAAAGTCTCCCTATGTATTTGGGCATAGTTGCATTTAGTATTTCTTAATAAATAGGCAACAGTTTTGACTATGCTGTATTAGTGCAAACCAGTACACACTTTGGAGGGATTCTCAACTATACTTCGTTATTACTTTTATTGTGTGTTAGCCCTCTTCTACTAAGTCTTTCAGATTATTTAAATTTCCAGTGTCTGTCGTCTCATACCTTTGAGCCCCTGAGTGGGCATGCTTTTAACACAACAACATCCTTATTCTTCCTGATACTATTCAAAATTTGTCTTCTAATAATGCTATTTGCATGTACTCATAGATTTAATAGAAATATACGTATGCAATAAACATTAAGATTTGTTTAATCAGACCTGTGCTTTTCTCCTGCCAGTTGTGACTGGATGAGTCTAGGAGGACTTTTTTTTACTGCCTGCTCATGTTCAGCTTAAAATGAATGAATTAATGCCTCATGGTAACTTTTTAATCTTTTTCTGAAACATTGTTCATTCTGTCTAAGAAAACCTATCTGACCTGGTACCATTAGGTCTTTGGATACATTGCGCATACTCTGTTATTTCTTGCATATTCTTTTCATAATATCTTAGCACCTCCTCCCACTCTTCCAGGTCACAAAACTGGCTTTTCAGCCTCAGTTCCATACTTAANAAAAAAAAAAAAAAAAAAAAAAAAAGGAAAGTCTCTTCATTGATTTAATGTTCCTGTAGAATGCAGGAATCTTCAAATATTTCTAGTAGTTTTACAGTCAGCCTATTCGACATGAGTTAAGTGGAAGCTATTAAACACATCAAGAGCTTCAGAGCTAGCTATTGTTAGAAAGAAGCCTAACTTCTGAATCTCTGCCTTTTGCTGACATCCATTGCTAGCAAAGGCAGAGTGAAGTGCTGTTTAAAACTCTTCTGTTTCCAGGGAGTTACAGCTCTCCTGCAGCTTTTAACTGCCCATTTTTCTGCTGCAGGTATTTTCTTTCCTGCTCCTTTTCCTGTGACAGCATGCAATATCCATTGACCATTCAGGGCCTCGGTGCTGGTTTGCACCATAGCTGCTTCTGACTGCCTGTGTTCAAACCCGCCTGGCAAGCCTGGACCGTCCAGGCACAGCCTAAGGTGTGACTTCTTCCCATCTGCACATCAGAACGCAATAAGAGTCATCTTTGGTCTGACCAGGTCCTTTTAGCCCTGTGTCCATCCCTCGGAGAGAACAAAGGTGCCTGACAAGAGTATAAGAACAGAGTTAGCTTTTCCCTGAAGTATCCCCCTAGCCTCCAAACTTTTTTGCAGCTCAAGTAATTCCTGAGCCAGACATGGCTACTATATATTTAGAAATCCCCTAAGGATTTGTTTCCCACGACCTTCACCAGCTTTCTCTGGGATCCGTGTAAACTTAAGTAATTGCAACATCTTCTGGCAAGCAGTACCACAACTAAACTACACATTGAAGACTGCAACTCCCCTATATGTTAGATTCTTTTCACCCCTTCCTCCCCGGATGTCCTGTAAGGGAATATGCAGAAGGAAACCAGTCCCACTCCCTACCACCCTGAATCTGCTTATACCCATGCCTGCTCATCTCTTTTTCAAACAAGAGAGTCCTCTTTTATTTAGCCATTTCTCATGTGGATTTTGGTCTTTTATAATCCTTGTTGTCTTTTCTCAGAGTATTTGCAACTACATACTTTCTGAAATGGAGAGGACCAGAATTGCACATTTACTACTGCATGACCAGTGGCTGTACTGGTGGGTCACTCCTCAAATTTCTGCCATTTCCACTTAACAAACAAGGCTCCCAAGGCAGCCAGCTCAGAGTCTATCAGAGCTGGTCAGTTCATACAGGCACAGTCCCAAACACCATAAAAATGTACACCCAGTGTCAGATTTAGATTAGCAGCTCAATTCCACTGCCTAAAACCTGTAGAAGAAACCCCAGGAAAACGTATGATAATTGGAGCAAACAGATTTTAAATTTGGGGTGTTAAAAACATTGCTCTCCACCTTGCAAGTGAAGAATTCTTCAGCTTTTTGTGAGCTCTGACATGCAGAGTTGTAGTAAGCAGAAAAGCCTTCCAGCCCAGATAGAAAAAGGAGAAGCCCTGAGAAACAGCACTAGAAGCAGCAGCAGAGGAGACGTTACAACCTTCTTCAGCAGTATGTACCCTCTCTGAGTTCGGGTTTGAATAGGACTCCTGATGTCACCCAAAAATACAGTGCCTTTGCAGTGCCAGTGCCAGTCTTCCATTGATTCCCCTTTCTTTCCCTCTGCCTCTGTGTTTGTGTTCTCACTTGTTTTCTTGCACCTCAAGGATTTTTTGGTGCTTCTTTGAAGACTATTAATGCCTGCAAGACTTACTTGCTTTTGGTTTTGTGAGAAGTGAGAAGTGAGCCTGGTAGCATTAGAGTCAATGGTGGACTCACTAATCTCTCTACTGTACTATTCAAAATAACTTTTAGTATGCTATGTTAATCTTTTTTTAGGAAGACATTGTAGAACGGATTCCTGTTTGCTCCTGTTTGAATAAAACTATAACACTGTCAGCCATTCAAAGATAAATAGTCAATATTTACTGTAATGTTCAACAGCAGCATTAAGCTATAGCTACACCTATAAAATGACATGGGAAGGCATCTGAAGATATTGTCGATCAGAGACTTGGGGAACAGAAAATTACTGTAATTATTGGTCCTGGTGTTTGAAAATATCAATTTTCTTTAGCAAGATAGTATGGTCTCCTTGTATTGATGGCTATTTGATGTTAAAATAGAGTTAAGTTTCTTAATCATCACTTAGCATTTTTATATAAAAAACGCCCACAAAACAAAACAAACAACCCTACCATTTCACTATTTACAAATAATTCATAAATAAGTCCCATGCTTGTGGAATTATGAGACTCCAAGCATGCAGCAGGAAGCTACATTTTTGTAAACCCCTTGCACTTCTTCCAGGCTCTGTTGATGTGTCACCTTCCTCATCTGCAGGTTGTCCTAGGATTCCCTTTGACAAAGTCTATTAATTGTGTTATATCCTTTGAAATTAAATTTGATCTCTCCCTAAGCTCTTTTCTTTCATGGCCTGACCTTGCATATCTGAAGCTGCCCCTACAAGTCCATTCTACAGCACCTTTCACAGAGATTTCAAAATACTGTATAAATATTAAATCATAAGCTAATTCCAAACACTCGAAGAAACTGAAGAGTATTTATGAGCAATCCTTTCTCCCAAACTCTGCTGCATAAATCAGGAAACCAAATATGACGTAGTGGACCACACGAGAGAAGAGCTTCAAACGGGAACTTAAGCATTCTGCCTCTGAATATAGCTGCAGGAAGAATGTAAATCAACAGTACATTAAAACTGGTGTTTTCCCTGATGTCAGATCCTTATGAGACCCTGGGTGATTAAGCGTCTTGACTTGGAGCCTTTATTCCAGAAGTCAGTTCTCGCTAGAGATATATCAGGTGACAGGCTCAGTGTTGAACAAAGGCGGTGGTAACTGCACAGCAGCCAACACTGTCACTAGCAGTATTTTGGGTTTCCTTGGAGTTTGCCAGTCAAGCACTCAACCTGCCTACCAGAGTGTGTAAAATCTAGAGAGATCAGAGCATGAGATGGTATTGCTGGAGGCTATAAAGAGAGGGCTGTATTTTTGTCATGTCTTTGAAAGGTTTCTCAAAATACAGGTTTGTCACAAACATCGTCCTGCAGTTTGTGGCTATTGAATATGAAAACTGAAAATACAGCCGGGATTGCAGCTTTCTATCATTAAATTCTTCATTTCTTTTTAATTAAAAAAACAGCACACAAAGAGGTTCAACATCTGGGCCTATTATCCTTGCCATTGCTGTATCATTTTGGAAATTCCTCATAACTCTGGATTTGAATTTAAGGAGAAAAAAAGCATTATATATAGAAGACTACTAACAGACCACCAGCAGAGCCACAATCCAACATTAAGCAGTTAGGTCGTGGATTCTTTCTAGTATCAGGACCCATGCATGTTATTTCTTTTCTGCCATTAATTAATGCCTTTAATATCTTCCTTCCCTGCTGCAACAGTGGTAGCAGACTATGGGACTGAGACATACTCTCCCCCACCTGACCTTTCCCCTTTTCTTATGGATCTGTCATGTAATAGAAGAAAAACAAATTGACATATAAGGAGCTTAATGGGTCAAACTTCCTTAATATCAGTGCAAGGAAAGAAGGAAAAAACTGCCTCTAAAAAAAATGTAAAAAGATTCACTGTGCTCATTTGATACATTCTGCCTTCCAGCTGATCACCATCCCATGGGAGATGGGGAAACTAAACACTGCATGAAACTGGCCCCGCAGTTTACTCTTTTCTGGGCTTTTTCAGACTTGCTCCACAGTATCTTTTGGTCAGTTATTAAAATAGCTTGAAGAAACACTGTATTGACTTTGATACAAAAATTAGTAGAATAAGGGGATCAAAATTCCATTTCTTCTCTCTAAAACACACTGCTTTTGTACAGTCTTACTTCATTTGGAAGAAGTAACAGACAGCTATGAAAATGCCTGTGTTATTAAAAGTCAGAATATCCACGGAATAACAGCCTGAGAATATTATGGTATATTAAGACAGCATATGAAACAGCTCTCATTTACATGCAGATCTTCTTACACTTCCTACGTGTGACTGAGGATAAGGTTCGATACAGTTTGTCTCCTGCCATTCCTTGCTGAAATCATCGCAGACTCACTGCCACTGTCTCTTAAGGCCAAGGAACAGTTTTGATATGTCACAATAAGCATGCAAAAATTGAGGTAGTTGCCCAACAGCTTTAATGTCTTTAATGTTCCAACTGGCTGAGTAATTTTAGCAAAATAAGTTTTCTCCTAAAGCTTCTTATATTTCTTAGCTAAGCCTAACCGGAAAGTGGTATGAAGTCTTCATTGTTTGTTTTATTTTCTTCAAATCCACCTCTATATATAAAGGAGTACTGAGGTGCTCAAACAACAGGAAGGAGAGAAGATGTAGAGTAATCATATGTTGCAGGGGGATGGATGGAAGGAACAGTAGTAATGTTTTATCCCAGAGAAAGTGCTCATCCTGACAGAAATGAGCATTTACTATTTTGATGAAACATTGGGGAAATTATTAAGAAAGCTAATTATCCACTTGTTAAAAAAGTGACACACTAAATTCCTGAGATAGCAAATAAACAAATGAAAAGATCGTTTGAGTTAGCTGTGTCATACCTTAACTGTGATTTGTGGCTTTTCAGGGTTTTTTTATCTTTTTATGAAGCAGATGAGGCTTGTCCCTCAACACTTCCACAACTGCATTCACACTTAGGTAGATCATACTTGTATAATCATGGATATTTTATATGTAGGATACCTGCACATTTCTCTTCCTTCTGAGACTAATAGGTGAACAGCAGGGACTATGTTTCTCCAAGTAAGCGTGGGGGGAGGTAGGGTTGTTCTCTGAAGTTTAAATCTCCACTTGCACTACGAGATTGCTATATCTCTAGCGTTTTGGGATTTCTCAGCTTTACCAGCAGTAATTTATAGCAGCTCAGTGTATAATCTTTTTCTTTCCTAGATCCTATTTTAAAGTGTCCTTTTGCTTCTTTTTCTCTATTCTTCTTGCCCATGGTAGCATCAAAGTATTTGAAGATGATGAAGTGGAATGTTTGATCTTTTTGTAGTGCTTCTGCCTGGATACAGTGCATTATCTTGTGTGTCACTAGATAATACCTGGGAAAAAAAGACCCTGAAAATATAAAAATAATCATATATGAAAGGATTTCATTTTGCCTCATCACTTCTGAACAAACTTAAACAGCTGCTGACAGCTCAAGAAAATTTTGAAAAATGTTCTTTTTAGAAACTACTGCAATATATCATATTTTCTGTATTTCACTTCTCTTGTTCTTTCTTTCTGAAGACATTTGCATGAGAATGGGATCTTTCTTTCCGGTAGTTCATTGACTTTGGCTGTCCATGGTGTACAGATTTGGTTCAGGCTTCTTGGACAAGACTTCTGGTAGCGCTTGTTGTCTTTTCAACACCCAAAAAGCTTCTGAATAGTCAAAGGTCAGGGACGAGGAAGTTTATGTCTCGCTCCTGCAAGTTAGGGAAGTGCAGAGCCCATTGCAGTTCCCAAAAGTAGAATTACACTTATGAACTAGACCTGGCTATCAGGACTCTTTACGGTTTGATGGAGGCAAGCTCCTCCTAAGTACTTGTGGAGTTCACTTCTGTAAAGAGCCCTCTCTGAGCCCCCAGGCTAATGCAGCAAAGCATTTACTTTCTTAGTTAACTTCCAGCATGCTGATTAGCTCTTGTAGATCTGGGCCAAACACACTTCATCTCACGCAAGACTGAGCACTGACTGTAGTAATAAAACAAAGTGAACTTGCCACTGTCAAGTGCTAAAATCTCTGATATGTATGGAAATTTTTACCCTAATTTCATTTGTTTGTACCTCTCTATACTTTCTGGTTGGTAACCAAAAGGACTGAGAAACCTTAAGAAAGGCTGCTCCCTTGTGGTTTTTCTAGCTAGGCAAGAATTAGGACTTTTTGTAAAATCTGATATTATGTGAGTGTTAAATTCAAGTTGTTAATCTCAGAAAAATCTTTGATAGCAAATGCATTAGAGAAGTCAGTAGTACTCACCGCACTCCCAGGTGTTCAAATACTTCAGCAATTCTCCCAGGATTAAAACCTTGAACAAGCGATGAAGCCAATTATCTTAACTGTATAGCATCTGCTCAAGCAAAATTGAACCTCTGAACCTTTACGTTTGTCATGTCCAGGGACAAACTTCACTGTGATTCAGGGGATGATTGCTGGAAAGCAGCTCCCAGACTCTGGGCCCACAGTCCAGGCCACAAGAAGGGTGAGTTCGCATGACTGCCATATTGCTGGCAGAGCACTCTTCCAGGACTCACCAGCTCCAGCATCAAGCTTTACGTGACTGGGCAGAGAGTCAGGCTGGGAAGCGCAGCAAAAATGAGGGCAAAAGCATCCATGCAAATACCTCCAAAGACTGCAAGTTGAAGCCCCCACTCTGAAAACAAGGAACAGCAAAACCAGGAAAGTAACTGAATGCTCTGAAACCACCAACGTTTTTGATTAATGTCCTCAGCCCAAACAAATTAATATAGCAAACTCTGCTTTCCACATGTAATGCCAAATCAATGGCATTTATCTATTCAGATCTACAAAGTAAGTGCTGTAGACTGTGTGGATGTCTGTAAAAACTAATAAGCATACCTGAATTAAACAAACAGTCAGAAACTGCAGGCTTTGGGACTTTGTAATACCATATGGAGTCTTTCAGATGTAAATTAGCAGCTGAAATTCAGCCTGGGTCAGTAGTAACCCAAATTGTTGCGTTCTAATAATTGTTCAGTGGCCTATATGAAATTAGGTGATTGACATGTCTACAAATTACAAACACAATTGCTGCTAATAGAGCCTCTTAGGGAGACTGGAAATTGCATGGGCATGGAGAATGAACTGCCAATTCATCCTCAAGGTGAACTCTTCATGTCAGGAAGAGGCACCTGGGGGAGCTGTGTAGTGCTACTTCTCATGCTCAGACTGTTCTGATTAATTATTATCATTTATTATTTGTACGGTCCTCTATTGCAGTATCACCTTTAGGCTGAAATCTTAGATCATCCACTTTACCAGGAATGACAAACGCACAGTTCCAGCATCAAATCATTTGCACTTAAAAGTCCATCTATAAACTGCTCTGGAAAGCTAGCCACATCCCTTAGTACAAAGTAAGGTGGGATGACTAGGAGATATGGGGAATGAGTTTAAGGACTACCTGAACTTTAAAACAAGGTCATATCAAGGAATTCATTTTCTACTCTGGCAGTCTGCCTCTTTTCCAGAGCCCTAGTATGCATATGAGCAAAGTGTAAGATGCTCTATAATACATCTTCTACTTTCAGAGGTTACTTTCTAGCATGGCAAAGACTATTCTGGGGAAGAAATTTCAGATTTTTAATCTCATGATGGTCTAGTAGGAAGAAAACAGGGAAATCATTCTGTGTGATTCTGTGTGAAAGAGGTTTTCAACGTGTATGATCACATGTATATGTTTAGAAATGTTTTGCGTGTCAATGGACAGATGAAAAACCGCTATGCTTAATTTGGATTGCATCAGGAATTTCATCGACATAGTAAATGCTCTTGGATTTTAATAGACATTAAAAACACTGCATAAATTCTTTCTTCTTTTGTTTTCTTTATGTTTAAAACAAGCTTCAGACAATGCTAAGGAATTACCTTCCTCCCATACCTCTGTGATACAAGCTCTTGTGGGGGGAAAAAAAAAAGCATCCCATATTAGCACCACGCTTATATTACCATGTCCTTTACAAATCTGATAAAATATTCACAAAGATAATTTCATCTAGTGGGTGATGCAGGGCCAGAAACAGCTGTCATGGGACAGATGTTACCTCCCTTACTGCACAACAGAGTGTGCTCATTGTTTCACACCATCCCACAGCTCTAGCTCCCTTAGATTTTTGTCAGAGCTGCCCCAGGGAGCATAATCATTATTGGTATGAAACAAAGCGAGAAAAGAGAAAGAGAGGTTGGGATTTATTTGTATGTTCCTCAGAACTATTGCTATGGTGAGATGCTGTTGAAACACAAATTAACCTCAGTCCTGACAGAGCACTGGGGTTTTCTGCAACATTATATCTACCAGCATCTGAAAAATACCTTACACGTCTGAAAGAGATGGAAACCCTTAGATGAGTGGAAGATGAGTGTCCACACTGGAGCTGGCAGCATGTGAAAGCCACTCTTCCCAAGAATTGATGGCATTATCTAAAAGGGAGTCAGGACTTGAGCTTTGCCTCTCAGTGGAAAGACTCATTGCTTAAGCAACGGTGAAATATCGCTGCTCGAAGGAAGCATGATGCCTGCCAAAGTACTCATGTCACATTCTGCTGCACACTGAAACATAGACCCCAAACCAATTCCTCTCCATCTATCCCAGGCAGTGTTGTAACAAACACCTAAAAGCTTGAAACTCTTTCAAGCTGTAGCCTCTTTATTGATCATTGCCTTATTTAATAACATAATGATTTGCATTAAATATTCCTTCTTTTTGTTTGTTTATGTATTTTTATGACAACACAGCTTTCATTCTTTCATGTAGCTTGGAAAAGAGACCCAGAAACTCTGCAGCATGGCTTTGCTGTCCTATTAGTTTATTGTCCCAATTCCTGCTGGCCCCTCTGTCTTTTCTTTTCTGAAAAATTGACTAGCCTTCTATGCAGAATTATATAAATTAAAATTTCATTTGTCAAGGCCCCCTATGGGTCAATATATTATATTTATGTGGAATATAATCACAGTTTAGCTTAAAAAATTAAACAAACACCCCATATACTATGCTAAAATTGCTAGGAAGAAAATCATAATTAGTGACAAAAAGATATGCTCCTCTGGAGGTATGCTAATCATCCCAAATTTCTGCTGAAAGTAGCACAAGACAAAATGTAAATGTTGGCTTTCACACCAAAATAAATGCCATCTTGCATTTATCAAAAACAAAGCCAGGAAACATTCAATACTTTGGCTAAAATATGGGGGACTAGGAAGGGAGATGCATCAAGTCTGGGACCATCAGTAGAAGTTAAATATGTTTCATTCTTACCATTTCCATAAAATAATATTTAGGGGAAGAGGAAATATTTTCCCACTTTTAAAAATGTTCACAGACAATGCATTTTTCAATACACACAATCTGTCTTATGGCATATAAATATCCTTTATCACGTTATTCCAAATACCTCTTGCACATTTTGTAATAGAAAACTCATCATGAAAGGTATCTATTGTACAATTCAGCTGAGATATATATGTCCCCACTCAGAAAGGTGCATAAGTGCGTGTGTCAAGGGCCTCTTCACCTTGCTTAAACTTAGGTATATAGTTATGGTGGTCAACAAAGTGTTGACTTCCACCAAAGTCTTGACTTTCTGTGTAGCACTTTTAAATGTTCTCACTCTATATCAGAGATTTCCTCAAGAAGTAGACATGTTTTCAGGAAAAATAGGGAACACAGAAATAGTAAGGACTAAATCAGAACATCCACTTCTTGTTTCCCTTAACCCCTTAAAATATTTCTGAACACGTTTTGTTATATTCTGTTTGGCTTCCTGTGCTCATGCTTTGAATGCACTGAACTGTACTTTAAGACCATGCACGAGGGGCACTTTTCTTTTTAGCTGTACTGAAAAACTTTTTGCCCTCAATAAAATAATGTCAATAATGAAAGTCTTCACAATGGTACAAAAAAAAACCAAAACCAACCCTAACTTATTTTCACTTTCATTTACTTTTCTTTTAGATGCCTACTATGAAAGGCAGTGCTTATTAGGTTTCCCTCTGACAAGAGAAAAATATAACATAAAACTGGAAATCTCAGGTTTGATTTTATTATACACTTATATTTTAGGGCTTCTGCCATATAAGAAGCTGCAATTTTCTATTTATTCGATAAAAGAAATGCATTTGCTTTAAGATGTGTTCTTGTATTTTACATTTGCTGGCTCATAAGCCACCTCAAATTCTTGAAGATGAAAACATAAATTGAAGTACTGAACAAGGTCATTCCTCTGGCAGTCTTGTCAAACCCAAATCATGTGAATACATTATTATAGTAAGAAGTAGGAAACTTTTTTTTTTTTAAAGGAAATCTTTTGTCAGTCTTTTTTTAGTACTGTTTCATTTGGGTTTTTTATATTGCAATAAGAGAAATGTGCAGAATGGCTTTGGAGGGAACAGGTAACTTCAGAAAAACTGAGTCTGAAGTTAACAAAAAAATCAAAGATAATATGCTTTGGGTTGTTTGGATTTTAGGCTTTATTCTTTGCTCTGCTGCTATTCCATAAAAGTATATTTTGAGGGTGGACACAGCAAAATTACGTTTGCAGGTTTTTTACTATTCCAGCTGGCTATTCTGTATCTATTTGCAGAAATGTACAGATCAGACACTCTTGTCCATACAAGTGCTACCAGACTAACCCTAGTCTGATGCCGGGAAAAATGTGCAAGCTTTTCTTTACAGGTGGCCAAGGTATGAGACATTTTTAGAGATGCTTTCATTTGCAGCAGGAACAGTTTCAGTCAAATCTGAAAGTTTCAAAAGCATGTAAACCTTTTCACCTATAGATTCCTCTGCCAAAACAGCTTGGAAGAAAGATATTATTAGGATGAGTGGGCGGCAACAGCGTTAACCTCAGGCATGGGTGGTGGAACTGTTCCCTGCTTGTCCTTTAGGACCATGATTAAATCAGAAAGACCCTGATTCTGACAGGGCTGTGGGAGCTTGACTTCCACTTAAATAATTCAGTGGAAGTGTCTTATATACCTTTGAGGAGCTAGGTCCTTCTTTTTCACATCTCAAGGTCCTTCTTTTTCACATCATAGGTTAGAATTGAGACCGCTACAGTTAAATTCAGTAATAAAAGCATAAAAGAAACCTGGACCCTGCCTCCACACCAGATAACCCTATGACGGGTATCAGAATAAATTTCTGGTTCTGCAACTAAAAGTATCTGCACTGGGACCAACCAAATAGCTCTATGTTGTGTTTTTTGTGGAGGTACAATGAAATCAGTGCTAACTTCAGAGTCTTTATCTGTTTCACAAGTACATTGTGAGGACGAAATATACTGACAATAGTGAAAAACTGGAAGGCTATGATTTTAAGATGGAACCAGAAACTTTTATCAATCTAAAATTATTATAAAGTGAACGTATTTGGCAAGCCCTGCAAAATGAAGTTGTGGAGCTGAACTGGGAGAACGCTGGTTGGGAAAAGAGCTCGAGGATGAGCTTACTAAAACAAAAAAATATCTTCAGAGAAAATCCTGGTAGTAAATGATAATTTTGTCAGACTTCTTCCCTTTGCAGACTGCTTTCTATTCTACAGGTTCAACAAGGAGCGTGCAAAAAATGAAATTTTCCTTAAACCCACATGGAAGAATGAAAAAAGGCAGTTCAATAATCACCCATCAGTCTCCTCGGGGTTTTTTCTTACATAAATTTCTTCAGTCATAAAATTCAAAAGCTAAAATTTGATTAGGACTGCTTCCAAAAGTATTTGTTACTTCTGTTACTAAAGCTTTTTCCTGCCTTTTTTTTTTTTTTATGAATGTGCAGGGGCATTGGTTTTAAAGACAGATATTCTAAATTAATTCAGCAGTGCCAGACACATGCAATTGACAGTGTTTAAGGGAGCATACTGCAGGGCCAAACTCAGGTCTTGACATACTGCATGGAACAAAGATAATGTAGTAATATGCAGGGCCTTTCATCCAAGGATCACAAAGCATTGATAGAATTGTGTAAGTTGGTAATAAGATTTCTGGTTTACAGCAGAGGAAATTGCACCTAGATACTTGAATTTTTATATTTTTTTTTTCACACAGAACATGAGCTGTAGGAGTTGGCAGAGTCATCTACCTGCTACTCTGAAGTAGATCAGAGCATAGCCTGGAGCTAGAAAGTCCATCCTAATAAAAAATAAGAGGTTTCTGGCTTTGTTTGAGAAAGGAGCCTGAAAGCCTTTAGCCTCTGGGCCAGAGCCAATACAAGGATGCCCCAGGTTTAAGTTGGGTTTTATCTCAGCTGTATGACAAGCGGTTTGGGAGCCACTCATCATCAAAACTGCCACAGACTGTGGAAGATCCCAGACCTGACCCTACTGTCAGCGTGGTGAGTCCCAGGGTGTCAGCTAACTCCTATCCTATCCCACCGCTGTAGGTTTGTACTTTGGTGCCTCTGCAGTAGACCATGCAGGGCTCCCGGGGAATCTTGCCTCTAATTTCTTGAAAGATCACTGAATCGAAAGGTCAAAACCATTTTGAGCTCAACTAACAGGTATTCTCCAACAAAACTTTTTTTCCCTGGGAAAATTTCCAAGCAGTTTTATATCTTTGTGCTCCCCTTGACAAATGTCGAGCAAAGTAACTTAGCACACACTTGCATGTTCATAAAATCGATGTGCAGGAAGGACAAGGAAAATCCTCAATAGAAACCTGAAAGATAGGCATACTGGTTAGGTCTGCGGACTCCTCCCAGAGATTTTCTGATCCTTTCAGTCTTTATCAAAGAATCAGCCAAGTGCATTAAAAAGTGTTTGATTAGCAAGGGTCCTTAACGTCGAGACAATTATACACTGCTCTATCTGTTAAAATAATGAGATTTGGTGAGAAAAGGTAGATAATTCTGCCCCAGCAGAGGGCTATAACAATTACTTTGTGAAGAGACAAGACTGTTTCAGGAAAGAGTTCTCTGAAGTTTATGGAAGATACACGAAGGAGAGGTTTATGCAAAAAGTTTTGATCTGCACAGATGACATTTTCCAAGGGAGAAAATTATAGTAGAAAAAACCACCTTGACTTTCTGAGTGCAAGTTATGCCTTGCAAAGTCTGTGAACCACTTAAACCAAATTAAGCTTCAAAATTCCTGGGATTAAGCTAAATGCTTATAAATCCTGTATATAATTATGTAAAACTCCTGACATATCTGTATTCTTCATATTTCCTGTATGCGGCTAATATCCCAGGCTGGGATTTTCTAGGCACTTTAAAGGAATAATGTGCCACACTGTTTTGAAAATCCTAGCATCAGGTGACTGTACTAGATTGCCTATTTATACTTCTGGTATAAAAGAAATATTTTGAAATAGTTCACTTCTGTTGCAATACAAATTATTTCTACAGTCTTGTGGCAAACTAAAGAAAATTACAAAAAAAGAAAACAAACCAACAACAGTGTAATAACATCTGTTTAAGAAAATCTGTTTGTGAGCAGTGGTCTCACTGTAATGAAGAGAACAATGACTATGATTTTTGAAAGATGATACAGGTTTAAGTGCCTTGTATTTCCACCTCTGCCATCCAGGATGCAAGAAGACATCAAGTCCCAGCTGAACTGGACAAGGGAGAAAAATAAACTCTCTCTATAACCCTTCTGATACAAGAGAGAAAGAAAGATTGGATTTTGAATCCTTTTTCGCTGTTCCCTTGTAATATAGGAAATCCTTGCTGATATACACATTCAACTTTGTTTTGGGGTTTCATCGCATTATATGTCCAGACAAGGAAATGGCAATAATATTTCTTCCCTGAAAAAGCTGCGCTTTAGACTTGTTCCTGTCTATCAGGACCTTGTCTCTATTTG
Organism: Anarhynchus alexandrinus; assembly: GCA_008711295.1. Taxonomy (NCBI): domain Eukaryota; kingdom Metazoa; phylum Chordata; class Aves; order Charadriiformes; family Charadriidae; genus Anarhynchus; species Anarhynchus alexandrinus. Next base: position 70,820 of record VUYV01000077.1, on the reverse strand, counting down.
ATTAAAAGGAACCTGTCCTGACAGTTCACATCTGTTCCTTTTTACACAGAGGTGTACTGTCCTCTTTACTCTCCTCATGCTTCTAAAAAAAAGCAAACTAATTCTCTATTTAATAATAATAATAATTTCTTCTGTAAATGGAATTAATGAGTTACTGGGTCTACCTATTTGCAGCTTGTGACTATTCAGGAAGATTTTCTCAGGTTTAGTGTATATCACAGCACATACTAAAACCTTTCTATTGTAGATATGGGGATGGGGGGATGGGGACACAGGGGACAGGACATTTTTTTTTCTCATATAGTTTATGCTAACTCCTCAGGAGTTTATTTAATGTTATAGGTGTGCATGCTGTGGTATAGCAATGTTGTCACAAAATTGATTGCATAATCAGAAGTCTCTGTTGTGGGCTTTACCTCAGTAACCTTTATTTAACTAGCCTGCAAGAACATTTTCACTCAAACAACTTAATTTCCTAATTTATCACAGAGTTTAGGACCGGAGACCATGTTTCAGTCCCCAAAACTCCCACTGTAAGGAGTCTGTTCCCTCAACACAGAAATTCAAAAGAAAGGCAGAACTTCAACAGCTGGCAGCAGTTTCCCGCCTCATCCTGCCAGAAGTGATGAACAAGCAAGTAGATTGTCCAGTTAATAAATGATGTACAGCATTAAGTGACACTTGAAATGATACATTGAATCCCCTTTCTGTAACTTGCATGTCAGAAAATTTACAGTCTGTAAATTATCTTCTTTTTTTTTTTTTCCCTGAGAAAACAAACTCATTTTAAATATAGAAATCCCTTTGAAGTACACCTGGAGTTATTTCAAATGTGCTTGTTTAGCAAAATAATCCCTGTGGTAAAGTATAACTTGTACATTTCTGAATTTTTTAAAGTGACATAGCTTTATAGCTTCAAAAATAAATACCCAAAGCATGCTGATAGCAATCAGAATTCTGTCGCACACAGGGCCACCCATACAGCTCCTTTTCTATTCATAAGTATAACTATTCATAGAGTCACAATATTTGAAAGAGGCATTTAGATTAGGAATAAGTAATACTATGGTAACAGTCACTTTTCCTTACAGGAAGTGGGGTTTGGTAAGAAAAAACTTGGCAAGAGGAAAAATTCTCTACGACGTTTCTCAGAAGCCAAGGTACAGTTCCCGGGGTAGCACTTTGCAGGCCGTGATTGGGAGACAAAATGCGCGTACATTGGCTACATGACTGATTCGCCAGGTTTTAGTATTTGTAGAAGATATCTCCTACTTAAATATTTACAGCCTTCTGAAATGTTACAAAACCCGTAGATTTAGACAAAAAAACGGTCAGTTTAGACACGATGGGGTTGAGTTGAGAAGCAAGGACGAGTTGGCTTTTCTTGTACATGGCATATACAAAGTGGCTAACGGAGGGTTGTATGAAGATGGTCTACCGTTCTCATAACCCCAATGAGTAACGAAGGGCTCTTGTGTGGGACACCATAGCCTAGCGCAAGTGCTGCAATTGCTACAACTGGTTATCCAGATAACGCAGCCCTCTCTCTAGGGTTTTATGAGTCTGAGCAAGCAAAAAAGACTTGACTGGAGCCCAAGGTGTGTCAAAAGTGCGGTGCCGGTACTGTGGCCTCAACAGAGCCACGTGTAATCAACAGCGACAGAGTAAATACAGTGAGTGTCTCAGCACCACTTTTAGTAGCATAGACATTAAAATGGCTGTCAACAGCTGTAACCTGTGTCTGTAAGCATTTGAGTGTTGACAGTAAGCAATAGTGCCTGCAACAACCATTTGCATTTGTCTTCAGGAAAATCTGGTATCACTAATCTTGATCAAGCACTGCATTTCTCCCTTTCTCTCCGTCCCCTGCTCCCTGAACACACACCAAATTTTAGATTCTTAAAAAATTATATGGAATTTGTATACAACGTTGATCAGGTATCCTTGTATCATCTGTTGTACAATCTCGTTAAAACAGAAAGTTGTCTATTATTTCCCAGTGTGTCCAACTATTTTCCTTCCTAAACTCAGCTTCTGAGTGCTTCTGTTTCTTGCCTCTACAGGGGCTGCCTCAGATCAGCAAAGAGCACACACACAAATTAATCTTGATCATTATATGAACAACTTGATTCAACAGCATTGTATGATAAACACATTAGATCATGCTGTGTATCATGTAACCCACCTGTCTGTACAGGGGAAAAAATAAGATTCTTAATAGGTGAATGTACAACAGATGCATACATAGACCGTTCAGAACTATTTCAATGCGGCAAGCTAACCATGTATAGCACCAAATACTGATATGATTTAAGGAATTGCATTTTTTTTCCATTTTCACAAACATTTTTCTTCCCTGAGAAGTGGCTGCATAGATGGACATTATAGTGTCAGCTGGTGATTTACCACCACTCAAATATGATTCAGTTAGTGCACTTGGCTCTGAGTAAACATCAAGGGAGAGGAAACATTTAGGAAGGCACATCCGTTGTGCATTTGCCACTCCTCAAGAAAAGAATAAGCAAATACGAACTTCAAATACGCAGAGCTCAAAAGCGTATTTCATCTAGTTTTGCAGTACCTTTACAGGTTTTTAGATGTATTCCTCAGCCTCTGTGCAAAGCTCGTTCTGTAATTTGTTTTCTGCTTGCCTCCCCTTCATTCAGTTCCTGTTGTTCAAACATGCCTGCTGTCTACTGGTAGTCACTAGATGTTCAGCTTTTGCTAATCTCTTGTCAGCCGCTCAGTCAGACAGCACTGTTCAGCTTTGTTTCTCTGCAGCAGGAGGATGATTTTAGGCCTTCAAATAAACTCTTTCTTACCTTTAAAGTGGCTACCCTTTGTGACACCTAAAGAAGGGAAATTTCATTCCCACTGTAATGCAGTTATAGCATTGCAGAGATAAAGTGTATGAATAATATTTATCTTTGCAGTCTGAAAATGAAGTGATGTAACACGGAATTAGCTATTGATGTGACTTTGTGTTGCTTCCTGTTTCTACTTGATGCTAAGAAAGGTGTTCCTATATTAAGTATGACTATAATCGTGGAAAATACTGAACTTTATCAGCCAGATGCTGAACACAGAACGAGCTTGAACATGAACACAGATCACGTGCTCTACAGAGTGCCCTAGAAAAAAAAGCAATTGGCCCAGTTATGCCAGCTACTCTCTCATGTGCCCTTTTGCACAAGGAGGTAAAAAGTCATTGCAGCAAACAAGACAAATAAAGCACAAACAAACCCTGGCTTCTAATTGCTGCTTTCTTACCAACCTCATACAACAGCCACAAGGGCTGGTGAGTCTTGTTTTCTTACAACCTTTTTTCACCATCAGAATCAGTCTGGACATCTGTTCGGGACTACAAAACCAAAACTTAATCTTTTTCATAGAATCATAGAATCATAGAATCATAGAATGGTTTAGGTTGGAAAGGACCTTGAAGATCATCGAGTTCCAACCCCCCTGCCATAGGCAGGGACACCTCCCACTAGACCAGGTTGCCCAAGGCCACGTCCAGCCTGGC
>VUYV01000077.1:0-66952 GCA_008711295.1 Anarhynchus alexandrinus | reverse complement strand
CCTGTAGCCTTCCATTCTAACACTCCAGTCATAGGTGTCGTCCCACCAAGTTTCTACGATGCCAATGAGATCGTAGTCCTGGAGTCGTGCCCACATCTCTAGTTCCTCCTGCTTGTTCCCCATGCTCCGTGCATTTGTATAGAGGCACTTCAGCCTTGTCTTTGTTGAGGCTAACCTGGTTGGAGCAGCTGTACTTACCTTGCGCTGCTCTCCAGGCGGCATTCCTTTGCCGTGTACTAACGGTGCCTCCCCATTGGCTCCTGTTGGTCCTCGACCAACTCTTTGTGGAGCTACAGTAGTTGCTGAGAAAACTGGGAATAGAATTTTAGGAAATTATAGAATACTGTGGCAAACATTCTTCTCATTTAATTCTACCTTTGGAGGAGATGGAAGCACTTTATCTCTTTTCATTACTTGCTTCACTTTCTCATTAGCTACAGTTTACCAAATCACACTCTTGCTGATATTTGCTGATACTTCTAGACATAGATTAAAGTTCATTTACAGTACAACTTGTTCAGATAGTGAATTATTAAGGCAGGCAGGAGTTTCATTTAATTATCACTTTCCTGCTGGGTGAGATTCCTGAGAAACAACTAAATATGTAAAATTAGTAATCTTAACAAATATGGGTTGGAGTAAGCAGCAGCTGGGATAGAAAATGAATGATCTTACCAGTTTTCAAATACAGACTTTATTGTCCTTGTCGCACAGACTTGTGTACTCTTCAGAGAAACCAAGGTGTGTACATGTGGTACTCACTCTTACATTCAAAATCTTGTTCTGGGCAAAAAGTAGCCACAACTTATATGCAGAGCCAAGAATGTATTTTTAGTCTAATTAAAGTCTTAACAGCCTAATCAAACACAATAAACAGCTATTGCAGTTGCAATTAAACTAAAAGTCATAGTCTGAATTGCCTAAATATTGCTGGAAAACCTCCTTAGTCATACTGCTACAGGTATTACATACCTTCCTCTGGTGTTATGTTCACCTTCCAGTGTCCCGCTGGCCTCCTCCAGGAGAGTAGGGCAGGGAGGTACAATCATTCCTCAGCGCACCAACCTCTGACAGGAGGATTGTGATAACAACCCTATGGGTACCTCTCTTCTCAATTTTGCATCCACTTGGCATTAATTTTTTTACATTATATAACAGAATGTGCTTTCATTTACTTTATTCCTTGGTTCTGAAGTCCACATTATACTTGTTTTTCTGTTCTCTTTGCTAACCCTAGAACTGATTTACCTGTCTCTCAGGGTTGTATCCCTTTCGCAAGCAGTGACTGACCATGAAGATTTATGGGTTTTTACAGTCTGAAGCCTCTGTATCATCCTATGCGTGCACTTTCTTACAGTACGTTTTTATTCCAGGGTTTTAAAGAGTTTGGTCTACATAGAATTGCTAGTTAATATTACTGTCTATTAATTAACGTTGTGCACTGCACTGTGCAACAGTGAAAAGCTTAGCTAAGGCAGATTTAGGCAGGAGTCACCTGACTGGTAGACAATTGCTATGATACTTAAAACAAGCTAAAAATCAGCTCAGGTCAAAGCAAGCCCAGACAAGTGCTGAAGCACTGCACGAATAGGTCAGCACAAAGCCTGAGTCCTTTTACAAGTAATGTCACACTTGTATTTATTGGGCTGCAGCACTGAGCCAGCAATAAGTTCTCAGGTGATCCGGCTTTCCCTCAGACCTGCAGGCCAGAGAACTCAAAAATCTTCCTGGATCTGAGATTACAGATGCAGCCTCCTGATTCCAGTCTTTGCAAAACCTGAGCCTGTGGGTAGGAGCAAGGCTATCAAACCATCCTGTTGGCCCTGGGGAAATTACTGCATCTCAGTCAGTACCTTTATGCTGCCCAGCCATGATGTTTCACAGTAATTGCAAATAGCAAACAAAGAGGACTTCTGCAATTTCCTATCTTTACTTTCACTTTATCTATTTAAACATTGAAGTTGAGAGGGAACTGCATTTCATGCAGCAGCAGTATTTGTAATGAGGTTTGTTAGTGATGGTAAATAGCCCGCCAAAAATAGCTTCATGAGGTGGGGGTGGGGTGTGGGAGGGTATTTTCCATGAATTAGAAGCTTCCCAAGGTGAAGATTTTCTATTAAAACTCTGAAAGCTCCGTTTTTCAGGCATGACTTTCTTGACTACTTTTGGCCTCTTGACAATGTAACGTTATCCTGGGATTCATTCCTGTCTTAACAGCCTTGGTGGAAGTCATTTATCTATATTTGTTACGTACCCGTATGACCTACATTTATCAAGTACAGAATTCCAAGAGAACACGCAGACAATCTGAAGGGAGAAAGGCTTTTAAAATCTATTAATTTGTGGCCATAGATAATGAATGAATGATCTTTTTTAATAGTCTTGGATCAAAGTTTTTAATCAGTTTCAAAGGCTCAAACACTGCAGTTGCTTCCTGGGACAAAACTCTGTCTTTCAGATCCCCCTGTACGGACAAGCCTGCAAGGCTGGTGCTGCAAAACAGTAATTCCTTTCGGATAGAAGATGTCGTGGTTCTGCAGCCCCCTGTTTTATAGTTAGGTGAAGGGTGTAATCAGACTTCTCCTCTGATGTTTCTTTGGTGATGCCCTCTGATGCCACTGCCTAGTCACATATTGCTAACAGAGGTGTTATTGTGGCCGTCTGACATGCTGGCCTAATCAATAACCAAGATGTGCAAAGAAAAAAAACAAAAAAGGAGTTCTCTGGCGAGTCTCTGCAGCCTCCTGCGTGAGGAAACGGCTAATGATAAGCGACAGTACCCACACTGCCCTCTTCAAAACACTGGCCTGGGGCATGTGAGAAAAAATTATTCCATTTTCTAGCACAGCTATGTCTCACCTTTATGGGCGTACACCAAAGAGGAATAGAAAATAAATAGCACATAATTTTGCATTTTTATAATAAGTTTGAAACTAAACACTAGGAAACCTTGTCAGCTCCTGCTAAGCTGATTCCAATTAAAGCTTCTGGCAGAGTTCCAGCTGTTTTACTACCTCAAATAGCACTGAACATAACAAGGTTTATGAAGCATTCAAAAGTCAAATACCCTATTAACATAAACATGTAGTGAAATCAACTCTTCTACAATTTTCAGCTTTCTTTCTTTCTTTCATTTACGTTGGACTAATCTAAGATGATGTCTGTTTTCTTTGTTGCGTCTCCCTTTTTTTCTGCTTGCTGGAATGCAAAACAAGATTTAGTATTTGAACAGTGCATGATTTGCCCTGAGAACTTACTCCCTTTGGCAATTTTATTACAACGCTTTCTATCCCACTCTGTTTCAATAGCAGCATTCTCAAGGTTGGTTTCCTACGCTGCTTTTAACTCTAAACTAGCAAGTAGGATATGTGTGCATATTTCTGTTCTGGACTATTCGGGAAGCTTTCTGCAAGCCTGGGTGCTAATGCCAACACTTTAAGGAGAATTGCTTGATTCAACTCACTTACAATTAACAGGCACTAAATAAAAAGTAGTGTAATACTAAAAAACATTTCCTGATACGATCTTGTTCTTGTTTGATATTAAGTCATTCCTACTTAAACTGAATGAAAATGAAGCATATACTTCCCTGCATCTTCTGCAGGGTGAATGTCTGCTATGTTCAAAAACATTTAGTGCTTTTTGCCAGGATGCTGATTAAAGCAGTGGACAGAGGATAATGAATATACTGGAAATGAACCATAGTGAAATCCTCATAGATATATATATTTTAAATAATTGTAGACATCTGAAAGTAGGAGAATGCACAAACAACATTGTATGCAATGCACCAAATAAAACCATCTATAATTATACTGGCATCAACGAACTTTTGAATAAGCAGAAATAGAAGCATGAGATTAAGGTAGGATCATAATAAATCTGGTATTGGCCACTATCTTACACTGTGAATTTGTTTAGTTAAGATAAAGCTGTATGATTCATTTTGTAGTTCAGCATCTGATAAGTCAGCTTCACATTCTCAACATATAAATTAAATTCTGTCAGTGTATCATATTGCAGTTACTCCAGATATAGAAGATCTCCAGTAATGTTTAACAAGTTTGTTTTTCTTGGGGTCAGAAGCATTTTCTTGCTTTATACATGGCCTGATCCAAAGCCCATTCAAGTTTACTGAATGGCTGGTTTCCACAATCTCTGGATCAGATCTGTAACATTTTGGATGCAAATGATTTTTCTTTTGTTTTAGTTGAAATAAGCGCTGCTAAACAAGGATAGTCTCCTAAGACAAAATAAAAATCACCCTAGAACCTGTTTTTTTATCCAGAAATCAATCCATTAGTCTGAAGCCAGATAACCGTGTTCTCTTTTATTTTCCACTTATATATTTTAAGGAACATGTATTTTAGGAATTTCTGATCCACTTGTCATGTAATCTTGTGTTCTTAGTGTCATCTTCTACCACAGTTGTTAACAAGCTTAAATCTAAATGAGTCCAGGAGAACCTCCAAAGATTTCAAATTTATGTTAGTTTGAAAAGGATATTTTTTTGAATTATGTGTGAATCTTTAATTTTCAAAGTACAGTATTCTTTTAATATTCTTTTTCCACGCTGATGATTTTTAGGGACAGCTTGGTTGCAAACAGCAACTACAAAAAGGAATCATTTTTAAATGGTCATTTTGGTTCTTAAGCCAGTTCAAAAACCTGAAGATAGCAGAACAAAACACTTGCAAATACTTGACAAGTCTACCTAACACTTAGTGCCTTTTAATATTCTTCAGTACCATGACACACAAATATTAAGTTCTTTTGTATTGTACAACCTTGTAAAAATAATTAATTAAAATTATTATTTTTATTAAACAATATAATTCAGGTTTTAGCTTGGTAACAACTTCCTGAGTCTTACCATTCAGAATTCATTATGAACCTCTTTGATACAGACAAGTGGGTTTTAAAAATCCTAACCTTTCAATTTTTACATGATTTAATCTCTTTTTAAGGTTTAATATTACTATAAAATGTGGTGGGGTAAAGCTTTGTGTATTATTCAGAGAGAAAATTTGTAATTCAAAGTAAATATTATAGTAGACTATTGTAACATTCAAAATGCAGTGAGACCCTGACTTTCCTCTAACTCTTGGAGCCATTTGTACTGAGATGATAGTTCACTGTGCCAGAGTTTCCCTGCTGCCTTCTCTTTCTTCCTTTTTCCTTATGGCAGCCTTCAAGGTGATTTTTTTTTTTTGCTAAGGTGATATTTAATGCAAAGCACTCTATTTAGTTTGCATTCAGGATCTAAGAAAGATAAGCTAGTCAAATCCTATTGGGAAGCTCTACAGTATAACTCCCATGCCGTTCTATATAGGTTACTGCAAATCTACCCACCTCCCCTTTCTGAGACTGCCTACAGTGTGTCACACAAAGAACTTAATCACTAAAACATATCTTGTTATTTAAGAGCTTGGACTGTAGAAAGCATACATCACTTTGGAGAAGTAATGTTTTTAGCTAGAGTACTAAGTAAATGCCAAAAAAAAACCCCAAATATACTGTTGTTTGAAATTTGGATCACAATATCTTCTCCTTATAATGTTCCCCAACAGCCTTTTAAGAATGTATTGATCCTTTCCAAAAGGGCAAGTTACTCTGTGGTTTGCAACCTCATTTTGACCAGATTGCAAATTCTTTCTTAATTGGGTCTAAATTCGCTAGTGTACCATTTTAGATTTGTTCCATACCTCCTGCACACTGCATTTATTATGGATTTTTATTCACATCTGCTCAGTTGTTCAGCCTGCTAACCTAATGTTTGCCACATATCCAGACATCAGGATGCATTTGCAAAAAAAAAAAAAAAAAAAAAAAAGAAAAAAAAAATGAAGTTAGAAGAGAGCAGCAGGACCTTTGATAATTTTGAGTTCTGTGTATGAAGGCTGATTAACCACAACTAGCTCCCAGTTAAATGTCTATTGTTTACAGAGGAACACAGGGAGAGCAATATTCTCAACATTTTTGTTTTTTTGAATGATCAAGATACATTATTGTTTGAACACACTTTCTGGAAAGATTGCTCTCAGCTTTTTGTTGGTTTTGTTGGGTTTATTTCTTAGCAAGACTACTGATAATGTAAGGTATGTCATTTTAAGATTAATAGACACAGGAGGCAAGAGATGCAACATTCAGAGCATGAAGAATCATTAACTAGCAACGATGTCTGAGGGATGTTCCTGCGTTTCAAATGCTTCATTGCTTCATTGAGTAGTGAACACAGCAACTCACTCTGAGGCAGATGTTATGCCCGCACACATTGCAAATGCAAACAATTATCTCCAAAGCGTGCAGAGAAAAATCAGACAAAATATGTAATATTCTGGAAGAAAAAATAATAATTATTTATAACTGAAAACTTTATGTCAAAGCTCTTATATACATGAACACCTGTAATTGTTATGGTCCATAATAATGTGTATTGAAAACAAGGTACTCAAAACAAGGTGTTCAAAGACAGATTCAGTATTTTGACCAAGTAAAGACCTTCTGGTTTGAATGAGCTAGGGAGAACAGAAATCTTTCTGCTGAATCTATAAGCTAATTTTTAAATTACTGATGATAGTGAGAACATTATCTCACATGACTCTGTTGCTCCATAATTATCTGTTGGTCACCATTGGAAATGTGCTGAACTATTTGAGACAGGTATAGTCAAAGCTGGAATACTGGAGTAAATGGATTAGTGATTTAGACTGGCATGGAAGTTCACAAGGTAGAGACATCACAATGTTCACAACTATCTCAGAAACAGAAGTTCTCAAATATTTAATGCAATAAATCCTCAAAGCTAATAAGGGAAATTAGGATAGAGGGGGATAACAAAAGGATATTCTTGGGAGTAGGGGGAAGTGAGGCAGGAGTTTGGCCTTCTTCTGTCTGCCCAACACCAAAAACTATGTGGTCCTGTTCTGTTTGGTCAGGATGCTAAGTGTTGTAGTAATACAACCTCTTTAACTATTACTACCATTGACAATAAAACAAAAAGATCAGGAGCTAAGTGGAAAGTTAGTGTCTTTGCTGCAGTACATCTTACCTGTATAATCATTTTTATCCAGGATAGTATGCATATGTACTTCAAATTTTGTTCCTGTGGTGCTCAAAGACATCTTACACAGGTTGAACAGGCAGAAAAAAAATTGGTTCTAGTATTAAGCTGTGTGATCAAGATAAGAGACACAGTGCCAAAGCTATTGTAGTTACAAGTGTAAGGGTTTAAATTTCATAGTAATACAACATCTTAGATGTTTGCACCATCTTAAACGATGTGTTGAATCTGAAAGAGAGTATAAAGGAATCTTTTCACCTCACACAAAATTGCAGTGACTTCAGGGGGTAAGATGGTATCTTTTAATAACTTATATTATACTGAGAATCGGTAAAGGAAAGACATTAAGCAAATGGCAATGCTCAGGGGCTGAAGCTACAGTAACATTATCCTCTCATCCTATCCATGAGAAGAGAAGGCGTGCTTTGCTTCTGAAGCACACTGAAGTTACCCCCAGATTTCAAGAGGATTCCCTAATCTGCCTCCACAGCCCAACCCTGGTATCCTACAAATGCCATCCACTTTGCTTCTACTATAGACATGGCAGTTAGTTTCTGGGGAAGGAGATAGGAATGGAGGAGAAAAGGACAACTCATGAATCGGAAAAGACAGCTCTGAAAGAATTCAGAGAACCAGAAGGCTTGCTCTGTTATTAAGGGAAAAGCCAACCCTGAAAACAATATTAAAAATAAAGGTAAAGGGGAAGAAGTTCTGACCACAGAGCTCTCCTTTCCTCTCTGGGTGTCTGATATGCCTGTAATCATTTTTCTGATATTGAATATATGTCAGGCATGTTTAAGTAAGGAATTTCACAGGTTTGTAAAACGTTCAGTGCTGCCAATGGGTACAACTGAGTAGTAGATTAGAAATGCTTGCTCTCAGTACCTTCAGTCCCACGGGAATATATTGCATCATTTAATGAAAATTCAGACGTTGCATCTTTCCTGGTTCTGATTATCAAAGACATTTCCTGTAGCAGGTCCGAGCTCTCTCAGAGTCTCATGATGACACAGAAAAAATGCGGGATATATGCCACAGCTCAGGATAAATGAGGCTAGCATTTGTTTTAAGCCACATTTTTTTTCACTTTGAGAACAGTTGTGAGAGATGAAACAGTCCTTGGTAGTGCCTTATGATAAAAAGGGCCTTCAGACTTAGAGCAACTCCACAGCTCTGTCACAGACTAGATTCCCTCTAACGTTAAATAATGCTGGCACATACCTCCGTTGTACTTCTAGATATACCTCCAGTACACTTCTTTTTTCCCGAGTTTACAAAGTAGGAATAGTCCACAATTATCTACTCCTGCCCCAACCAGATGCCAAGTATTCACTCAGGAAAGTCTTCCCGGTCTGCTTTTGTCATTGTTGCTATATACTCTCAGCACGGAGGCTGGGCTTAACCACAGAAATGGTTGTTTAAGTTAGGAAATTAATTTTGAGCATGGTGTCAAGGCTCCCTGGCACACTGCAATACTGATTCTCAAATAGCTGTACAGATACATAGTTATACTCTCTTTTCCTCTGGAAATCCTGGATCACTAAAATTCAGTTTTCTTTTCCGCCTGAAATGTCCAGAACCCTAATTAAAATTATCTCCACTGCTCTGGGTATTAGCCTATTCTTATGTTTTTTCTGCTAAACACACATCCTGGTTTCAGCCGGGAAAGAGTTAATTTTCTTTCTAGGGAGGGAATGTCAACAATGTATACTGGTTTAGTTGTTGCTACGCAATGTTTATACTTTTCAAGGACTCTTTTCAACTTCCCACAGAAGCTGAGAAGGGGCACAGATATAACAACAGAATGGCCAATGGAATGTTCCTTACAATAGATGTCATGCTCAGTATATAAATGGGGGTTGGCCAGGGAGGGGAGGAATCCGTGATTGTTGCTTGGGAAGGTACCAATTCACTGGGCGGTGAGAGTGACTTGTGTCGTTGTTGTTATTATTATTATTGTTGTTGTTGTTGTTTTCCTTTTCTGTTATTGGTCTATTAAACTGTTTTTATCTCAACACACAAGGGTTTTTTGTTTCCCTTTCCCCTTCTTTTCTCCCTCTTCTCCGCAACCTTCTCGGGGGAAGGGGGAGAACTGCGTGAGCAGCTGCATGGTCCCAGCTTTTGGCTGGGATTAAACCACAATAACAGGCCACACTAAAGTAAAAGTAAATACGATTATTTATTTATAAAATCCTAGGTGGACAACATAGTTGAAAAATTCATAAAGATACAAATAACAGAAAATAAAGAAAATCACATTTAATCTAAGATACAACTCTATCTTCCCTTCTTCTCAACCAACTGGCAAGCTATAGATGCTTATCTGAGCTAAATAATCAAAACCTTTTGAATGCTGTATATTGTCAGTCTGCCTTCACTGAAAAAAAAAAAAAGACATATCAGCTTTGATGTTTGTTCCCTTTTGGGGGTCTCTTAGAGACTCTATCATATCCCCCAGCTCCCACCTTACAAGTATTATTGATCCAGACTTTATTCAGAAAGCACTTTTTATTTTTCTTGTCTTAGAATGTCCACTGCTCTCTCCTTTTTAAAAATGTTAATGTCCTTTTGGCAGAGGAAGTATTATCTCCTGTACTTGACTTGACAAATCATTGGTCTACTGAGCACTAAAATATTTTTTCAAATCCTGGGGGCAACATGCCAATTTAAGTATGGAACATTTTGACACAATGGATCAAATTTTTCCCACTCACACATTGTAGAAATGTATTTATATACAGACACTCATTTATCATGAGACTTTCCAGTTTTTTAATCATATGTGTATGGGTTTAATTAATTAATAACTAGAGGTTCAGAGACTGGCAGTAAAGCACCATGCATGGGTTACCAGTTCAGAGCACAAATACAACTCAGAATTTACCCACATCCAAATCTGTAAGTGTCATAAACATTATTAGCTATTCTGAGTGACCCTACTAGGGCTGTGTGTTTAGGGTTCTTTGCCCTTGGAAACACTTGTAAAAGCATCACTCTTATTGCCATATAACAGATTTGCAGTCCTCAAAATCTGTTATAAAATAGAGTTGTTATTGTTTAGGATTAGGTTAATGCTTGCTGGTGAACACCTGCAATGCAAAAAATTGTTGCTGTTTAACATTAGTTAAATCATGACTGCAAGACAGGCCACCGAGGTCTGTAGAAGCTCAGGCTTGCATTCGTCGTGCAGAATCACTCTTCTGTGTAGATTAAAGCATTGTGGTGCTTAATATTAGGTAACAGTAAGGTCTGACACTATACTATGTGCCTTGAAAACCAAAGCTCGGAAATTTCAGTACAGCAGTATCTTCTTATGGGGTAGCATCACTATCCTGTGAATTTCTATGCAGCAGCATTATTCATGCTCTGATAGGCTTGAGTCATGTTTGCAATGTTTCAATGTCAAAGCGTTGTGCATGACCTTGGTGGCATTGTCTCAGTTGCGTTTACCACTATGAAACAGCACTGTAAAGGAAATACGTGGCACACGGATGTTCCGTATCACCCTGGCTATTTATTGTCAATACCTGCTCATGTATAATACCACATATAACAGCTTTGGCTGGCTTCCAAGATACAAATATGGAAAGCACTTCTAGGTGACTCATAACTGGGTAAAGAGATATATCTGAACTTCTGCATCACTTTTTCTAGAAACAACAGCAGCAGAACTGGACAATCTTACTTTTTGACTGGGGGGAACTCAGAGGACACCAAAACTCTGATAGCAGCCCGCTTCACATGAAGCATGCGTACCATCCCCCCTTCTCTGCCCACCTCTGCAAGAACAGCGTGTATTGCTGACAAATGGCCCTTGAGGAAAACATCCTACCAAGTTAATGCGCCAAAGGCATTTGTAATTGTCTATTATATTCTTTTTTCAAGAGGGTTTTGGTGGCTTTTGCATGCTTTGGAGGGGTGGGGGGGTGCTGTATGTGTAAATAAGTAAGCGTGAACGCGAGAAAGACACATGCACACACACACATGATGTTTTGGTCAAATCCACAGGAGTAGCCAAGCACTCCTGGAGTTCATACTCTAATCACCCCAGAGACAAAGCTGTCTGGTGTGAGCTTGTGCAGAAGCAATACATTCAGAAACTGATGCAGAGAGAAGAGAAAATCACAAGCAAACAGTTGGGTTTGATCTTTCCATTCAATTGAAATAGTAGGTCCGTTGATTCCAGATTTACTTTGGTAAGAGTGACAGAAAAGTCAGGTTACTGAGTTTAATTTGTTCCCTTTTCTCTGGAAAACTGATCTGAAATCATGCAAAGGGGAAAAGTAAATGTACCCCACAAAATCAGTTACCTGCAAAAGTAATTAAATAATAATTGTTCTGTTTCATACTGCTTTTTACTGTAGGTAATGAATACCAAATGTTATAAAAAGTATCTTTGGGTGAGATTAATAACACATGTGTGATTTTATAATTTGAATGTCTTGCTCGGGTAAGCACTCATCTAAGTATTTCTATCATTTCTTTGGTAAAACTATAACCAATAATAGCTAGCCCAGAACATAAGTAGCTGAGGATAATATCGATACCAAAAAAAAACCCTTATTCTATTTACTTTAATCCTCCAGGTAAAATTTCACAAATTATATTAGTAGAAAGAAGACTTATACTTGTTGACATCTATTTTCTTTTGAAATTTTTTCTGCATAACTGAGTACATGAAGGACAATAGTGATAAATAAGGTGAAATAAATGAGTCCTTAGAGCTCCTATCATTTCATGAAGACAACAGCAAATAACAGTCAAAATCTGCAGTGTTGATACAAGACATTGCCTTTGGTTGTAGGAATTTGTCTCCCCAGAAAAAAAAGAGACTCTAAGTTTCATCCTAGCATCATGGCACGTATTAATATATCCCTTCTAGTTTATCGTATATGCACAACAGCAATAGCAGCATCTCAGCATGTGCTAGCAACCAGGGATGTTGAAGTCACATGGCGTAAAGCAGAATTTAGGTCTCAGCATGGTCACTGTTGTGGATATCAGTTGGCCTCAATATACAGACTGGTATCTTCTGTTTGAGACGTTGAAGTTTGCCTTCCATACTGGAGAATGGAAAGTTGTAAATGTCCTGCTTTAAGTAAGGAATCTCCTGTACACATGAATGGGAATGCTGGAAACAGGTTTGACTGAGAAATCTCTCCATATTTTGGATGTTGTCTGTTCTTCAAATATGTACTGCCATGTTTGTACTAAGTTGTTTGCCTGTTATCTCTCAATCTGTGCACAAAGAAAAAAAAAAAGCTTAAACACAAATTAATTAGTAAATCAGAGATAATTGCAGTCCTGCATCTAACATGTAAATGTCAATTTTTCTTGCATTTTATATTATGAAAATTAGTTCTTTGGATTTTTTTGTTATGATACGATTTGGCCTGTGTATCAATTTTACCTTAAAACATTAAAAAGTCATTCAAATGCAAGATAGAACCTTAAGGTCTCAGTGGGAATAATTTACTAAGAGTTCCTCTTCGTAGAATTGTAAGATGTGCTTTTTAGACAGAACCAAAAGCACAACTGTCGTGTAAATACACGCTTCAGGAAAATTTGAAGGCCAGTAGTACAATCAGTCAAAAGACTTATAAGCCTCAAGTAGGCCATGTAAAGGTCAGTTAGTATAGGAAAAGACATTAATAAAGAAGATCTGAAGCATAAGAAATTTAGGAACTGAGCTAGGGAAACATATGCTAATTGTGTTGTCCATAGCCCAGTTCAAAAATAAGCTTATTCATAATACAGATCAGGTTGACTGATGCCGGAATACTGCCTGAGTAAAACACCTCTACCTTCTGAAAAAGAACATAATTCTGTTTCCCTGGTGTATTTCTTCATTTATAGGCTGTCTGAATTGAAAAGGCAGATGTTTTATTCTGGGAATTGACTGCAAGGGTGATTGCTTTCAGGTGAAACACTTAAATTAAAATTTAGGGAGCAAGATAACCTTACTTAGGGAGAAGAGCTGAAATAAGCAAATGTTAAAAAAAAAAAAAAGAAGCCTGGTGGTTTGTGTTACACTTCTGTGCCTAATTAGATAATTAGAAGGTGGGCCTAATATTGATTAGTTTTCTGAAAACATCTTTGCTGAGAACAAGGACACAAATAGGAACTGAAAGCATTTTGGTGTGCAATCTATAATGGTCACCTTTAAGAGCTTAACAGTAGCTTTAGATAACAAAACAATGTTGTCTCAGAATTTGCAGTGCTCTTTAGAGATTAGTGCAAAAACAGAATGAACAGTATTTAGATATCCACTCAAAATGAAAAGTTCTTGAGGATGATCCCTGATGGAACAGCAGCGGTCAGCAGATGTTATTTTTTCTTAAACATAATCTGTACCTACAATACAGAATATTAAAAACTGACCCTCAGGTGACTTATTGAGCCAAGTGTTGTATATTGAAGTCAAATAAGAAACAGATAAATCCTTTCATGGCCTTGGCTATACAGATAAGCTTTATTCCCATATTCCTTGCTGGTTTAGGGGCTTTTTTTGGAATGGGGGAGATGCACAGATTTTTTAGAACGTTCGTTCACAGGTGTGTCTATAAAGATTTGGAAGTTAAGTAAATTCTCATTTCAAAGCACAAAATCATAACTTGCCATGATCAAAACCAAATTCACCAGCTGAGAAGAACTGGTGCTTCAATATGCATAAAGTGACAACGCCGTGATTCTTCTGAAGTTTGTCCTGAACTAGAAGAAATTTCAGGAGAGCTCTACTGTTAATGTTTTTTTTAATGTTTCCAGGGATGGGGCATCTACCACCTCTCTGGGCAACCTGTGCCAGTGTTTCACCACCCTCATTATAAAATATTTCTTCCTTATATCTAGTTTAAATCTTCCCCCTTTTAGTTTACAACTATTACCCCTTGCCCTGTCGCAACCGGCCTTGCTCAGAAGTTTGTCCCCAAGCCCCCTTTAAGTACTGAAAGGCCACAAATTTGAGCAATTAAAATGTCTGTATGCATTTGTTAGCCTTCAAATGGTGTACGATGGTACAGTCATACAGTCCAAGTTGTGCTTCAAAGGATATCATGCTATGTACTGTAACAAAGAATGCAACACCTGAGCATACAGACAGACTTTTATCACCAACATGCCAGGGGATGAAAGCAAGAAAAAAGAGAGCTTTTAGTAAACGCGTTAGAACAAAACAAAAGCCTTCTTTATGCAATTTTCTCATTTTCCACCATCCCGTTTCTCAAAATCAGTGGAATTTACAGTTGCCTTCTTCAGATACCATTGCTCATTTTTCTGACTTTTTTCCCCAGTACTCTAAAAAGACATATAAGCCACATAAAATCGTATTTTTACTGAGGTAGGAACATATTATACATAGGGGTTTTTATGTTTAGTTTTTTAAACTGATTAGTATGTCTGAGCATTCCTGTAATAATTAAATTCCATAATAATGAGATTTGTAAATATATATATATATATATAACTGTATAGCATTACTTTTTGTTGAGCTACCTTGGAACTACCAAACGGGACAGATTGGGAGCCAAGATTTGAATGCAACAAAAATAAAGGTGACAAAATTACCCACGCTTTCTTTAGTTAGAAGTAAGTCTAAGAAATATGCATATAAGGAAAAAGGTTACTCTGGTACTCAGAAGCATATATCCTTTCCTCTTTTTATTCCTGTTGCAGAGAGTATCTATTCATATATTAACTTCCTGCAACCTGAAAAACAGTATTAATGTTACAGAATTGAAGTTGGAATGGCAGTCTTCAAGTATTTGTCTATTTTAAGATCAGCTTTAATAATCCCACAGGGACTTTTTGCTTGAAGGACTTTAAAACAAAACTTTATGCTTCATCTTTAACTTCCACCAATTATAGATCTCTGGACAGAACAAAAACTAGTAAGCTTTGCCAAAATGTATCATCTTTCTATTCAACTCTTTTGCTTTGAACATATAGGTACCATAACTAGATACAATGAAAATAAATATCTCCTTACAAAACATTAGCTACTTTTGCCAATTTCTATTGCCTGAAACCCCTTTTTGATACTGCCAGGGTATCCATGAAAGGCATCACAGGCTATAGGTAAGCCTTCCAATAAAATTTTGTCATAAAAGCACACAGATTTTATGAAAGAACAGCATGTGAGAATCAGAATTACAGAGTTCTTTCAGAGATGACAGGTCTCCTCAAAAATTATTTGCATGAGATAATAGCTCAGGAAAGTTTTCTCCCCTCCAAGTTACAGTAATACAACCATTTTTTACTTAAAATATGTTGACCTAATATTACATTTTCCTACCAAAATTCCTCCATTCTGCCCCCCCTCAAAAAAAATTCTCCTGGTATACTAAGTGAAAAATAACTCCTTTTTTTCTTTTTCAGGATAGATGACAAACCATCATTGACTGTCAAGAGAAACAATCTGACCAATAATTCCTCTTTCTCTGGGATTAATTACAGGAATAGTTCCCATGGTCTCACAGAAACTCCACCCTAGAAATGCAACAGACAAATAGGGTAAGGGAAGAATGGAACATCCTATAGTCTATGTCCAGTAGCCTATAATCATATGTTAACTGAGACTACAAGGGGCAACTGGACGTTTTCTGGTCCAATTCCCCACTCAAAGCAAGGACAAATTTGAAATGAAATATGAATTTTTAAAGTTTGATTCAACTTTAAAGTTATAGAAAAACCACCATTTTTTAACAGGCAAAATAGAATAGATGTTTTTGGTTGCTATTAAGCAGTCAAGGCCTTTTCTGCCCCTCACACCGCCCCCCCAGTGAGTAGACTGCGAGTGCACAAAAGGTTGGGAGGAGACACAGCTGGGACAGCTGTCCCCAACTGACCAAAGGGATATTCCATACCGTATGATGTCATGCTCAGTATATAAAGCTGGGGGAAGAAGAAGGAAGGGGGAAGGATGTTCAGAGTGATGGCATTTCTCTTCCCAAGTAACTGTTATGCGTGAAGGAGCCCTGCTTTCCTGGAGATGAGTGAACACCTGCCTGCTGATGGGAAGCAGTGAATGAATTCCTTGGTTTGCTTTGCTTGCATGCATGGGTTTTGTTTTACCTATTAAACTGTCTTTATCTCAACCCACGAGTTTTCTCACTTTTACTCTTCTGATTCTCTTCCCCATTCCAGCCAGGGGAGTGAGTGAGAAGCTGCGTGGTCCTAGTTGCCAACTGGGGTCAAACGATGACACGATGTTAATATGATTAATTTAAAAAGATGGTTTCTTGAGTATTTTTTCTCCATGCCTTGTGTTATTTGCCCTCAAAAAATGAAACCTTCTTTGATTTCAACTTTAAAATTTCATTGTCTTTCTACTTCAGTACACTTTCAATGTGAGTCTTAAGAATGATTCAACACTTGCTGTCCATAAACCACTCTCCATTAAACAACCTATATTAAAATTCAATTAAAATGAGGACAATACTGAAACTGTTTCACTGGAGACTTAATCAGTTTTGTGTGTACAAGTGGGATCACACAGAATAGCTAATAACTTTTATGACACATACAAGATGTGGATCATGTTCTTCGTGTCAAGTTGAATAAAAAATTACATAAGACGCTTTGAATCTCAGATACAAATACTTTCTGTAAATAACTAGCAATGGATTGTTGATGACCTATTACTCGGCTACCATTTCAAAAACTAATTAGAATCTATTCATGAATAATTTTAAATATATGAAGGAAAATTAAAATAATAAAATAATCATATGTAACATGTTTCTTTTTTCCTCAGAACAGGTCAAGAAAAAGTTCCCATAATTTCAAGTAAATGGTACTCTTGGAATGAATGGCTATAAGAGAACATACTCATCTTAACTCCCATAAAATTTTTCAAAAATTTCTAACTTCCTTTCATCCCAGGTTGTAACTGTATGCAAAATTCAACTACTCCACTGTGATAAATTTAACTGTTTCTGAATGGTGTAATCAATTTAAACCACTCAAAATGTGCTTATAAAACTTATGAATGACATCAAGCCTGAAGTAGCCGTATTTTGGATGACAGTCAGAATTTGACATGAGGTTTCATGAATGAAGGAATGGTCTGGTGTCTGGTCGAATTTGATTAAATTAGTCACATGCAAATATGACCGATAGAAGAGAAAGAAATGAGATATAACTTTTTGAGTATATATAATTATATATGTTTTTAGTTAGTTTGTATCAACACCAATATAAGGGCCTCAGCTTGAGAAGTCTTTTGAATGTTAGGCCTTTATGAAAGCTATTGATAAATCGAAGAATTCTGGCAGAGTAGATGCACAAATGACATGGAATTTAGAGAAACAAGGAAAGGCTGACATTATTGGCATCATTCAAAATGAAAAAAGAGACCCAGTACAGCTGTTTACGTGTTTAGAAGTTTATGTAGAAAACCACAACTATCATTTTTCTTCACTTTGTTCATTAAGAGTAAGATAAAGTGTTGATTTCCATGACTGAAAAAAAAAATTCCAACCTTCAGGATAGCTAAATCTTGCAAAAGATTACCTAGGGGGGCAACAGAGTCTTCCTGCTCAAGATTTAAGAACAAATTAGTTAAAACACTAGTCAAGCACATTTGCTCCCAAATATAGGCAGAGATGGACTAAATGCCCTCTTTCAATATTTCAAAAAAGTCATTGCAGGCACCGTGTCTCATATCAATCTACAATACTCCTGCAACTCTCCCAAGGCAGAATCCTGTGATACTTACAGCTGGAGAGCAGAGGTCGGTTTATAGACAGCACTTTTCCTGGATGTCTGTTCAGTTTTCTCACTCTTTAATAACCGTAGGGTTTTGCAACATGTGAAAACTTCCAGGGGTCTCTCTGGTCTGTCAGAATTTGCATCCCCTTTTTTGTGTGATACCGTATGACTGAATTTGTCTTCAGCAACATTCTACGTAATTTACCATGACTGTCTTTCTTTACCACAGTTGTTCTTCAGTATGTAATTTTGCAAATTCTCATTAAAAAGATTTGTCATTCTCCTAAATACTTCTATAAAAGCTATTTTGTTTAAGGTTTCATTAGAGGCTACTAATGCAAGACACTGGGATCATTTTAAGTTCACCGCCTTCCAATGAAAGAGACACTCAATTAAACCTGGTTCTCTATATGTTAAATTGGAACATCTTGAATCCCCTAATCAATTATTTAAATTATAACCTCATGTCCTCTATTGCTTCTATTTACTTCTATTTAGTTGTTTTTCTTACCCTATTATTTCATTCTGTTACCAAGTGCTGTGTGACATTTACCTCGCATGTGTTCACAAAGTGCTTAAAGTTCATTATTGAATATGCATAATCAGTGTATGCTAATTCTCTTTGCTTCTGTTTCTGTCATTATTGTATTTTAAATTACATAAACAAGAACTCAACATATAAAGGCTAAGGCTTCAGGATAATACATCATCTTGGAAAAAAACAAATCAGGCCTTCTAAAGGTATGCTGTTTCCTCGAAGAAAAGGGAGCAGGTTGGAGCATTTGTTAAAGACAACATTTTTCTTTCACATCTACATGGCTGATCTTAACTCCATTACCCTGCTCACCTTATGTGCACAGATCTCTGAGCATGAAAGATATACAGAACAGACTATCAAAGGTGAGATCTGCTTGGTAGGATCTGAAAGAAGAATATTCTTTTAAACTGACTGTCCAAAGCTTCAAGATCTGAATGTAAAATAAAGCTCCATTTTAAGTAAGCTAGGAAAACATTTCCCGCTTATGGCTTAGCAGAATCAATCATCGACACCTTCCTCAGTCTTGTGAACAAGTGGCAAATTCTTCAATATTCCTAAAGAGCATATAGGTCTTTTTTTCCTACACTCAAGTTGTGCCACCCAAAGATAAATGCACTGGCTGCAAAGTTTTTGCTTACTATCAGTACTAATTCTTAATTTTAGACTACACAAATGAGGCAAAGAAGGGCCAAGAATAAGCAAGTGCTGTTTCCAATTTTTGCCGTGTCTCACCAAATACAAATGGTAGATTCATCACAGAGAATCACCACAGCAACTTATTAACTCTCAAGTATAAGATTCGTAAGTCCTGTAGTTGCTGTAACACCACCATTCAATGTCTTCTGAAATTTCAGCACGCCTTTATCCCTTTTCTACTTATATGCAAAAGAAAAAACTAAACACGTGATTTGCATGCGTATATACTGAGGAAGAGCAGGTGTAGGCAGAAAAGACTGACCATTCATGATGCTGTGACATGTCTCTATAGAGCTGACCGAGGAGCTGAAGGGTCAGAACATAAACTGCAAAGCAAAGACCCTCTATCACTGTAAATTTGTATGTTTTAACTGAAGAGATTTAAGTGCAGAAATGATCAGATGATGATTCTTGTGGCCCATCACGCTTGTTGGTTAGGAGTGGCGAAACACATTTGTTTGCTGAGAGATGGTTTTGGATTACTTTTACAGTGGAGAAATAGGGTCAATAATATAAAGGAAAATCTTGAGAAGAACGATTTTCCCTCAGAAATGCCAGTATCTGCAATACCTGTTTTAATACCTCTTCCCCCTTTCATCAAGAAATTAAACACAAAAAATTCCCATTTGGATATTAAAAGTAAGAAACCTAAATATAGACATCTTGGTTTTCAAAAATACTGAGACGCTGGCAGTTCTTTTCATTAACCTTGATAGACCTTCTGGCTGTTTATTGCCTTAAAAATAGGCCAAACAGCAACTAGTTCTGTATTTAGATTTGCAACCTTAGGAGCCATTGCTTAAGTACATGATACGAGCTTTTTGCTTTGGTGAAGACATAGAGAAATAGGAATTTATAGGACTGCCGTAATATGGTGATTTTAAGATTCTCAGGCTTTGCTCTGTAAACTAAAAAGTTTCCTTTTTTCCCCTCTCCTTTGCATTACTAGTAAAAATAGGAAAAGACATTTTAACAGTGTCATCAGCCCTAAAATACATTCATTCACTTTCCCAGAACTGCTTACAGGTACCACTAAAATGCATTTCCAAAGTAGAGTGTGACAGCAAATTGGGACATTGCAGAAGTAATGAGGCTGATGAACGCTGCCCCCAGGAGAAAGCTTAATGTTAATGAAAAGCAGTTAGGAATCTTTATTAGTTACATGGGGAAAGAGAAAGCTTTTCAGGTCTGATTTTGTTTTACAAAATATTATTGACAGAGCTAATTATAAAGTCTGTCTTTTGGGGAGGAGTTTCCACCAAAAAATGACAATCCATGTTTCCAAGAGCTGTAGAGATATCAAACTCGAAAAACTAACCTTGTGCCTTCCAGAAAACTGGAACAAGTGAGAAAGTCTCATCAGATCAGATGCTGTTACCCTGTGAATATACAAAAATGGGCATATAAATTGTAAATATAGAATTCAGTGTTACTGACATACTGGCCATAGTGCTGTTGCCATGCCATCCTAGAAGAACGGGTGTGGTAGCAAATAAGAAGCAAGGATACATTCCACAAAATAAAATGTGATGATCATACGCAGGTCTCAAAATCAACTGCTTTTTCATGTCAGTTTTAATTGTCAAAATCTTCCAACAGTACCTTTGAGACAATTGTTTTAAACCGCCATGATAAAAAGCACAGTTTTATGTTCTTAAAAGAATGTGTCAAAATACCTAATTCTGATATTGAAGTTGGCTTGCATAAAACATTTCCATTCATATGAAGTGTGAAGTATAAGCAAAGTAAAGAGACAAAACTACCTCTCTATTACAAATTGTATTGTGTATGTGTATAATTCAATCTAATTTACAAAGTCCCTTGTCATGGAAGCGTATCAAGGCACTTTACACCCTGAAAGGAATTATACATCAGCTCAGTAAAAAGCCGTCTTAAAAAGAGTCTTTAATCTTACTTTAAAACATTTAGCAAGGGAATGAAATAAATGGCTTGTAATACAGGCAGACCTAGAAGTCTTGCATATATTTATCTTTTGAATACACAGCTCTCAATAAGGGTGAACGCAGTAGGGCAACTTCAGTATCACAGTATTTGTTCAAGGCCTCTGCTGAATATCATGAATTAGTCCCTCTTTCCTTTCCGTTGATCTTACATTCATTTATTGCTGCATAAGGTCACAAGACTGACAACCCAGAGCAGACTAAAGCCCTTTTAGTTCTTCACAGAGTAAATCCCAAGTCTGTCAGCATCATTCTCTGCATCCTCCAAGCTCCATCAACCTCATTTCAGGAGGGACAACCTAATATGCAAAATGGAGAGTGGGTAACCCTGTGCTCAAGATGTATTCAGTCATTAGCCCTTGCTGGGCTACTGAACAGTATGCCAGTTGTGCCACTTGTTTTTGTTGAGGTTTATTAACTAGGAATCAAACAGACCACACAGGTAAAATCTTGGCTCAAGTGAAATCCATTTTTTTTACCTTAGTGTTCCTGTCACCATTTTGCTGAGTGAGTGCTACTACTGATATTCTGCTTTCTATAATGTGTGTTTACATGACAGTGCAGCAGAAAAATTCCCAGACCAGTTGGGAGGTGAGCACAGTCCAACAGCAATGCTCCACCTGCACCAGTTCGGTCAACGATGTTCCACTGCACTTCCCTGTGAAGAAAATTAGCTGTCACTCAGTCCCACACTGCCATGGCTAAAACCTGGGTATGTGAAAGAGACCATCTAAGGCGACCTGAAGTAACACTGCACCATACTGCAGTCTGCCAAGCTGATAAGCCCACAGTCTTGACTGCCATCCACCCACACATCTTTGCCTTCCTCCAATTGAGAAGTAAATAGTAAAATGGGCTGTTGTTAACTGTCCATCAAAATCACTAAAAAAAACTTGGTTCCGTATGTTCCATTCTTTTTTTATGGCTAGCTGAAACATTCTTGCAAGGACCTAAAAGTAAGAGTAGTGAAAGAAATTCTACATTAAGGCAAAAAGCTAAGTTATGCTAAAAAGACCTGAACTCATGCTTCTGAGGCACTTGCGCAAGCTCCTAATGCCCTTGGAGGATATTTATAGCCACTGAGAAGTGCCAGGTCACAGGAGTAACTCTGTCCATGAGAGTAACTCTGGCCATACGACACAATGCAGCACCAGTTTCTAACCCCTAGCTCGAAGAGCAAAGACATTACTCAGCACAGAGCACCAGTATGGAGGTGTTAGGTTGACCCCAGACGTCATATGTAGAATAACTACCTCATCAGTGTACACAGTCTGCATCCCGTCACTGAAGCACCTGCACCCTTTCTAGCTTTATAGCCAGATTTTTATCACCAGCTTTTATACCTCTGCATGGCACCAATCCATGCAGCTGACGTGGTAAAAAGCTGGTGTAAGGTCTGTTTCTTTGGCTCTGTACCACTCTTACATGTCACCTTTTTGTGGTAAATTTCAGGGATGCCGCGACACTTGCAGGGTCACTTTTACAGGAGGAGAATGAGTCTCCTGAATCCAGAGGTGATGGACATATCAAATTGTGTAGCAGTGCTTGAACATTTTTCTCCTCTGCCCACACAGCCAAAACTTTATCAGGCTGTTTTTCCTCACTTATGCAAATCCCATCTTTTCAGGATCAAACCATTCTAATAACATGTGAAAACAAGATATGAGCAACTTCTTCCTGACAGCACAGGGAGAAAGAAAAGTAAATATCAGTTACCTGTCTTAGGCACTGTCACCCTTTAGCAACTTTGTTCCCATCACAACAGAGTTGAGTGAGCCACATTTAAAATTTCTTTTATTTTAAAATTTATTTCCTGAGTCAATGTCTTACATTTTCCTCCACTTATTTGGCATGGCTTTTTGTTCTTACCTCTATTTTTTTCAACGTGCCACATCTCTTTCATACTTACCACTTTTGTTTTTTTTGTTTCATCTCGTTCTGCACTTCCTCGCGTTTTGTAGGTCTTGTTGTTGTTGTCATTGTCTGTAGAGTTGCTGATGCTTGACTTTTCCCTTAATTTGAGATGAACAGAGGAAAATGAATTATGTTCGATGTTGAACATATGCGCACAATAAACACCCGACTTTTAAAAGATGTCATGGAAGCATCTGCTATGCTATATTTTTATGACTCGTATAAAACTGAAATAATTGGTATTTACTTTTTATCTTCGTCTTCAGATGTCATTTCTGCCCACCCCCTCTATACCCACTTTAAAATGTAGCACTACATTAAAGTTAAATCCACACACACAAAAAAGTCAATTTAAAAGCATTTTTGAACTTCTGAAATTAAAACATTCCCAGAGTAAAAATAATCTTAACTACTGCAAAGTTTTATGCCCTCTCTTGCACTCTACACTCATTACTGACTACAGCTTAAAATCTGTGCTCATTAAGGCTTTTACTACCTGTTGGTGTGCATGTAAAGGAAAGGCATTTGTGTCTGACTACTTAAACTGAACTGACATACCTAATAAAACAGGCATTGAAAACTCAGTAAAAGGTTTTTTGGCACCCCATGAAGCGAGTGGGATCATAACGTAATTAAAATACATAGAAGGCAACTCTGAGTCAGCAAGGCAGCTACAGGACTTGGTAACTGTCACTTGATTACTCTTGAAAGCTGATAAAAATCAGAAATAGTGATTGCCCACCGCAGGCGTAAGATATCCTTGCTGCTTTAGAAACATAATCGCTGTGTTGCAGGAGGTCTAATCAACAGCTACCTATAATCTCTGTGATAGCTGGAAAAACGTGTTAATGAAATATTCATGCAGGTAACTGTCATAGGCATAAAACATCATAACCTACTCTTTTTACTAATGAATACTTTATTGGGCCATCCTGTTCCAACTCATTTTGCTACAAAAGCAGTGTAGGTTCAGCTGCTGATTCTTCCTAGATGCTGGGAGCAACATCTCACTGACAATGTCAGTCTTGAACCAAACTCCTGAAGAAGCAAGGATCAGATGTTGGAGCCCATTCCTGGAGAAGATGGTATGATTTAGTGTCCTGAACTAAATTCCACATTTTAGAGACGGTTCCTTTTGTTTAAAATATATTGGCAAAGTTTTCATTTGGGTAAGGCAAGAGATTGGACATATGTGGGTCATTCTTGCTCCTACTTTCATGGCTCAGGAAAATATCAGAGAGGGAGGATTTTGTTTAGCAAAGGCATTAGGCTGACATGACAACTACCTCTCAGTCTTGGAAAGTAATTTAATCTCTCTGCACCTCACTTCAGGATAATCAAGGAGACAATACTTCCTTTCTGCTTTGCTTACAGGCAGAGTAAACATCAAAATAGGCTCATCAGGATGTGTCTGCCAAGTAACCGGGCAATGTCACACCAATAATGAATTGTTTAAAATAATTTATGCAAAAGTATACAGTTTGCAATGTACACTACAGTATTTGTGAAACATATACATAAAAGTAACCAGCATGGTAGTGTCTAATTATGAGACTTCAGAACAGCTAGCATGACAGCAGACAAAAACCATAAAAACCTTCAGGTTTTTATTAAGAATCAAGAATCCCATCCATCTCAAGGCCATGGAAGGTTCCTTAGAGACTGTAAGAAGCTCAGAAAGTTAGGCAGTTATTTCAGAAATACAGCCCACAAGCACTTTTAACTAGGATAGAGATTATTTTGTGTAGAACAACCAAAAACTTTGCTTATATAACATTACACATGAACTTTTCTGCCATTTTCCTGTGATGAGAACATTGAACTTTTTATCTTTAAAGCCTGAAGTGATCACTTCCTTGATAGAAAGGATTTAATTTTCAACTCTGTTTTGATTTTTATTTGCCAGTTCAGTACTATTAAAACTTTCAGTGTATTAAATGAGGCAATGTGGAAAATATTTTTGAAGACAAGGAATCTTCTGGATAAAATGTCCAATGATGACATCAAATATTGTTTCAAATATACCTCTTGACTCACAATTTAGCCACCCACAGTTATACTGTCATTTCAATAGCTTTACCAGAATAATAGCAAGAGATTCATCTGTTACCTGAAAGAAAATCTAAGCTCTCCTTAGAGCATCTTAAAATATAAAACACCAGACTTAACTGAGAAGAACCAAAAGACAGTTCCAAGAAATAAATTCAGTTGCTTCAAGCAAAATTTGCAACCTTGCTCAAAAAACCCTGCTCAGCTACTGCCTGCTCTAGAGACACCTACATGAGATAGATATTTACCATTAAAAGTTACCAGGCCACCTAGAGTTGTGCCCAGGAGTGTTTTCAAATCATTGCAACCATAAATCATGGGCTCCCAGTCCAAGAGGAACCCCGCAGCCAGAATGCAGTAGATCCCTGCTAGCCACGTCACAGCTACCGCAAATGCACCACACGAGAGCTCCAAAGAGCCAGACTTGTTAAACATATGCAGAGCAGCTTAAGATGAACCTAAGATCATGGTCGAGACCTAACTCTACATCACGGTCATAGTCGGAGCAGACTCATTGCAGCAATGAAATCAAGCTGCTCCAGGCACCTCCGACACCCCTTTCACTCTGCCACGCTTCAGCTGTAGCTGCGCTGGGTAACTCAGAACAAGTCTCACACTCCATATTTCAGCATTCACAGATGAAATAGCAACGTACTCCTCTTCTGCTGGGGGATCTGCTTGACGTGATGAGCCTGCTCTGAAAATATTTACCACAGTTTATCAGAGTGAGCATCACAAACAACACAGAAAACAGGCTCAGGTGGCCCTTCAGGTCTTCCCCATAAGCTAATGTTTAGTGCCATAGTGCGGGATAGGTAGGTAAAATTTTCCTTTTCTTCAAAACCAGCTGTCTTCCCTCCCTGGTGAATTCCTAAAAACTAGTTATACAGGTTTAGGTTTGTTGATGTTGTTCCCTCAGTTGCTCACCTTTCTCTTCCAAAGGACTCTGAATTATTAGTGTGCTGAAGCATAATTTCAGCAGAGGAAGCTGGTCTTATCCACATGCAAAACAACTGCCAGAATGGAAGCTGTACCCTTCCCAAGGATTTGTGGGTTTGACTGTCCTCAGGCAGAGAGGATAATGAGTCTCAATTTTCTACATCCTATTTGAGTAATGTAAATAATTGGTACATTAGCTAATAAAAGGGCCTTCACTGTACTAATTACCTCTTAAAGGAAAGCTTTGGGCACCTATGCCATCCGATGAAAAAAATTTACGAAGACGAAAAGCAAGTTCCAGACTGTAAATCCCAAGAGGTGTAACTCAGAAGAACCCTGCTGGCCTGTCAATAGTTTTAGCTTATATTCTGAAAGCCCCTGTTTCTCATGAGACATGGATTAACAAGCAAAGCTGCAGCATCCAAGGGTACTGAAAACATCAGGTTTCTCTGTTGGTGTCCTGCAACAAACACAGCTAAATTCAGATGCTCATGCACTTATCTCTGTTCAAAAGCGGCCATATGTCCTGTCTCTAGTCTTCAATCCTGATTTCTATGTATGTCAGTAGCTAGTTTGGGCAAGTTAAAAAGAGCTCTTTGACCAATTAACTCATGTTTTATATCCCTAATCTTTGAAAAATTGAATCTGGAGTCAGATTTCTCAGTGCTCTCCAGAAAGAATCTCAATATTAGTCCATTGGTAATATGATAATACAAATAAAATAATCACCTCATTTGTGCTTTCAGCAAAGTACCACACAAACATCAACTAATTATTGTTAATTAAAAAATTATCTGCAAGCCTCTTTTCTAGGTGTGTGAGAACCAGTCATTTGATTTTATAATGATGAAATTATAAAAATGTTTTCAAAGAGTAAATGAAGTAACAGGGCATAAAATACTGAAAGAGGTGTAAAAGCAATTAATTATGTTGTACAGTATATTTTATGACCATAAAGCAGTCAGGATGAAGGGATAACATGAACAGAGATTCATATTTTATTACCTTCCAAACCTTTCTGCTTACATTGTCAGCACAGTAGCCTGAAAAAATTCAGTTTGTAGAGAGCCAAATTTATATCATGATAACCGTGAAATGTGGAAGCAATCCCTGTCCAGAGTGCATGAGATGAGGATGCAGAAAAATGCTGTTTAGTCAGTGGAAGCCTCAGTGCAAGCTCTAAAAAACTATTCTCTTAGTTCTGAAGAAATACATGAGTAATCATCACTTCTCAATTTTCTGGGCAGTCTAGGAGCTTAGAATATCTGACATATGGCTCGTATGTGACATGTACTGTCACAAGTCATTATGAGGTGAATAATACATTTTACGTATTTAAGATTAGGTATGTGGAAAGTATGGAAATGCTATTTTTCTGATATGTCTTCTGTAGAATTAAACTTTCTGCCAGTCAGGTTCCAAACATCTTTTTTTCCTTAAACCAAAATAAAATGTTTTATATAAATATAAATATAAACATAAATATTGAAGCAGAGAACAACAACAACAAAAAAGGTGGTTTGTGTTTGCTTCATCTGTTTTAAAATACATTCTGGATGTTTTCATAAATTACTATTTTGTAAAAAATAAATAGGCATGCAAGATACATAAATGAATGTGGAATTATCTTTGAGCAGCCCGTCCATGACTTGTAGGTACTTTGGAGGTATTCAGTATTTCATAGGGGAAGGTCTTGTATCCTCTGAGCTGTTTAAATATCCACAGAGTCTTTTCATTCAAACTGAAAGGGCCCTGCAAGCATCCATTTGCCCCATAAGAGGTATTCAATGGAAGAGGTTAAAGGAAGGGAAAGATTTAGATCAGGCAGGGACACCTACAACTAGACCAGGTTGCTCAAACCCTCGTCCAACCTAGTCTTGAACAGTTCCAGGGATGGGGCATCCACAACTTCTCCGGGCAACCTGTTCCAGTGTCTCACAACCCCCAGAGTAAAGAATTTCTTTCTAATATCAAATCTAAACCTGGTTTAAAACCATTCCCCCTTGTCCTATCACTGCACTCCCTGATAAAGAGTTCCTCCCCATCTTTTCTATAGGCCCCCTTTAGTTACTGGAGATGTATTTATAATGTGTTGATGCTAGAGTCGTGTAACAACACAACCTTGTTGCTGTAAATCTCATCCTTCCCTTCCAAGGTAGTTCTAAAATTAGATTATGCAGTACTAAAACTAGTACAATTTTTCTGCTTGCTCCACCACAGTTTGCAGCGTAGCTAAAGGCAACACAGCAGGATGCTGCAGCCTCTGTGGAGTCATCGCGCCAACTCTTCAGGCGCCAAGAGAAAGATGAGACAGCACCAGAGATTTAGGCTACATGACCACGCATAATCTTGTGTGTTTGTCTTCCCACTTCTTTGAGACATTCATTTCTCAAAGGGAAGCATTTTCCACCCTCAGCCTGCTGGGCTGAGCTGGGTTTTATTCTGGAAGTCTGGCTGGCTTGTGGTTAGGTTTGGATCTTGGTTTTGAAATGGAGATACTGAAAAATACATACATGGGAAATACACACGGGAAGATAAGCTGTTCTGCTCTTTCTCTTACACACACATCATCTGCCACTTGGCTAATACAGATAGATGTGCCTGTGAGTACAAAAGGAAAAAGTTCTGGTTTCATTGGTCTTAATTCACCTGATTCTGGCTGATTTAGTAGAACAGCTTTAGCCTTTTCATGCCCTCAGTCAAAGGGTAAGCGCAATAATTATGACCAACCCAAGAAGGAAACTGGCTGAAATACATTGATCATTTTAGCCTTTGGCTCAGCAGGGGAGTGGTAATCACACCAGAATTCCCTCCCCCAAATTGGTACCTAAGGCACAGTAAATTGTTTGCTGATACGTGCTTTCCCAGAGAAGGTCACTTTAATGAAAACTCTGAGAGTCATTACCATATACTCTCTGGTTGTTGAAAGGGCTTCCAAAGCACCCCTTCCTTCTCCTTTTCTCCTCATCAGCCAATACTTGTTGTATTTTCTCTGCTAATGTGTGGCAAGTTAGGTGAAATTAATCCAGACTGACATCATGAAAATCACAGAAAATTAATTCGTGCATTCACCTGGGAACAACATCAGGTTTTAACTTATCCTGGAATATCCTTTTGTCAAAAAAAGAAAGTCTCCATTGTTTCTGTTTGAATCGTCTTTGCTGTACCATTGGTAGACACCCTGGTAATGTACATTCCCTCAGCTGAGACAAAGGAATGCCATGTCCTAAAGCAACAATTTTCCGTGCACTGGTATTTCCCAGAGTTTCTGACATCACTTCAGCTGTCAGTCTGGAGATGGCAACTGCCAAATAACATATATGTGACCTACATGTCAGATACGGTAAATCTTTCTCTCGTTTGTGTCCTCAGTCATTTTGGTCATCTACTGAATGTTAACTTCCATTGAATGCAGTTGTTACCCTTTCCTCTATACAAGTTAATGAACTTTGTTTCTTAAGTCGTACTTCAATTGCCTGTGTGTGACACAGCCGCTTGGCACTGGAGAAAGTACCTGTCTCCTGGAACCCAACGGCAGAGTTGGATTTTAACGCTCTGCAACCATGGTTACATCCACTGTGCTTTCCTGAATCTCACATAATTGAGTAACTAGCTTAGCGCTGGTGCAGCAAGAAAGGCTATTCATTCACTTGGTCCTTCCACATGGTAGTCCTTTCTATTAGCTGTCTGTTCAAAACAGCTCAGAGAAACAGATTAAGAACACTTCTACGGTTATTGGAGCTGTATTTTCTTTAGAAAATTAGAGGGAAATAGAAGTTCGTTCCTAAGTCTGCATCTGTGTTTGGGGCTAATTTAAGTTTAATTTCTGAGATCTTTTTGCATGAGATATATATAATATAAACGTGATCTCTTTTTTGTTCTGTATTTACTGGTTCATATAACCAAAGAATTTACATTTTGAACAGGAAATATCATAATAATTGAGCAAGTAAAGTAGAAAGAGAAACCAAACTTAAACCCCCAGCCAGAAATAGTGTTGCAAACCTTCCATTTGCTTTTAAGGCTCGTAAAGCAGCCACAGGCCAGGGGGAAAAATGGAAGATTATAGGCACAGATGGTCTGAGGCTGAAAGAGGTAAAGGTAACTGAGGAAACTTAAGAAACTGAAACAATATCATTTATTTTCTGGCTTGCTTTGGCTCTGGGCAGTTAAGGGCAGCTGGCTGAAAACAATGGCTTGTTTTGGAATTGTGTGTGTTGAGAGGAGATTTACCTTTATAGTATTTTGTCCTTGGTAATGTCTAGAGCTGAACAAGGTCTGGGTCAGTCCCAGATTAAATGAATTGCAGATTCAATCTACGATGTTGTAATTGCAACTCATTTTTATTTTCAACTGTATTACCATAACCAAAGTTTGAGTTTGAAGTGCTGAATTTCTTTTTCAGGCATTTCTACTTTTTAGCAGCAAAGGATAATTGTACATTGTCACATTAATTCCTGAACAATGTACGGAGAGCTTTCAGAAATGGTGATATTTGGGCATGAAGTAAAATAGAGAGTACTAAATACATACGCCAATACATAGTATGCTTAAAAGCTGAAGAAGATATAATTGTTGCTAAATGATTATAGAACATTCTAAACAATAGTTAGGGGTTTAGAAAAAGATGCCTAGGATAGAGTTGCCTAAATAGGAATTTTCATATAAAAAAAAATCTTTGCATGTATATCAACGCCCCTAATTGGTTTCACTAAAGATTTAATTTTATGTGTGGTGTTCACCTGCCCACATACGTAAGTAGATCTCTCAAGTTGCTATATTTATGATATTCAAGACCCAAAAATCAATCTCCACTGCTGGAAAAAACAAATGTACACTAAGGCCTATGGTCATGACATGAACATGCCTGTATCCACACCTTTTAGACGAGGAAAGCATTCTTGGATAAAAAGCGTATCCATGAGTACTTGTATACCCAAAATCTTGTTATGGGTAAAGGGGAACAAATCCTACGATATGGAGAGAAGAATTTATTATTGCCTTCACTAAAATATGAACAACCTAATCAAGAGGCTATAAAAAATTATTAGTCCAATTACAATGTTAGTAACAGCCATAGTCCAAATTAATACACAAAAAACCTTTGTTAGTAATACAGTTAAAATTGTTATAAAAAAGTATTAACTAGTCTCTCTCCCTTTTCTCTGCTGTGACGCTCACCCTTCCAGGGTTCATCTGGGTCACAAGGCTGAAGGTTTCAGTCTTTCCCCAAAAAGACTAGAAAGAGGGATTTGCCACAAGTTGTCAGCATCCTAGGATTTCTCTTGGGAGGTGTACAATGTCTGCGATGGGGTTTTCTTCCTCCCCAGTCTTGGGATTTCCTTGTTTTCTTTTGAAATATTTTTTTTTTGCTTACAGCCCCAGCTTCCCTCTCAGGAGCTCCCAGCTAAAGCCAGAGAATGGCACAGCTACCTCCCCCAGCCCCAGCTGCCCTCAAGGGCTGCTTTTTGTCACCTTCTGACTCTCTGCCTCAGTCAGGATGGTGCCATATCAGGGATCACAGGGTGAAGTTAAACAGGAGACTCCACAGGCACTGGCCCTCTTGGCAACTGGTAAACCAGGCTGAACGCAGCTGTGGATGTGGCAAGCCTGGATAAGCCCTGACGCCCTGTACTGTTGGAGCAGTACAAAGCCTGGGACCCGTTACAGCTCATGAAAAAAACATATTTCCTGGGCTACAGTGACAAGGGTGGTGTGATTGCAGGCAACTGCAGCTGGAGAATATGCTGTTAGATACCACTGCTTCTCCAAGATGCCAGACCAGACATAAATGCTGAATCCTCTTACGAAATGCATTATCTTGCACCTTCATCAGGGGCACAGAGGAGTCACCTCTGCCCATGTGCGCAGCTGGTACAGCAGCAGCAAGGGCTGAGCCAAGCCGTTTTCTAGGAAATCATCAGGTCACCAACTGCAGAAGCTGGCATCCCAGCAAGGAGGAGGCAAAGGGAAACAAACAGGACATTGCTGGTGTCTAGCTGGGGCAATGGTTACACTAAAAGCAATCTGAAATGGGAGATGCAGGTTTCTATCTTGGGAGATGGGGATGAAGTGTTAATGGGGCCGTAGACCCTTCTTTAAATATTTTTATGTTGGTGCTCACCTCTCAGCACTGCACTTACGTTCATCAGAGGGTAATACCACATAGTTGTTCTGAGTATTGACTGTCCAAACCCGTGCAGCCCTGGTGAGTGTCTAATTTGTACTGTAGTTCACATAATAAATTATCACCACGATGATGAGTTCAGAATATCTCTGTGACCTTGAGAAAAAGGAAAACCTGAAGAAAAAAATTTCGGTGTTTATTTAGAGTGTAACAGATCAAATAATATGAGGAAACTTTGGTCTTGGAATGTTACTTTTGAGCAGAAGCATTTACTACTACCAACAAATATCAATTAGTATGCTACCTGAATTTCACTTGTACTGTGAGCAGTATGAAAGTGATCTATTTCATTGATATGCCTTTTTGTTGCAGAACGGCTCATGGATAGAGGCCGTTGCTATGAAAATACTGAGCAATNCATAATTATAGTTAACTGTATAAAAATATGATTGCGCCGCAATAAAGTGGAAGCTTGCTTTATCACTCATATTGAGTCTGATCGCTTGACTTCCCTCGCCGCCGCACCTTTTTAAAAAAAAAGACAAGTGATATGTCCATTTACCATATGAAAATTTTATAAATCTGTTTCTGCTAATGAGATTTTGAGTGTTGGTGCTTTCAGATACTTTATCTGTCACAGAAAGAGTGATGTACACTTAGTCATGTAAAACAACTTGGGGACTAACAAGAAATCAAGTCACTAAAATAATGAGAACATCTGTTCAACATCTGTGGTTGAACTTAATTTACTAGACCTGAGTACAGGAAAAAACAGTGTTCTCATTACTGGTCCATTGACAAATAAAGTAATGAGAAATTGATTAGAATTATTAGCTGCTCCATTTCAGCTTAATGTGCATAAGCTATCACTTAAGACTGACATGATTCTTTTTTTAATTCCAATTTTGATCATACAAATTATTGCTTTTCAGCTACCCCTGCTAGCATAACATAACATAACATAACATAAGAAGCAAGCAAGAAAATGTTCAACGTGTTTGAAGTGAATAATATATAAAAAAACTCTCGTTTAACTTTCTTACCACTGTAGCTGTTTGAGTTCAGGATGAAATATTGTCCTTTTTGTCCTAACATGGTTCTGTGGAAATGAGTGCAACATCACAGAACCCGGACCTCTGCTAAAGAAGCCATTTCATCTCACTTACAGTTCTGAGGAAATTTCTAAAAATCTTAAATAGTATTATTTTTTAATCCATTTTATCCACCTTAATTTGAACTTTTTGAAGCATGCAAGCACCATATTATTTCCTTTAACATATTAAAAATAGACCATATAGAATATGAGATTGAATTATATTTGTGCTTCAGTAGCGTAAATATTTATAAGCTTTACATGAAACACAGTCAGCATTTATTGCTGATGTAGCTATTGATTAGTAAAATCTCGAATGAAAAAGATTACATTAGTCTTGCATTAAAATGCTCTGAAATGGACCTTGTATCACATTTTATCACCTTTTTTTTCTCTAATGGGAGTGTTTTGCAAAGCATTGAAATTCATAAGCTATCCCTTGAAGTTTTTTAATCACTTTCTTTTCTGTTATGGAAATAACTCATAACTGAATCATATTTACTGGAATAGAACCTACTCCTCCTACTAGAAAAGTACAGTTTTAACTTAAGGCCCTCTTGGGGACCTATATCCAAAGGAAACCTCACGGTCTGCTGAGATTTTTGTTCACTTGAGTTTAAGCATCTTTCCCTGGGGAGGAGGAAGGGGGGAGGAAGAGGAGGTTTAGATATCAGGAATATATGCAGTGAGTAATCCTGTAAGGCTGTGCCTCCTTTTCCCTAACAACAGTTCCCACAGACTTGCTTGAGAAAGAGTGCAAACATCTGAGGGCAAATTAGACTTTGGATAAATGATAGGAATGACTGATTTCACTTAAGCACATGATTTAAGGATCCTGATGAAAAGTGTAGGAAATCCAACAAGTTTAAGCTCAAGAATATGTGGGAAAAGCAAACAACTTTCTAACGTCTCATCTACCTAACGGGAAGAATTCACTGGGCTTCACTAAGTCCAAGTTCAGTGTACAACAGAGTACAAGCTCAGTATGAAACAGATTTTAGCAGTGCATTTTATTGCACAGATGAACACAGATACATAATCGTGTTACCACATGGCAGCTGATTTCCAAGTACTATTGTTGTGTATGGTTTTTTCCTGTTTCATTATAAACTCATGTAAGTCAAATTATCAAGAATTGACATGTGTTGAGAGCATTCAAACTGGTAAGTGCTGCAGCTCAGCTGATAAATTTGTAATGCTGTAGTAACTTGGTCTTGTGTTTTCCATTGCTTCACATGTCAGTGTCCTTGACATACCAATACACAAAATAAGCCAGATCATTTTAGGGGGATATTTTGCAGGAAAGCAAAGCATTAGCTCCCATCTGTTTCCTTTTCTCAGTGTTATTCCTCCCTGGCATCCTGACCCAACACGCCAGGCTCAGAGGAGCAGGCGGAACTGCTGTGCTGCACTAGGCATACAAATGGTGTCAGCACTGGGGCATCAGGAAAGGGAGAGGAAGCTCCAGGCTTTCTCCCTGTCTTGTGCCTGGACTAAGGAGGCACCATATGACTTGCGGAGGGACAGGCACACCCCTGCCATATGGCCTGACACAGGACGTAGAAAGGCATTAGGGCTTCCGTTCACCCCAGGGCTGCATCTATCTCTGGACTTCCTCTGCAACTCTGAGATAAAAGTCTCTGAATTAATTTTGAACAGAGAAAAGAGAAAGAGAGGGAACTGGCCTTCCAGCTTTGGAAGCTGTGATAAAAGTGTTGATTGACTTGTATGTAATTGAGGTGCCATCTTTCTAATCACTGTTTGCTAATCACAGAAAGAAGACTGTGCAGTACCTGCTGCATGTTATGCCTGACTCCAGGTTGTGCCATAACCCGTGCACTTCGTCGCAAACTTGCAAGAACTAGCAGAAAAAGTGATGCAAGATGGAGGAAAATTCTCAGATGATCATCTACAAAAAAGAAGCCTGAGCTGCTTTTACAAAAGCAGCAAGAGTTTATTTCCAAGTCTTCTTTTAATACTAATTCTTGTCATGACCACAGTGAATTTCTACATTTCAGATTATTTTTGGTTTCTCTGAGGCAGATGGAGTTTGCCTTTCACATGATGTCCTGAGGGTGAAGGTTCAGTAAGGATGAACTATGCAATCTGCTTCACTATAACACATGACATACTGTTGATCAAAGAAGAACGTGTTAGGGACCAGATGTTGCAAGCAGTAATAACACGTCCCAGGCCTTGCTTTCACCTAATGCATGACATGGTGGAGCTAAAAGTACTTGTAAGATGTGATCAATAGGGAAAACATAAGTGAATACCACAGAAGAAATATCTCAGTTAATTTTTTTTCTCATTATTAATTCTCCCCTTCCCTATTTTAATATTCTGCTGTAATTTCCCTCTTGCGTTTAATTTTCTTCATCTCATTTTTAACCCATTGGGACATTTCACTTAAAAATTGGATTGATAGCTGCCTTTAATTTATTCTTTTCACTTAAAATGCAGGGGTCCACTTTTTCCCCAAAGGGTACAACACTACTGAGGATTATTTCAAATCCTAAAGGAAAGAAGCATGTTCCAATTAGTCAAACTCTCTCTCTTTTTCTCAGTATGGTTGTTTAATTCTATTTATTTTGTAGACTTTTAATGTAGAATAACCATTTAAACATTTTGAATCTGTTGAGGGAATCTTTTGTTTAAGAGAAGGAACAAGAAAACTGATCTTTGTTTCATTTCCAGATTCAACATGGGTTTCTTATGTGATGTGGTATCATTTCATCTATGTGTAACACTTTCCCATCTACCAAATGAGTTAGTATAGAAGACCAGCAGAACATGGTTCAACAATGTCATGCTTTTTCAAAAAGAAAAACCCCAACCAAACAAAAAACACACACCATACGAGAAGGGCACTTGGTTTGCAAGTTGTCTAGGATAATCTTTAAACTTCCTTTTGTTTCCTTGTGTCCTCAGTTGAGATACAGTCCAGATGATTAGAATAATCTTAAAAAAAAAATAAATCATTTTCTATGGGGAAAGCTACTAGGATTGTTTAGACTGAAAAAGAAAAGGCTAATGGGAGAGTATGTTAATGGCTTTCAGACACAGGTATTTGAGAAGAGGGCACATTAATCTTTTCTCTATGTCAATGTTGAATAGAATAAGAAGTAATGGATTTAAATTTCAACAAGAAAGATAGGGGTTAGTCATTAGAAAAAAGTCTCTATTAAAAAGGACAGTGAAGCCTGGGAAATTATGGAGCCTTTAAGTTCAATTTAGACAAACATCTGTCATAGATATTAACACTTTGAGGGACAGGTATATAGGCAAGCTGATCTCTTGAGTTCTCTGTTTGCCAGACACATTTTCTAAAACTCTATTTCTTTTCCTGAATCCTTTGCTGTCCTGTCTTATCTGTAAATGGAAAAAGTGGCTCTCTAAGTGAGCATTGTGCTTGTCAGAACAGCACAGGTGGGGCGATGTATTTATCACTATATATATCTCAGAAACGCAACTAGTTTATGCATTGTATCCTTTTATAAATAATTTATTGCCAATTCCTACCTCTAATACTTGCTAACATTGAAAAAAAAATCCTGTAATTAAAAAAAGACTATCTCTTAACAACTCTATTCATCAAATCATTGCATTTTTCTGGAATATAATATAAGCTTTCTTTATTTTCTAACTCAAACCACAGTGCCATCTCATATTTTATGGTCATAACCTTTCAACGGTCTTCTAACTGTATCATTAGAGACTTAGGATGGTTGAGAGTTCTTTTTTCTTTTTTTTTTTTGTGATTTTTCTTGTCTAAAACATTAGGACATCTCGGCCTGTAAGATGGAGTCCAGTTTGACTCTCTTAATTTCACAAAGTCTGTTTGCAAACTTCACTTGCAACTGAGACAGTACCTACAGTCTCTCCCCCCAACACCAGACTGCAGCTATTTTCATAACTACTGTCCTTTCTGACATCTAGGCTGCAGGACACACTTGTCCCTGGGCTGGAACATGTTACCATTTTTGAATCATTCAAATTCCCAAAAGAACAATTTTAAATGCTGTAGCAAGAGACATTTCCACTTATTCACTGGGAAATCTAAGGGCATACACAGATTCAGAGTTAAAGCTGGATTCTCTGCTGCTTGCTTGCAAGTGTCCTGGAAACTGGAATAGAGGAAAAACCCTAACAGTTAACTGTTACACTGGGCAAAGAAGCTGAAACAGCTCCCTTGCACTGTGATTGACACAGGGAAAAGAGAAAGGAATTCTCAGTGCAGCAGCGTCTTTTGCCCATGTAGCCACAGGGACTACTGGCTTTTTGGAGTTGAGTCATTTGTTATAGAGCACTCGCTGAACTCACTCTCAGTAGGGGCCACTGCTTGCAAACTACTTCGGAGAATGCAGGCACTCAGATAACATGCTAATGAGTGTGGTATAAATAGATAAACAGATTTGGCTGCAGACCATCTTTGTGATTTGTGAAAGTGATGATGTTCTGAAGCATTCTCAGTTAATGAAAATAAATAGTTTATGCTTAACATATCATTAAAGAAGGCAGTTCATGTTAGGATCAACTTTTATTTAAAAACATATTTCTTTAGGAAAAATATGAAAGATGTACCATGGGACATTTTCTGAACTCAGTGGGGGAAGGCTTTTGTAGGGTTTAACCCCTTTATCTTGACGCATTTATATAAAGCTAGCTTGAGTTTCGCAGTTTATCCTCGATAAAAGTGGAATATATGCACCTCAGAGAAATAACACTGTAATCCACCATCAACTGGCCTTCCACTTAATTCAAGTAGGTAGTTGTTTCTTTTTTCTAGTTTAGTGACACAATAACACAGTACCTGTTATTCTGACTTAACTGGTCTGAGTAACAGCATTTAATATCTGAGTTTATTTTCCTTTCCAATGCCTCTGTTGTGGTCTGTAGTAGAGAGGAGTGTGTCCTTTGGCTCTGCACGGCTGACGCCCCACAGTTCGAACATCACATACAGAAGCCTAAAAAGGGTTCCTCTTCATCTGTGAGCTCCACAGTCTAAATTCACTCTTTTAAAGAGCTTAATAATGCTAATTCACCTCCTTAGTAATGTAACGACAGCCAGTATGATCCACATTGCATAAAAATTGAGACAGAAACAGTAAGATGGTAACTTGCTCGGTGCCGTTAGCACAAATCAATCTAGTTTACCAGGTTAGACCGCAGTAGTTCATTGTCCCACTGTTCCTTAGCCAGCTTTTATGAATACATGGTACAAAGTAGCTTTTTTTTTTTTCCGCGCAACAGCCACTGCAGTCTATGCCACTTCGGTACCTCATTCCACTTGAGGCCAGAATGTTTTTCATTATTCTCAACATGAAACTTCCCTTCTGCAAGTTAAGCCTGTTACTTGCTAACCTATTCATTAGGTTCTGTTCCAGTTCAGCATCACAGCTAGCTAGAAAATTTCCATTAAAACCCAATTTTGCCCACAAGATGAGAAAATTGATCATCAACATTTTTCAAATAAATTTTAGCTATCAGCTTGCTCTGAGACCATTTTCCAAAGCCTGTGAAAATGTTTAATAACTAACTGACATTAAACAATATGCAAAAATATCTTAATAATCTACCATTGCATTTAATTGAAGATTTTAATAAAAACTTAATTAAGGTTCCCACATTTGTACTTGGGGGCTATCCTGAACTCAATACCATTCAAATCCCATTAGTGCTAATGACCTAATGCCAAACATGGAGAATATAAAACACATAAAATTTACTTTTAATAAGTCATTCATCCTACATTAAATATAAAACTATTATTAAAAACGCATTCAAGAGGATTAACCACTATGATTACAATGAATGTTTTTAATAATCAGTTGATATTTATTTAGTTTATAGTACTGTCTAATTATTACACAATCATGGCTTTATAATGTCCCTGTAAATCTTCAGGAAATGAAATGTCTATCTGGAAACATTAATTTTAAAAGTTACCAAAATACATATTTTAACGTCATTGCCACAATTTCCTTCTCAAAAAAAAAAAAAAAAGGAAAGAGAGGAAAAGTTTTATTGAGAGAATATTTAGGCAAGAGAACTTTAATTTAGGGAAGCAAGACAGCAAGTACACACCACATAATCAGAAGAAGGTTACATCTCAAAACAGGATAAATTTTTTAGTATAAAAATATTTAAATGAAAAGATTTTGTCTTCTTCACATGAGATTTTAACAAAGGAAAAAATAATCAACAGATAGTTATCAGATCAAGGGGAAAGGGGATTGTAAATTGGGCAGAATGCAGGCAGGCAATGTGTCAGGCAGCTGAGTTTTGGACAAGAAAAACTTTTAAAAACCTCAAAAAGAAAATAGAGAACTTGAATTTGGAATCTTTTGTCTACGTAGGATGTTTAAAAGGATGGGAGACACAGTCTAAGCAGAAAAAGAGCATTACTGGAGTAGAGTAACTTCCCATGGACCAACTAGACCATTTTGTCTCCATTAGTCACACTTCTGCTCTAAAAACTTTTTGGGGTGTCTCCTATTTGCCCCTTTACTTTAGTTTCCTCACATTGTCTCACACAAAACTACATATTGTCACATCTTTCCCCTTGATAGACAGGACTGAACATATTTCTTAGGAATTAAAACAGCTTCTTTTAGGGCATGTAGTGACAGGACAAGGGGGAATGGCTTCAAACTGGAAGAGGGCAGGTTTAGATTGAACATTAGGAAGAAGTTTTTCACTTTGAGGGTGGTGAGGCACTGGAACAGGTTGCCCAGAGAGGTTGTTGAGGCCCCATCCCTGGAGGTGTTCAAGGCCAGGCTGGACGTGGCCTTGGGCAACCTGGTCTAGTGGGAGGTGTCCCTGCCTATGGCAGGGGGGTTGGAACTCGATGATCTTCAAGGTCCTTTCCAACCTAAACCATTCTATGATTCTATGATTCTATGATTCTCCGCTGGAGGCTGAGAATACTCCTTAAAATGGACAACAATTGTTTCCTGAAGACAAAACATTGTTTAAAGTACCATAAACCACTGTCCCTATCTTTTATCCTGAACAACGTTGATAAGTACTACAGAAGCTAATATACACAGGGAACCTGTAGCAGATACAGCCTCAAACTAAACGTAGAAGGCTACACTCCACCATGTGATATGTAAATGCATGCAGGACAAGCCAGAGCTAATGGAAATGCCTATATATTGCCTTATAATTACCCTTGAAAATCCACACCAACTAAGTGACAGAAAACGTCTGAGAATAGGCTTGGTGTATACAAGGAGATATGCCTTCAAAAAGTTCGTATGGTAAACAGACTCTGATCTTAAGTCTACTGAAGCCAATGCACATCACTTCACATGAGAAGGCTAGGAGGCACAAATAATAGCATATACCTGGGTTGTGTTAATCACTTTAATGAGCTAAGGTTGTATTTAAAAGAAGAAAGAAAACAATGAAAAATGAAAGAAAGGGTCTGCTTTGACTTTGAAATCTTTTGATTTCACTGATTTCTGTCCTAACATTAAAGTTATTTCAACATGCTTTAATTGCTTACATTACAAACACATAAGGCTTTGAAATACAGAACGTTAATGAAAGTTTTTACTATTTGGCCACATCATATTATTAAATACATGTGATTTAGCTATATTTGGTGAAAAATAATCTCTAAGCTTCAAGATAATTCAAAATCTTTTTTTTTACTTGTTTTATTTATGTGAAATTCTAGGCAGCCTCCTCAAGAACTTGAAAAGACTCATTTACAACCCAAGGATCATACTTGAATATCAAATAATTGAAAGAGATCTCCATTTCACTTCAAAATATTGATATTATTTCAACTACATAGTATCCTTTTTGCATAATAAATGCTTGGAGATTGTTCTGTTCTTTCCTTAGGGTATCCATATCATTCATTTCAGTAATGGTGTTGTTTGCTTTCATGGTACTATCTTCCTCTCTGTGGTGGTCAGACCCTCATGGATCTCTTCATACAATTAACCATAAAAACATCACTTTGCATCAAACTTTGACTTTATTTCTGATTGTTGTTCTGCAAAAGTATTCAACAGAGTTGAGTGCTAAATCAGTTCATAGAAGTCTTTA
The DNA here is from genome assembly GCA_008711295.1 of Anarhynchus alexandrinus. Classification (NCBI taxonomy): domain Eukaryota; kingdom Metazoa; phylum Chordata; class Aves; order Charadriiformes; family Charadriidae; genus Anarhynchus; species Anarhynchus alexandrinus. Next base: position 25,801 of record VUYV01000077.1, on the reverse strand, counting down.
TATGTACTGTGAGTTGCTAGTGATACTTTATGTGTGAATCAGCAGATTATGAACAATTCAACAAGAATTAAAAGATAAAAATTAGGTATTGGCATCTCTTGTCTTCAAGGGGTAGACACAGGAAAGGGAAGAAAGATGACTGATGTCAGGGAAGACACCAGAAGTCAGACATAATCTATACCCTTTTATGAAACAGTAATTCAGATGCATACCCTCGTTCTATAATCCTGGTCTTGAGATCCTCTATTTGGTTTTAAAAGACTACCATCCTTTCTCTCTGGGTGGTGTTGATCCACTGTAACCCAGAAAAGCTGGAAATCCTTTGATTGTTGACACAAGGATCAAAAAAGATGGCAGAGATCAAAATAGTTAATGCTTTTTAGTGGTAGTCTTCATTAGAAATTTTCACTTGAAGATGGTTAACTACCAGCAAAGGATAAAATATCATGAAAAACAGAAAGAAAAGGTTAGGGAATACTAAGTTAAATGTTTTCCAATCAACTGTGTCTGATAAAATTCACTCCTAGAGATAAAAAATTTGCCTGAGGCAATCTCAGAACCATTACCATGGTCTTCAAGAACTGGCACTGGGAAACTGAGAGCAGTCAAATAAGTGTCAATCTTTAAAGAGGGAGAAAAAGAGTATCACATCAACGTCCCATGAGGGCCAGTGGCTCTGTGAGGCCAGGGGTCATGGGGGCTCTACTGGGGTTCGTCAGGGCACGGCCTGGCAGACAGGGCCCATCCCACCAACCCACTCAGGATCAGGGCAGTGGGGGGCACTGGGGCAGCCCCAGGCATCAGGCACCTCCCTGGGGATGGGAACAGACCAAGGTTGCGGAGGGACATGGGCCTGCAGGTGGACCTAGCTCAGCAGAGCCAATGCCTGGGCAGGGCAGGGCTGTGGGCAGCTGGAGACTGGCTCTGCTGTGGTGTCACTAGGGCAGGAGCTGGCAGCCCCAGGGGTCTGACATTGGGTCCCGGGCCATGGGCATGGTGGGGGGACACCCACGGTTGGGCAGGGACAGGCAGAGCTGGAAGAGCCTCGGGGACATGACACATTAGATGTTATATGGTTGTCCCCAAGGAGATCCTAGATACTATTTTACAAACCACTGTCATAAGAAAGACAGGCAAAACAAACCAATATTGAACTATTGGAATGTGTGTGCCAAAATAGTTGAATAAAAATATTGAAGAGGTAATTATCAGTAGCTCAAGGGCTGTTTCATGAGGATAGGCTGAATGTTTTCATAACAAGCAGGACCATAACATAGCAAATATACTGATTAAACATGGAGAAGGGAGAGCCCACCAATATGCTAGAGGAATGGATTCAAATGTCATCTAAGTGATCTCCACAAACAGTAGAAACAGCCTGGAAAATAAAGGTCATATTGAAAAAGAACCTGTGCAGTGTACAGCACTGAAACAATAATGTGCCCGCTATTGCAAGATGTAGATATACATCATTCTATGTTTTATAAAAAAGGCTTTAGTCCATGAGACACCTGAAATAATTGTTTAGGCTGCGTTCAGACTTCATAGTATGTCTGCTGGAGTTATATATCTAGTCTGGGTAGAGTTTTCAGGAGCAACCAAAGAAAGTCCAGACAACAACAGGAATGATCAGACATTGAGACAAAATAACTTATTGGGAAAAAAAGCAAGAATTGCTGTAAGTTAGCCTAAAAGACTAAAGAATGAACATGCTAAGCTTTCAAATGTATAAATGACCTTCAGAAAAAGGAAGTAAATAATATATTTTCCAGCATTAGACAAATGGGGAAAATACACAGTTAATACAGAAGAAAAAATCGGTCAAATACTGGTTGAAAAAAGATCTAATAGCAAGTCTCATGAAGAGAGAAAAATATTATGTGGAGGACGTCACTCAGTCTCTATAATTCGAAAATTTCAAAAGCAGTTCAAGACAGGCCTTGACCAGACAAAGCAAAGATATAGTTGACCCAGCCTTGGGGCTGGGATATAGTGTGGAGCACTGCGATAAAGTGCTATGTCAGAAAGACCTTGAAACTGCAAGGAGGAAGTGAGTAAATGCATTCCTGTGTTGTCAAGCAATTTTGCCAGTTAGACACAACCTGTAAAATGAGAAGGAATCGCCATATGTACAAAGGAGTTTGATGGCACAGGCAGGTTCTGATACACTTTTCATTGAGTTCCTCTCTGTGAGTAAAAACATTAGGAATTTCTGCTTTGAAGTTTTGGGACTATATTTTGGTCATTGCAAGAATTCATGGGGCTTTTTTCTTTTTTTCATAAGCTTTTAGCAGACTTTGAAAGAGTATAGACTGCAACCCTACTAAATCTGACAGAATCACAAAATCACTTAGGTTGGAAGGGACCTTTTGGTCCTTCCCCTTTTGGATTAGGGGATGTAGTCCAACCACCCCTGCTCCAAAAGGGTCAGCTAGAGCAGGTTGCTTAGGGTCACATCCTGTCAGGTTTTAAATATCTCCACAGATGGGGACTCCACAACCTCTCTGGGCAACCAGTGCCAGTGTTTGACCACCCTCACAGCCAAAAAAGGGGTTTTATTGTGCTGATTGAATGTCCTGGGTTTTAATTTGTACCCATGGCCTCTTGGACACAATCAATTTGCACTACTGAGAAGAGTCTGGCACTTTCTTCTTCATTCCCTCAGATCAGATATTTATATTCAGTGAGAAGGTCCCCATGAGTCCTCTTCTCCAGGCTGAACCGTCCCAGATGTCTCAGTCTCTCCCAATAGGAAAAATGTGCCAGTCCTTTATTCATCTTTGTGGCCCTATGCCGGACTTGTTCCAGTAAGTCCATATCTTTCTTGTACCAGGGAGCCCAGAACTGGACACAGTACTCCTCATCAGTGCTGAGCAGAGACAAAGGATCACCTCCCTCTACCTGCTGGCAATACTCTCCTAATGCAGCCCAGGATATCATAGGCCTTCTTTGCTGTGAGGGTGCATTGCTCATGTTAAACTTGGTGTCCACCAGGACCCCAAGATCCTTTTCAGAAGAGCTGCTTTCCAGTCGGAAGGCCCCCAGCGTATACTTTTGTGTTAGATTGTTCCTCCCTTGTTGAACTTCATGCAATTCCTCTGACCCCAATTCTCTTGCCTGTCCAGGTGCCTCTGGATGGCAGCACAACACCCTGGTGTATCAGCCACTCTTCCCAGTTTTGTATCATCTCCAAATGTGCTGAGGGTACACTCCGTTCCATTGTCCAGATCATTAACAAAGATGTTAACAAGGATTGTCTCCAGTATGGACTCCTGTAGTACACCATCAGCAAAGTGCCTCCAACTGGACTTTGTGCCACTGATCATGACCCTCTGGGCCCCAGTTGCTCAGCCAGTTTTCAGTCCACCTCATTGTCCACTTGTCTAACCCATGCTTTGTCAGTTTGTCTATGACGATGTTATGTGAGACATTGTCAAAACCCTTAGTAAAGTCAAGATAAACCACACATAAACCTTGTCTACCAACCTAGGTACCTCATTGTTGAAGGCCATCAGGTTAGTTACGCATGATTTCCCCAGTGTAAATCTATCCTGACTATTCCTAAACACCTTCCTGCCCTTCATGTGTTCAGAAACGGTTTCTAGGAGGACCTCTATCACTTTCCCACAGATGGGTGTGAGGCTGACTGGCCTGTAATTCCCCCAACCATTCTTCTTACCCTTCTTGAAGATAGGAGAGTCATCTGCTCCCTTCCAGTCTTCAATGATCTCTCCCAATTGCCATTACCTTTCAAAGACAACAGAGAGTGGTGCCTCAGTGACATCAGCCAGCTCTCTCAGCGCTCATGGGTGCAACCGTGAATCTATGTACAACCAGTTTGACCAGTTTGTTTAAAAAGCTCCTAACATGGTCCTCCTCCACTGAGGGTAGGTCTTACTTGCTCCAGACTTTCTCACTGGTCTCAGGGGCCTGTGATTTGCCAAAGAAACCCTAATTTTTACTTATTTTTACCTCACAACTCTGCATTCGGATCATTTGCTGTCCTGCTGCAGATTCAAAGGTTCCCCTAGCAGGCATGAGTTTTGCAGGAACATTTGAGCAACTGTTGGCAGAAGTTCTGGAAATCTGTAATTAACACTTAGCATGGAGGGGAGGACAAAGGGGGAAATTAAGCACTGTAAATAAAGTGCATGTCACCCCAATATATTGTAAAACCACTAAGTTCTCAGAAAAGGCAAGTAAAAACAGTTTTCTTCACTGATAAAAACTGGCTTCCTCAGTCTCCCAAAGACTGACATTCTGGCAGTCATGAAACCTTACATACACATATGTACTCTGATCCACGAAGAACTGGACTGAAGACGACCTATTGCAATTCTAGAAGAGATACATTAATGATATGAAACAGGGAGAACATGATAAAAATGAAATTATGAGTTCTCTTTTTGCATGCAACATATCATTTCACTGTTTTATTTCGCTTTCTTTCTCATAAGAGCTGACATGTTCCCTCTGCTTAGAAAGTCTCATTCTTCCATGGACATTCTCTAATTTTTGTGGGAGAATGGGTGAGAAAAAAATAATGAAAATTGGAATAAACAATAGCAAACATTCCTTATTTGCTTGCAGTAGAAACACAAAGAGGATGTTAAAAAAGGTAGCTTGTGAATACAAATATTTTGTTGGGTTTTGGCACAAATGTTTTGACTGCTGACTGTTGGAAGATACTGTTCTGCTGCCACTCAGATGGGTCTGCCAATACTAAGGGCCTTGTGAGTTGGAACAAGGCTGCAGTGGTTTGTCTGCCACACGCTGGCTTCTCCTCTTCGTGACTTTTTAAAAATTCTCTCTTATATTTGGCCCTGGCATTATATGTAAGTCTAATGAACTCCCATCCAGATCTCTACAGAATGTGAGCAGGTCTGACAGCTTTATACCGCCTATGTGGATAAAAAAGAATTAAACACGCAGACAAATTGAAATATTATGAGCATAAACACAGATTTTTCCAGCTACTGACTAGAAGAACTAGTCATGGTTGAGAGTTATAATTTAAAACCAGGCACAGGAAAAAGACTTTTGGAGAATGGTGTGCAGAAAAATCCTGCATAAAATTAAGGAAGTTTTACCTTCATACATGCCAAGAAACTAATTAAAAAAGAGATTGCAGGCCAACAGTGGAGTCACTATGAAAAGAAAATTAATATGGGAAAATAAGATTACTGTTGAATATTCTACGTCAGAGGCCAAGACCTGGGTCGAATATTGGTTCTAACAAAAGAGGGATCTATTTTCCACTTCATAACTCTGTTACTGGTGTTTAATAAAACTCCTATATAGAATGCAGTTAAGTGAAACCAGTCGGGTTTTACAGAAAATAAATTAGATTCTATGCCATTTCACGTTATATTTTTTAACAAATTGATAAGCAAATATGAATTGGCATCTATAGACAGATAAAAGATGTAATTGTTTAGAATTTCTAGGTAATTTTTCTAGTGCATTCCATATGCTTTTAGGAAATGGCAGAATTCTGAGCTGCTCAGAAAAAAAAATGTACAATTGTACAAATAAGTATTTTCTCTGTAAAATTAACCCATGAATTCCAACCTTATAGAAGTAGAAAGGTTGTGGGCTCTGAGATACAGATTTCCAGCACAGTATCATCCAATACTCATGCATTTTTAAGTTTATATTGTGGTGATATTCACCTCACTAAGAAAGCCATTTTTCAGGTATGAGATTTTAGGTTTTTAAGCACTGGGAGTAATTCCTACCTAGAACACCGTGCCAATATCGGCTGCCAAAGTATGAATCTTTCACGAGCTGTACCAGCAATGATCAAATCCAATTTGATAAGAATCTTCTCTTGAATCAAAGTACTTTTGAGCTTCCTAGTGTTTTCTTAATATCTCCATTTATCTACTCGTCCCAAAAGGAGGAATAAGAAAGTGTTATGAAAAAGGCTGTGCCCAAAAGTTTTCAGTTTCTAGTCCAATGAACTAAGTGAGTAACAACTGACCTTTTCTACTATCTGGATCTAATGAAATTTCCATATCTTGTTATACCAAAACTTCTTGCACATAAAACCCACACTTGCTTTTAATAAGCTGGCTTTAATTTGAGTGAAATTTCATCATCTCACACTATATCTCCTACGTGAATTATTTTAGGTGTCCTACAGTGATACGTTCCATAACAGGAGGGTTAAATATAAAGCAGCTGAAATTTTGAAAACACGCTTCATACAACAGCAGTGGTGGGAGAGGCTGACCCTCAAGCTCCCGGGAAAAGGCACATTGCCGGGATGTGAAAGACAGATTGCAAGTTCCTGCTCTGCCTGCTTCCAGAGAGGAGCTGGAGCCTGTGTTTCCCTTATCCCATAGAAATATCTTACCCACCAGACTTTATCTATGCTGGATGTAGTTTGCTCTCAAAGTGCCTTTAAATGGTCATTTTAATGATACGCCCTTTTTCTAGTGCAAGACAATTGCAGTGGTTCTTTTTAAACAGAACTTGATGTGAAGAAGACTTCTAGCCCCTGCTCAGCTTCTGTCTGTCTGACCTCATTAATATGATTCTTCTGGGTGGAGGATAGGTTATTCTGTGCACCTGTCAGACAGTATAAACCATCCTTCTGCTTTCTTTAGTACTGGTTATATGTGGCAAGGCTCGAGGGGGCCGGGGGGGGAGCAGGACCTTGTCCCTTGAAACACGGAATACGCAAACTGCAAGAAATCCAAACATTTGTTCGTCATTCATCTCCCTACGCCACCCTGCCCTCCCCGTGTTGTTGCTGAGCACCTGGCAATCCCAATTTCCAGTGCAGTAGTGCTGAGTCGCAGCGGTAGCCTCCATGCAGCCCTTCAAAGTGCTGTGCGGAGACAAATGGCTGCCAGCAGCGCTGTCCACTTGTTGGTTCAACACGTATGCTGCCAGAGAGTTTAAAAAGTGAGCTACCTTCCCTGCCATCTGATACCATGGCAACCACTCCTCTGCTTTTTACCACTAAGCATCTGTTAGTGTTTTCATTGTAAACCCATGTTTTCAAGAGTTTAGGGCTTGGCATAAATCTTTGTTTCTCCTTCAATGTCTTGTACTGGATTTGTTAGAAAAATTAAAAATCTGGCTCTTTCTCTCTTCTGCTGCTTAAAAAAATAGCAAAGTCCTCCAACACCCAATGTAAAACAAAGTAAAAGCAATTAAAATTGTTAGAGGTTTCCATGGAAGTCTGGGTGGCACTTCAGTGCCAGTTCCAACCCTTCTGACATCTCAAGAAGGGAAAATTAAGTACATGGGTGATTTAGCGAAGGTATACAGCAGCCCAGCTGCTTACATCATTCCTGCTTTTATCTGATGCTGCAGCACCAGCTAAAAGTTGCACTTCTGAGGAGTAGAAAGCTGTGCACACTGGCGAGAGAGAGAAGTAATCGTGGTAACAGCTGATGGACTAAGAGGTAAGTGGGAAATGAATGAAGAAGAAGGTATCACATGTTGGGTACAAAGGTAACAGGGCGGAGAGCTGAATCAGAGGGAGGAGATGAGGGTGGTTACCAGTAAATGGGAAAAAAGGATAGTGTCAGCAGTGACAGATAATGGTGCTAAAAGAGGATCATGGAATATGTTACCAGGATTTCATTTTTGACAGCGATAATCTGAAGTTTTCTGTGGGAACACAAGCTAGAGGCAAGGAATGACATTCTGGATTTGATGAAAGGAAGAAGATTTTACTGTCACTGGAATTAGATTATTCTTATTCCTTTCTTCACATTCCAGTCTCTAGAAAGAAGGTGAGTTTGAGGATAAGAAATTTTAGAAAGGACACCATGAAGGCTGAACTGTCCTCCTAGGTAAATCAAAGAGACTTTCACTCAGAGAAGGAAAGAGTAGGGAAAAGATAAACATCTTTGAAAATCAGATCGGTCTAATGAGCTGAAAGATTTTATGTCTGAGATTGTGTGAAATGACTTCTCCAGTAGCTTCTAGCCATCAATATCTCTCCTCATTCCTATCACATAGAACAAATGGACTCCAATGTTATTTATTTGCCTGTGAATAACTCCTTGGTTCAGAAAATGCTGCACGTCCAACCAAATTGAGGCATGCTGTCCTTCTCTCTATTCTGCTTTTAGGACTTGGCCCATGAGAATACCCATACAGAGCTGGCACTTACTCAAGATCAACGTCTCCTGCCTTCCAGGGATATCTGACCTCTTTAGCCATACATTAGCTTAGTTCCAGCTCTGTCAATCGGGAGTCTTCAATTGCAAGGTAGCAAGCATCAAGAGAACAGTCTGTAGTCATGACAAAACAGCTTTGTGGTGAAAAGAGCAAGGCTGTGAGAAGTTTCTCATCATGTCCTAGGGGCACACCAAGACCAGAACAGCAGAGGTGGTCACAGGGTTCAGCTTTGACTGTGCCACCAAAGAGGGTTCAGCAAGACAAATCAAAATATATAAACACCTGAAGGGAGATGCAAAGAAGATGGAGCCAGGCTCTTTTCAGTGGTGCCCAGTGACAGGAAAGATGCAATGGGCATACACTGAAACACAGGAGATTGCTTCTGAGTATCAGGAAACACTTTTTCACTGTGCAAGTGACTAAGCACTGGCACAGCTTGCCCAGAGAGGTTGTGGACTCTCCCACCTTGGAGATATTCAAAAACCATCTGGATATGGCCCTCGGCAACCAGCTCTAATTGGCCCTGCTTAAGCAGGGGTTTGGATGAGATGACCTCCAGAGGTCCCTTCCAACCTCAACTTTTGTGATTCTGTGATTCTGTGACAAAATAATGAGTTATTTTCAGCTAGCTTTGAAGAGTAGCCTAAAGTTCTTACAACGAGATGTTCGGTAGTGACAAACAGAGAGAAATTGGCAAAATCCCTAAACACTGTCTAGTTTCACAATAACTCTAAAGCAGTAGAAGCCAGCCTAAACCGTCAACAAAGGAAGCATCTCCATCTTCAGGCACATGTTCCAATCTCTGCCCCTTTTTCCCTTCAGTCACCACAAGACAGTCATACAGCTGTGCAGTCAGAAACACCTTGGAAAAATTTTTTAAAAAATTATTTTTTGGCAGCAGCAGTTTCCAACCCAAAATAGGATTCGATGAAAGTTTAGGACAGAATTATGGGTAGAAAAAGGTCCTTCTGCTTTCAGTGGGAAGTCATTTCTAAGTCACTCCTCAATTACCTTCAAGAGTTCAGATCAGCTTACAAATCAGTACCTGCCAGCAGCTCTCCATTGTAGCTGTTAATTCATGCTTTCGCATCTGTTACATTAGCATGCCAAAAGAACTTACAACCTCCTTGAAATTTCCTTCAGCATAGTTTGAGCATAATTGAATATTAAGAGATCAAAATTTAATTTTTGTATTTTCTTAACCAAATCTATTCAAATATGCCCTATGCAATAGCTCCCTTGGAGTATTAGGTGAAGAATAAGGTCGAAACTTTTACAACCGACCATTTCTGAGTGACATATAAACAAAGAAAGGTTGGGACCTTTCCTTTCTTTTAAAACATGAAAAGCCCAAACTGTTTCTAAGCAGTTTAACATCCACTGGGCCATACTGCCACCTGTCAGTCTGGTAACCCCTTCGTAGTTTTATAAGGATAGCTAAAGAATAGTTGAGTTGAAAATATCCTTCATCTAACTATTTTTCATTCTAATTAGAAACATTAGTCTAAACTTTGTCAAAGAGTAAAAAAAGAAACCTTTCGAACAAGTGTCTGAATAGGCAGTAAGGCTGCCTGTGCTGCCTAGGTGCACATTTATAAGAGCTTTCATTATATGGGATCAAATCCTTTCGTTAAATATTCTCATTTAAAACCAATTTGCATAAATAAGGGCTCATTTCTCAAAGAGCGTGCTCATTCAAAGAAAATTAGATTTCACTTGGAAATGCACACAACTACAATTTCTCGTTATGTTCTAAGGCTGTGCAAAACAGATTCATTTCCAAATGTGTCCTATATTGGTTCGCAACCATTTTCTTCCCAGTCTTAGTAGCGTGAACAAAGCTGTTTTAGACACCATAGCCTCTCTGGGCACGCCAGTAGGTACATCCACTGCCTATATCAAAGCAAGACCTTGGCAGGCACCTACTCCTGCCTTGCTTTGGTTTCCAGAGGAAAGATGCGTGTCTCCTGTCCAGATGGGAGCTGTGAAATGCTCCAGTTGGGTCTCTCATGATGAAGCAATCTGGATTTCCAGTCATTCTGAAACACATGCCTCATTCTTAGTCTGTACATAAGTAGCGTCAAGTAAAGCCCACATCTCCACCCAGTTTGAAACAGTCATTTGGGGGATGGATGAACTGAGTCCCTCTGTTTCCTTTCTCACTTTCCTACACTGATTTCTGCCCAAACTTCTGTGTATGGGAAAGCTGTTCCGATCACCTTCTTAAGCTTTCCCTGATTGCTCTCCCAGCTTCTCAGGTATGCTCAGGGCCACCAATGAAACCTTTGTCCAATGTTGTTGGCATCAGAGGAAAGTATTGAGTAAATGGTTTGCAAGGATTTCTTGTTTATTTATTCTTGTTCCATTTAGATTTTTTAAAGTCTATAAAGCTTACTTGTCTCTCGTTAGCAGGAGCCAGGTTCTGTCATTGACTCATCCAAAACAGTTTCCTGCGGGCTTAATAATGGCCGTTACAGTTAGGGTAATTCAGAGGCATTCACTGAGTGTGACAAGGGGCTGAACTGGCTTTTTCCATCTGACCAAAATGTTAATAAGGTTTTGAAACTCCATGAAAAAGGCCTGAGAAAGTCACAGATTTCCCGGAAGTACAACTCTAGTGTATTCTCAGCTACTGCTGCTACTGTATTCAGCAAGGAGCCCCATAACCAAATCAATTTTATAGGCACTATTTTGCGCACCACTTAAAGATGTAGTTGTCTGACACTTCAGAAAGGCTTTAGTTGCTTTGGATGAATTTTTCAGGAGTGGGCGTCAGCTTCAGACTGATTTCTGGTTGGTTTTATTGTTTATTTTGCTTTTGAGCTGAAACAGTTCAGCTACTACAGCGAATAACACAGAAGTGAAACATTATATTTTGATCAATTTTTAAAAAGAATGATTGCAACCATTTATTTTGAAGAACTCCAGGACTTCTGTGCTTTGAAAGGCTTCATGTTTGGCAAGGAATCCACTGAATAAAAATTCACCTGGATTTGGACAGGTTACAAGCCTCCAGATTATTATTTGTTTAGGTACAATACATAATGGACAAATTTTGGCAGAAGATTTCACATGCATGGCACATCCTCTGTCCTTCCCTGGCTCCTACATGCCACCTTTATAATGACTACACCATCTCTGTAATGGCTATAAATGTGTATTTATTACTGATGTTATTAATGCTAAGACTTTTCCTTAAACTGTTTTCTAGGGTTTTTTGAAAATAAAGTTTTATCAAACTCTGCAGCCACGAACAAATAAACTTTTTCTCATGTCGGTATAACTCCTCCCTGCTAACATGACGATTTTTTCCAGTGTGTTGGGAAAGTTCCAACAGAATGACCTTCAAATGTTGATTTCCATTTTATGTTTTGACATAGCTTAAAATGCAAGATATGTACCATATCATCTGGGTTGGATAGCTGATTCATTGGGTGATGGGATCTGTTTGTTTGTTTGTTTAAAATTAAACATACAGCCTTGCCCAGGCTTGTGAAATTAGGTGGTAAAAGTTCATAGGTTCAGACTCATTTCTCATTGCACATGAAATGCATATTATCAGAAATATGTGAACTCTACCATCTATGTGATTTACTTTTTTTACTGTGAATAAAGTATATTAATAAGAAACCAGAAAATAAAAATACTTTGGTGATTTATATCAGCTATGTAATCAACTACAGTTACAATCCTTCTAATTTTTTTCCAGTTTATGAGATGTTTGATATAATCTAAGTATCCAATTATGACAGTGAAATTACTTTGTTATCTATCTCACATGACATATTTACAATACATGTAATACACTTACACCCGATTTAAAATATTTTATTTGCAGTGACTTTCACTAAATGCAATTCTTGTCATGCTTTTTCTTAACTAATTTGCTTGCTTCTGTTTACTAACTGAATAATTGTCAGAGTATAATTAACACAGATGTCGCATGTGCCTAGTTTTCAGGTTCAGGTTAAATTTATACTACTGCATATGGAAGTGTCTAATTAGATTGCCATCTGAAATGGTGAAGGAGTTACTATATTTTGAGTAAAGCCTTTTTCACAGACTTTTATCTTATTCAGTGGTACTATAATGTTTTCATTAGTTGGCAGTTTCTAAAATGAGACTTTCGTATTGAGCACATCATCTTACGCACATCAGTGTTTACTGAGGTGGAAATATTTGTAAATTAAACAGTAATCCCCCAAATATTTGGAGAGATCCTAAATTCTGTAGGCAAAAGTTTTAAACTGGACCAATTAATACCATGATGCTCAATTTTCCAGCTCTCTGAGGTTCTGAAATCCAAGTTCATTTCATATTCCAGTGAATTTTTTTTTCAGTGATTTATTTTCCAGTAACTCCTTTCTCTTTTGGCTATACTTGTAGACCTTGATGAACTGGAACTTAGGATTCAAAAGATTTGGCAACAAAATGGAGTTGTTAGCAATAATCTGTGAGAGTTGTATGTAGCTGTATACTACTGTAAATTACAAGATGTGTACCAAGTGTGACTTTGATACTTCATTTCAAAAAAGTTACGAAGAATTAGGTATGGTTCTAACTATAGCATTTAATTTCTTGTGACACTTTACATTAATGCCAACAAAGTAGATCATGTGGAATAGGGAATATAAAATTGTGGTAATGGTTGGTTGGATAGTTAACTGTTGCTATATGAAAAGTGTCATTGTGCACATCTTTCACAACCGATGACATTAAACAGTGAGAATGAAAGTCATACTGATAAGGTTTGGCACAGAGAATTAATAAAAGAGAATGTATTTATCCTAGTAGAAAATAAAAAGTTAGTGGGTCAATGCAATTACATTACTGCTTTTGCTTAATATAGGTTGATAACGCACCCCTTTCCTCTTCACACATTTTTCATTATTGAGTAATTCCAATAACTGATTAAAGTGCTGATAATGTTCTGTAATCCAAATTACCAAATGTGAGCTAAAGAGGCATTCACAAATCGAGCCTACCAAGCAATGTTTTAATTCTTAATTGCCACTTCAAATTTATAAGCAGTGATATTAAGTATGTTGTTCACATTAATTCTGATTTATAATCTGATGTAATAACTAAATCATAGAAATGGATTAAGTTTCATAGACTTTTTTATTGCAAAAAACCCTACCATATGTTGTTGATAATAACTGACATTGCAGTTACACTGATGTTACAATTGAGTCTTCAAGCTCTGTTGTCTTTACTTGCCAACGTTTCCCGACAGAATACAAAATAACAGGTACTTTTGCTCAAGTAAAATGCACACTGAGATAATAGCAATTTTTTAATTGAGATTCCAAACCAAATAATCTGTTTCTCTATATACATTTCTTCAGTAAGGGAATAGCGGGTCTCACACATCTAAGAAAAAGAAATTCTCTATACATGACTAGGGAATTAGTGGAGCAGCTAATTACTTACACCCAAACAAATGTTTGACAAGACAGAACTCAGCATCCTCAAAATCATCCTTTTAAAGCCCACATTAACTTTACTACATTGTGAATTTCACGTATGGAAGTTTATCATTACTCTGGAACTGTGCAACAGGAACATTTCCTGTATTATTCATGATGAGTGGTTTTTAAATGCAACTAGGTCTCAGAAATTTAGATTCGCTTTTAAAACAAACAAATATATACACCAAGGCAATTTATCGAACAAGTGGGCATCTGTTCTGCTGAAACAGCCTCTCCCAATATGTTTGGTTTTTCCCTTTCAGTATGTTCCACAGTAGTTCTGGATGCTTCTTTTGCAATGCTTTGATTACTGTCACTTGTTTCGTGTAGTAATGTTTCTTTACTTACCAATAATGAGTCTCTTAAAAGCAGACTTAACTGGGGGTTTGTTTGTTTTCTTTATTTAAAGGACAAAATACTGCAAGAAAGGCTTGCACGTGGTTTTATGGCCTGTTAAATCAACTACACCATCTGGATTTCTCTTTTGAGATTTTCTGTCCAAAGCCCTAAGTGTATCTCAGGACACCATAATGATGTACATAAATGTTATTTAAAGCATTGTACTAATAATCACTGCGTACACAGTGACGTGGCAGAGAAGTTGGGTACTTTCATCCTGACATTCTTTTGCTAAATCTTTAAACTTCTAGGGAGCAAATCTGAAGAAGCTATTGTGATTTAACTGTTCTTCTCAACAGGGCTTGTTCAGGGACAAAACATCCCAGTATTATGCTCATACCTTTTTCAGTAGCTCAAGCTACACCTGAATCTCTCTACATACCGCATTACAATGTTATGCTGTCGTAAGGTACTTTTCTTGAGAAGAAATGAAGCATGGGAGCTAGGGATATTTATCATGCCTGGATTTGAGTGGCCCCATTGCTACCCATAAACACCACCAATATGGAACTGATTTCTGTTCTAACTGACTTTGAAAGACTATCTATAGGAGATAATGTACATCTGTTAAACTTTTCCCGAAGAAATTCAAGGATTTGGCTTGAGATTCCTCAAAACTAAGACACTCAAAATTTTTATTTGGTGTTGAAAATAAATGTTGCCCAGCATGCCCCATGTATGGTAAACACCTACATTTCTGCCTCTGTGTCACCAGTTCCATCCAGTTTTATTGACTTCTTCCCATTCCTCAAGGTGCTACAATTCCCCCATTTTGTAATGAGCTGTCACACTGCAGCAAAATAGATGGGAAAGCAGCATCTATCATGCCTGTGATTTTTTTCCTTGATACCAATTAATTAGACAGAACTGTGGACAGCAGAAGAAAGGTTTAGAACTCAAGATACCTAAATGATCTCATCAGTGGAAACCTGGATCCTTTGGTTGATGGTTTCTAATTTACACTGTAGCAGATGGATGGTGCTGAAGGTCACAATTACTGTATAAGGCCAACTTGTCTGTATAGTTTGAACTCCACATAGATAACTGTCTCATTTATACAGAATGCTTGTAGTGAAAACCTTTTGTTCTTCTTTTAAATCTCTATTTCATGTTAGTAAATTACATCTCCGTGATGAAACAAAATCAGATTTCAGGTTATCCTCCATTTCATTCTTCATATTGAATCTGGAGCTCTCTAATTAGACTGAAGAATTTTGTTGCCATCAAAGAACCAAAAGGGGTTTGTTACTTGCTTAGTTGTGAAAGATCTGAACTGAAAACTTTTTAAACATCCAGCCTAATAACAATAAAAATAGAATACAACTCCATATTTAGCTAATAGATGAGAAGCATTTTCTTTAAGTCAGGAAAAAATCAGGTCAATTAACTTTTAAAATAGAACAAGCTAAAATTTTCAGAAGTGTACAACTCACTAAAGTGAAAGGAGCAAAAGTTTTTTAAAAGTCAGTGAAATTAGTGTCTGCTGCAGGGTGGCCCTTTAGCACAAACTGTGGGTGTGTATTTTCACAAAATCAGCTGCTCAAAACAACTGCTACTGCATGATTCTTCTGAAAAATAAATTGCAAGGTAAAATACCCCATATTCAGCAAAGGATAAATTGTTTTGTGTATTGTGGGATAAAATCATGCAAATGAATAGATATCACGTGACACTTAACAAGCTGCAAATCCACACATTAACTTCCTTTGTGCTAATTTGTTGTGTAGCTATATCCCATCATTCATGAGGCGGACTCCTGAATCAAAACACTTCAAAACCAAAACCAAAAACCAACTCCAAACAAAAAAGCCCTTTCATTTGAAAATTCAGGAGTGAATTACTGGGGTAATGTTTTGTACTGTTAATGACTTGAAAGTGACATTAAGTTGGTACTGGGAGCATCAAGCAAATGAGCTATAGAATTTTGTGCTCTTGTCTTTCCAGTCTAGCCTGGGCTGTGAAGGTAGCTGAAAATATTTCCATCTGATGGATATTCACCAATTTATTTATTTTTTAAATGAACCTAGTTAATTTTCTAGCAAATATCTATGAAGACAGTCTGAGAGAGTTGGGATTGTTCAGCCTGGAGATGAGAAGGCTCCAGGAAGACCTTATAGCAGCCTTCCAGTACTTAAAGGGGGCCTACAGGAAAGATGGGGAGGGACTCTTTATCAGGGAGTGTAGTGATAGGAGAAGTGGGGATGGTTTTAAACTGAAAGAGGGTAGATTTAGATTGGATATTAGGAAGAAATTCTTTACTCTGAGGGTGGTGGGACACTGGAACAGGTTGCCCAGGGAAGTTGTGAATGCCCCATCCCTGGAAGCGTTCAAGGCCACGCTGGATGAGGTTTTGAGCAACCTGGTCTGGCAGGAGGTGTTCCTGCCCATGGCAGGGGGTTGGAACTAGATGGTCTTTAAAGGTCCCTTCCAACTCTAACCGTTCTATGATTCTATACATCATGGTCCCTATCCCCTTACAGAGCTTGAAATTCAATTGTCTCCAAAATCCTCCTGTCCTTTTATTACCACCTCTGTAGGTCTGATTATCTCTTTTAAGCTAACTAGTCTCTTGAAGTCTAGAAAACTCTGGAGCTGTGCTACTGATAGAACCAATATGATTCATTCTGGGGCCCTTTCAACAAGGCAAGTGCAATCAGTTGAAAAGTAGATTCTGGGAGCAAGTGCAAGCACACAGAGAGTGGTGCAGCTGAACCCTCACCAAAGAACATTCAAAAACAAACAAGTAACTGCAGAGATTGCTGCATACTTTCTTGATCTAACATACATGCACACTTAAAAAGACTGAGGCTTGATTCTCTGAAAAATCCTTTTATTTCCTAGGCACTGAGGTTGAGTAAGGCAGTATTAAACAAACTCATTTCTTTGACTTTTTGTTACTTCATAATGCTTTGCTGAAATTTTGTGTTAGTGTCATAGACTTGCAGATGTCACTGAGCTGCAGTAAGACAGTGAATGTGGCACAGTAAGTGCTGAATGATTCTCAGCCAGTTGTCTCACATCTCGAACATAGGGAAGAGAGAGAGGAGCATGTAGGTTTAAGAAATAAGTCTGACTATATAAACATATACACATCATTAGGAGACTACAGTGGAAGACGGAAAGACATGCTCCGTTCCCAGTGACTGTTAAGTATGATACATTTGATGTGTCACCATCAGATTCAATCTGACCTGTGTTAGTATGTAGTACCAAATCACCTGTGAGATGTTGCTATGTCTTATCCATTCTGAGCTACCTATGAATAATGGTCTTTTCTTTTCCCCCTTTGTTTTCTGCATTGTCTGTGTCCTCTGCAAGTCTCATTGAGCAGCCTGCAGTTTTCTTTTTGGCTTCCTCCCAGATGTCTCCCAGCATCACAGAAATGGCCTCCCGGCTTCTGCTCTGCTTGAGCCCTGCGTACCAACTCAGGATACTAAAGGATTTGATCCTGAGTGGGTCACCATGACTCATCCAGGCTCCTGCTTAGCATAACAATGTGTCTGCATTAGAGATTCCTGACTTACACCATAGTTACTTGCTGTTACGTCATCATTAACAGTGTCAGCAATGTTCTGCTACAAACTGATTCCATTTTTCTTCATTCTCCAGTATTCCACCAAAGGAACTAACTAATAATGGTACAGTGTCAATAAAAAAAAAATATTGCCACTTTTCATTTATGTGAGAAGTTTAACTTTAAATTTCATTTTCCACATTAGTGGATTTTTTCACTTCTGCGTGACTAGCTGAGCTATGTGACATTTTAAGTATATCTTGTCCCAACGTTAGAATTTGACATCTGTTTTAGGGTACACATGGTGACATTTTAAGAAAAGAAACCTAACTCATTTGTGCAATTTGTGTATCCACATCTGCATGCATTTTCTAAAGATTAGTGCAAATTACTAATGATGGGTAGTCATTTTAGGAGCAAATATTAGGAGCAAATACTGGATTCATGTTTGTAATTGTGACAGTGGCCTATACAGCATGCAAATTTGATCAGAAAAAATGTAGGCATAAGATGGCATCTGCTCTTTAAGTATCAGAGCTCTGTTCAAATACTTTATTTGTCAAAAAACACAAAAAAATTGTTTGCTGTAACGGAACGCTGACTGGAACACTGGGGGTGGCAGAACTTTCATACATATCTATGCTAATGAAATATGTCGCATATTTGTGGTGAATGTGAAATTAGAAATAATTTTTGAAAACCTGAATTTTCCCTTTGTGAATACTGAAGGCAAAAACTAGATTATAGTGTGCAATCTGGAAAATATATTCCCTGATTGGGTGGGACCACAGTATGCACCAGATTTTCATCCAAATATTTGTACAAATATACAGGTCTGTGGGCCAGAGGACAGCTGAGGCGGGTCACCTCATCCAGGCAATCAGGGAGGCACAAGGGACCACAACGTGTACTGCAAAGTACTCCCGTCCCACCATATATAGAGTACCATAGGAGGTGCCTGTATGTTTCATAGCGTCCCACATCTAGATGTTGTAAAAGTAGTAAGATCTCTTGTATTCAGTGCCATATGCAGTTTTGTAAACTGTTTCTAAGCCTTTCCACATGGATTCTTGACTGCCTGTGTGAGAAGCCCAAGATGTGGGGTGGTTGATACTCAGGGCCCTCGGACAGCAAATTCCAGAGCTACATCCGTAATTATAGGAACACACTTTGTCAGGTGCTTTTGGTGAAACGAACCATAAAATGAGCCACATAAATACATGGCTTTAACAAATTCAGACATGGGCTTTGTGAAAAAAGCAAACCATCATATTTTTGTATTTGTTGCAGAGAGCCTTCTATAAATCAAAATAATATAATCAAAATAGTATAATATAGTATATATTAGTATATAGTATAATCATAACTACTTATAACTTAGTATAATCAAAATCTACTTCCTCAGTATAGTGTCTTCTGCATTGTAATGCAGGAACAGAACTCCACCAGAACGCTCTCCGCATTGCTTTAGTGCTGTTCGAAGTGCAAGGGACCATGTATTCCAGAGCTTCTGTTCTTTGTCATGCAGGTCAGGCTCAGGAATCCAAAATCCTGGCAAGGAAGAGCAGCCAAGGCGTATAAACGTCCAGTAGCTGCTCAGAAGCCTTCTGCTCAAGCATTGGCCTGGGATAAGGGAGAAATACGTGCTACCACAAATTACCAGAACTAGGCAGAATGGGAACTGAGTTGGATTTAGCACACCACAGATGTTCAGAAAGGTTGGAGTTCACTGCGTCTGGCTGTACTATGAAAGGCTGCCCCCCAAATAAGTGAAATCCCCTTAAAAATAGTATTACTGTGGTCATGGAATTTGTTCTTATTGTTTTTCTATTTACAGCCTAGCCTCTATTTGTTTCCCATTTATTTTCTTTTTTTTTTCAGTTCCTAAAATACTCAGAAAGAGTATCAAGCATTATTGAATAAGCTGTTTCCTATTTTAGCATATTTTATGCAAGCTGGAGCCCAAGGGGCATTACAGAGTTAAAAAATAAGTAACAGCAGAGGGAAAGAGAGAAATGATGTGGTAATAGATGAAGGAGAAAGAATAGAGATTTGAAGAGAGACAGAGGGGCAATGAAGCAGTGAGATACGGGAAGGCTGTTCCAGATGGCAGAAGCAGCAGTTGGGAAGGCTCTGGCACCAACAGTGGCAAGATTGCGGGCAGGGACAGTGAAGAACTGGGCGCTCTGCAGGGAGAGGAGGGAGAGAGACACACAAGGTCAGGGAGGCAGTCTGGCTCAACTGCACGGAAAATTGTAAAACCCAGGCTGCTGATACTCTGTCACCGAACCTTGTGCAGCTGATTTACGCCTCTGCAGAACCGTGCGATATGGTGACTGAAAGGTAGCAATCTTTCACTTCTATGGCAGGCATCTCGCACTGGTCGGTGGGAGATGAGCAGGGCAGCAGTCGTTCAAGCCTGAGGGATGCAGTTAGAGCACGTCCTTGAGGAGTGATCTGTTCCATGTGTTTGTGGGCAGATTGGGATGAAACCTCGAGATATAAGTAAATAAGTTTATTGAGATTTTTGAATATAGCAATTGCCTTTTCAAGGAATCAGGTCTGAAATTCGCTCTCATATAAACAGCTTCCACAAGAACACCATTGTGTAACACAGGTGATGGGACCATACGCCTCTGGAAGGGTCATTTCCTCTTGGATGTTATAAAAATTCCATGTCTTGGGGATAAAAGACAGCATTTTAAATTGTTTTTCTATAGCTTAAGGAATTGTAAAAGGCTTTTCAAATATGCATACAAGAAGTTCCCTTATGTGAATTAAACAAGTGAAGTATTGTTCACAAAATATGGAAAAAATCTCTTTGAAATGTCTGTGGAGGATTTTATGATGATAGTTCCATTGTCTGCAGCATGGTTTCGCATAGATTAATCTACACACTCTGACTGCTTCACTCATGGCTTTTGCCAGAATACCACCAGAGACCTTTGAATGGAATCTGGGGTCAAGCTCTGCTAGGATCTTCATTCCACCACCAATGACCTGAGCAGCCGTGAATCCAGATCTGGGTCCCCTGCACATACAAACAGAGCCATTATGTGCTGTACCCTCCTACCTGAAAAACAGAAGCACTGAGTACGCTGTTCAAATGCCAAGACCGTGAATGTGGTGAGGTTCTGTCCTGTGCCGTAAGCCCTGTCAGGCAGATGTCGGGCAGGGATGTATGCCCAGCAGATGGATCATTCCTCTCCTGGCAAGACAGACTTGGGACTGAGAGCTAGCCTCAAAGTGCTAAAGCCTCATAGTGTTTAAAATTAACATCAGAATGTAGTCAGTGCCACACTAGTTGGACCAATATGCTAATAGATTGTACTGTCCTACTTTATCTGACAGTGCCTAATAAAAGATAGCTCCAAGAAGGGACTTTGCAGTGAGCAACTGGGAAATAAGTCACCAAGAAGAAAAATTTCTTCTGAAATTCCTTTGTGTGTGTGTGTGTGGCAGAAACTCCTGATTATTTGGGGGAGCTGGATGCTGTGACACTCCAGATGCTGCAAGCTTTTTCCGTGATTTAAACAAGAGTTGGAGCAAGCGATTAATCTTTTTCCTCACATTTTTGAATACTCTTGTTTGCACATCTGTCTAATCATATTGCATAAAATGCTTAAGAACACAAAACAGAGAGGGAAGGAAAGGTTGAAAAATGTTGATTGTGTACTTAATGATGTTTAACTACTGAGAAACTATTTCTCATAAGGTAGATTTTTGCAAGTGGTATTTGCAATGTACCCTTAGGGAGGATCCAACTCAAGCTGTACTCTGGGGATTGTCTATCACTTACTCAAACATTAATTCCACATTGTATTATTCTGGTAGGTCATTGACAGCAGTGATAAGAGGCTGATTTGTGATGGTGATTCTTTTTTTTTAAATAAGGAAACTCCTTAAATAGAAAGAACACTGTCATGTGCCTGTGTATCCCGTACAAATACACAAACATGTTATTAGTGATGTACCAAGGAGGGAGAAAAGCTTTTAGCTGGTGTTGGGTAGTTTTCTTTTGGTTTAAACTACAGTTTAGTCTAAGGCTGAGATGCATTTATGCTTAAATAAAATGTGTGTACAACAGGAGAAGTTTATAAAATATCAAGACCAAAATGTTGCTTGAGGGTGACTGGATGTAGTTAAATTACCAAACCCTGATAGTGGGTTTGGTTATTCGTGTCCGTGAGAATTGGCATTTCTCAATGCCTTGGCTAGCCCAAATTGTCTTACCATTCTTCATATGAAAACTGTAAGATACATGGTGGCAAATTTTCCCTCAACTCCCAGAGAATCAATTAAGCAGCATGGCGCACCACCCAGCACGAGATACGGCCAGTAATGACTATTGTGCACCATGCATTTCATACTTTCATTTAATTCCCTTTGCCACTGTAATTTAATTAATTTCACTCAGTCTTATTAATCTTCAGATAACATCTTGATACGGACAAGCGTACAGCTTCATCACATGCAATGGATTTGTTCTAAGCACCTTTTTGTGAACAGTTTTTGTCTCTTCCCTCCCTAGAAGTGTATATGAACAGACAATGTTGAGGTGTCTGAATTCATAATTACTAATGTTACGTCTATAATATTATCTTGTGAAAAAAATGTGTTCGTACTTCTTTAAAACACGATACAAAGTCTAATCTTGCTTTTTCTCTAATTTTGAAGCTGACTGTCATTATCCCCAGTGCTGTACCGCTGGCTGCAGACACTGATTCAGTGCCTTTTTGGCTTGAGAGGTTTTTGCGAGCTGTTGCTGTCTAACAGCGCTCTCTACTGATGAACAGTAGAAAAAAAACATTTCATTTTTGTGCTTTTCTACATTTTTCATTTCTTTCAGAAACTGCTAAATTGAACTAAAATAAGTATTTTAAATATCGTGACGAAGTAAAAATTTCAAGCTGATCTGTATAACTTTTTTAATTTGTTTTCCTTTAATTTCATATGACGCTGTTTTTTTCTGTATCTTTTACTTGTGCAATAATCATGGTTATATATCAAAATAGTGAGATATTTCCAAGCAGAACCTGAGTTTTTGGGAACAACAGAATTCCCACAGGCTGTTTTTCCTAAATCCTCGATGTTTTCTAGGCAACACTTTCCCATCATTTACAAGTTGAGAGCAGAAGTTAATCAAATATTAGACAGCATTGTCACTTTGCAAAGGAATGTATCATACCACATACAACAATTAGGTCTGCTGAGAGCTACGAAAATGAATGGCTGACTTCATTTTCCAAGTCCTTACTGGATTTCAACTTCGTAAAGACTTCAAGATTAGGCACATAGCTTGGATTTAAACAATCTTACATTAATTCAAACAGGAAGAAGTATTGCAAAAAAAAATATTATTGTGGGCTTTCAATATATAAAATGGGCTCATAAGAAAGTTGGAGAAAGACTTCTTACAGGAAAAGGGGCAATGGTTTTAAACTAAAAGAGCGTGGATTTAGACTAGATAAAAGGAAGATTTTTTTTATTGTGAGGATGGTGAGACACTGGAATGGGTTGCACATAGAAGATGTGGATGCCCCATCATTGGAAGTGTTCAAAGTTAGGTTGAATGGGGCTTTGAGCAACCTGATCTAGTGAGAGATCGCTAGACCCAGTGAAAGGCGGTTGGACTAGATAACCTTTAGAGGACCCTTCCAATCCAAATAATTCTATGATTCTATGAAAAGGAACAAAGAGACAGAGGGAAAGAGAGGGACATCCAATATAAATACATAAAATCACCATCTTAGAGCCTGCTCATAAAGTAGACATGAGAGATTCCAGGCCCTGCTCGCTTGGAACTGGAAGCCCAAACCATTAACCCTTACCTTGAAGGAGGGAGGGAGGTGGGACCAGCTGTTCACAATGCTCCACATCACACTGGAGGCCCCACTGGCTGTATGTCTACACCCTCCCTGTTACATTAACAGTGTGTGGGGCTCCTGTTTCCCAGGGATGTTATTTCTACTGCTTTCTGTTACTTTTATTTCAGACAGATACTGTGTATCTGTCCATTGCATACTAAACCTGCTCAGTCATCTACTGAGAGCCTTCAAGCCATCTTCTGTGAGGTTATAAGTAAATAAATTGGCAACATAAGCCTGCAGTAATAACAACAATAGTATTCAATCACATTTCTTCAGTTGCAGGACTTTTTAATGTCTGATTATGAAACAAGACAATAATAACCTCATAGTTCTCCTTTAACCAGACTGAAATTGAGTGTGGAAAAAAAAAAAAAACACCACCACAAATCCTGCCTTATTTGCAGTACTGATGCTGTTTGAATGTGTATTATAATTATGCCTTTGCATTGATTTTGGTAGTTTTAATTTATTTCTCTATTTAAGTCAATATAGAAAAAAAAGAATAGCTGGATCATAATCCCTTTCCTTGAGTAAACTATAATCACAACAATACTGAGACTTCTACTCCCGTCTCTTTCCACTTCTGGAAATGAATTTAGTCTCAAACTCACACAAACTGTTTGGTCCATTTGGAACTCATCTGACATTTTGCATGAAAATCAGTGTGAAATGCTGCTTTCTCTACTCCTGTGATATAAATTATTCATATTTGTGATTTATCAGACAGCTTTTTCTTGTAGATAAGAAGTCACCTCTCATTTGCTCTACAGATCACATAGCCTAAACAATAGAAAATAGGTTGAATCTCAAAGAAAAAGGGAGACCTGAGTATCTATAGTTTGTGTTAGGATTATTAAAAGCAAATGCTATGGATCTAAACCTGCTTAACTTTGAATGAGGTTGTTTATGCATGAACTAGGTTATCCAACATGCAATAAAAATACAGGTAGTGCAGAAGCAGATGTCCCATTTCAAAGTGTATCAGAGAGAGTTATCCAAATTACTAGGAGAATACCTATGGTCTAAGCCTTATAAAGGGGTCTAGAACACTATGGTGATTTCCTCTAATTATATAAAGTATATTGAGGTACATTAATGACAGCAGAACAATTCACTTATTAGTTCTTGGTTGATTGGTTGGTTGGTTTGTTTGTTTCCTTTTGGAAGAAGTTTTAAAAGATTTTCTGGTTTTACTTTTGTAGGACATTCTATTTAAAACCAAGTGGTGACCTTGCAAAGAGAATCACGCAAGTGACTGGGGATCTGTGCTGGAAGGATTGTCATCTTTGAACACCCAGTTCTGGCTCAGACAGTCCCTCAGTCACACATTGCTCCTCCTGTTCCTGCACTCTGTCCTACATTTCTACCGTCAGTTACTGTCTGAGGCGTGGCATGGGGCTAGCTCCACCGGTAGCCTAAAGCAATACGGTCATGTTTAAGTTTTTTGCATTTCTTGAGATTTGAACCAAATGCTGTATTACAGCATGCATGGAGAATTCTTGCTTCTGAATCTGCCAGTTTCTGTTTCTGACGTTTTGCTGCTTCTCCTCATAATCAAGTTAGACCAATATGTCCTGCTGACCTTCAGTTTCTGCCCCAGCAGTATCCAGGGCAGTAAACTAAAGCAGCCCCTGTTCTCCAGCCTCGATGGTAAATGGTACTTGCCTGGGCAGCTAAAATCTCTTGGCCCTCAAAATAGTTTGACCTTACTCATACTGTCTGTCAAGAACAATCCCTGACCTCGGTTATCCCCAGAGCAATTTCTGCAATGCTGAGGAAGGTGTTAATTGGCATGAGTCAAACTGCGCCAGGGGACAGGTTCTTGTATACTACCCATATTCAAGCTCCGGCTCTGATGATGTTTAGGTTACAGACATAGACCTACATCAGTGGCTCCAGCAAACAGAAGACCAAAGATTTCATCATCTGAATAAAAAAAATCACCTTGAGAAATATATTTTGTACACAAAGAGGCTGGTTTCTTAGGGGAATACATGGAAATAACATCCCCTATGCAAAATCATAGAGGTTGCATGCTTACTTCACTGAATGGCATGATACGATACATAGATAATATGAAGATAATAGTACTCTCTTAAATGAATCCATTATTTCTCTCAAATTCTGAAGCCGCTGAAGAAGCAGCAGTAGTTTATAGTAGTAGCTTTTGCTGTTTATGGCTTTATAAGAGGCTGTGGTTTCTGCCACTGGAAATGGCAATGGCCATTCAAGCTACTGCCAATTTCCACAGAAATTTCCACCTGGAATAACTGAAAAGGATAAGCCTCATGCAAGCTGCTTGAGGAGAACACTTATAAATGGAAAACTACACAGTTCAAGGTGCTGGTGATAACAGCTTAGCAAAACCTTTTTCCTCCAAAAATATCCAAAATATTTCTATTCCT